>CM052014.1:26737837-27337837 GCA_028476595.1 Obolodiplosis robiniae | reverse complement strand
TCATGTTCGATCGATCGATCCTCTTCGCTCGACTTCAAGATCCCTATTGAAATCATTTTGATATAAATTCAGCATTTATATGGTATTTTCTATCAGTCAATATAGAGATGCGCTTCGTAAAACAGTCTCTAGAAATTCCCGTACGAAATTTGGACGACGTTTCATCGTCCGATAAGATGGGCGGAAGACGTCATAGCGATCTTTTGCCTGATAATTTGAGATGCATAATCGCAGGGCCCAGTGGATGTGGCAAAACCAATTTGTTGCTCAGTTTGATTGAGTCCGAGAATGGGTTGAAATTTGAAAACTTGTATATATACTCGAAAACATTAGAGCAGGATAAATATAAGTATTTGCATAAGATTTTAGCTCCAATCAAAGAAATTGGCTATCATACTTTTTCATCTTCATTGCTCCGAATGAAGTGAAACGCAATTCAGTGTTCATTTTTGATGATGTAATTTGCGATAAAAAACAAGACTGCGTTCGCAATCTATTTTGCATGGGAATACGCTATAAAACTGATGTTATTTATCTAACTCAAACATTAACGAAATTGAGCAAGCATTTGATTCGGGATAGTTGTAATTTTGTGATTCTATTCAAGCAAGATGATATGAACCTAAAGCATGCCTATAATGATTTTGGTGTGAACTGCGACATGTCATTTGAAGAATTTCGAAAATTTTGTTTGGATTGTTGGCGAGAAAAATTTGGGTTCGTAGTGATCGATCTCGATAGTGAGGTGAACAACGGTCGATATAGACGAACATTCAGCGAATTTTTACAAGTGAATAAAAGTCGTGAGTAATGTTGTGGCTGCCTCAGAATACATTTCGACATTGAACCGATCGCATTCAATAAACTATACAATGGGATGTGAACGTGAGGATCGCGTTAAAAGTGAAACACAAATTAAATCAAAACTCGTTAACACGCGAAAAATTATTCAGGATAAGTTTAAAAAGGCATTTCGGGATCGAGTTAAACTTGAAAGAGAGTTAGATGAGAAATATGCACCGATAACAAAGGCAATTGATAATGTAGCTGGGAAGATCAAGCAGCAGAAGAAAATTCCATTTGAACGATTCATTAATCATGAATTTCGCGAGCCAGATTTTCGACCACCTTCTTTTCGCGGTATAAAAACTAAAATGGATCATGGTTCTGATGCTATCACAGGTGAATCTGATTGCTACACCGAGCAATGGTCAACTTCTCCTTCTTCTGAATATCATGATGATGATGATGATGATGATGATGATGATGATGATGATGATGATGTTGATGATGATGATGATGAGCCCATGTCCGTTGATGATGATGATGACAAAATCGTCTATCCATCTGCGGCAGTCACCGCAAGAAGAAAATTATCAGATAGTGGAAGTGATAACGCCGAGGAAATCGCATATCAACATGAACCCATCATTGCTGAATCTTCGGAACGAATCGCACCGCGTACTGTGAGACGGTTGAGTGATACCAGTGACAATGAATTCGTGTATGTCGGTTCGTATGTTGACGACGAACGTGATTTTATGGCTCAAACGAAAATCGTCCTAAAATTCCCAAAAGTCGTCCTAAATTTTCCAAAAATCGTCCTAAAATACCCAAAAATCGTCCTAAAATACCCAGAAATCGTCCTAAAATTCCCAAAACCCGTTCTAAAATACCCAAAAATCGACTCAAAACCTCCCTCAAAATTTACAAAAATCGTCCTAAACTTTCCAAAAATCGTCCTAAATTTTATAAAAATCCTAAATGACTCATTTTTGGCAACAATTAGTGAAACAAATTGCAGAATATTTCAGTTGAGTTCCGTTTGAATTTTACTTTGTCAGTTAATTATTTGAATATCCAAGAATGAAAGTGAGACCTTAATTCACAACATATAGAAATTCAACAGAAAATCAACAACATTTCATAGTGTAACACCGAAATGAAGACATTTTAAAGTGCAACACATTAATTTTTTTTATGAATTTTCATTTCCAAGTGGAATCCTTTTTTGCGAATAATTCGTAAGCGAAAGCATTTAGTTATCTTAATAAGAGTTACTATTAAGAACTGACAGACATATGTATTTTAAGCGCTTTAAATATATTTTTATTTTTAAGATCAAGTTGCTTTGCTTTGGGGTCAAGCCAAAGGGAACTCAGAAAAAATGACATACGAAAAAGTGACCAGATCATTGCGTTTTTATCATCGTCTTGGAATCATAAGCAAACTTAATAAAACACGTTTCAAGTATAAATTCAATAATTAATCATTTTATTTTATCATCTGCAATCGACCAAGAATAATGATTTTATATTCGGTCAACAATTGGCCATTTTACGAAAACAAAAGATAATTTGAAATATGTAAATATCGTAAAATAGAAATGTGACGATGGATGTCGTTAAAATGAATGTCATTTTTTGAATGTGATTATTGCAGACTTTCGATTAAATAAAACTGCCAATAAATTTTTGGAAAAGGAAATACGTGATTTATTATTAATTCGGATTTATTCATTCAAATTCAAAGAAACAAACTGGTAGAAAAACAAAATCGCTTAAAATAATAATATATTTAAAGCGCTTAATTGTCTGTCAGTTCTTAATAGTAACTCTTATTAAGATAACTTAATGCTTTCGCTTATGAATTATTCGCAAAAAAAGATTCCACTTGGAAATGAAAATTCATAAAAAAAATTAATGTGCTGCACTTTAAAATGTCTTCATTTCGGTGTTACACTATGAAATGTTGTTGATTTTTTGTTGAATTTCTATATGTTGTGAATTAAGGTCTCACTTTCATTCTCGGATATTCAAATAATTAACTGACAAAGTAAAATTCAAACGGAACTCAACTGAAATATTCTGCAATTTGTTTCACTAATTGTTGCCAAAAATGAGTCATTTAGGATTTTTGGAAAATTTAGGACGATTTTTGGGAATTTTAGGACGATTTTTGGGAAATTTAGGACGATTTTTGGAAAATTTAGGACGATTTTTGGAAAGTTTAGGACGATTTTTGTAAATTTTGAGGGAGGTTTTGAGTCGATTTTTGGGTATTTTAGGACGGGTTTTGGGAATTTTAGGACGATTTCTGGGTATTTTAGGACGATTTTTGGGTATTTTAGGACGATTTTTGGGAATTTTAGGACGATTTTCGTTTGAGCCTGATTTTATTGCCAAGGCCTCAACTAGCGGCAAGAGGACAAAGCTAGTGAAATCGATTGTTGATAAAATCAAAAAGAGACGTCTAAAGGAACAGAAAACGGCTCGAAGTATTCGAAACAGTTTTAAAACAAAGACCGGAGCTCAACCAGCGGATAATAGTGGTGATGATGGTGGTGGACCAAATAATGATGGCAATGTTCCAGAAGTCATTGAAATTCATAGCAGTGACTCTGAACCACTCAGGTCAAGGGCGCGTTCAGCGTGGATTGAAAGAATGAAAGTTAAATTGAAAAACCCGAAATTCCGGGCAATCACTCGCTCTCAACATAGAAAGCTTAGATCCCGAGGGGTTTTTATTCCACTAATGCGATCAAATCCATCACCATTTCGATCCGCTAGGCGAAATATTCGGCCCGACGAGATTCCACCTGAATTAGTGGAGGAGCTGCCTAACAATAAAAAGCGCATTAAACGAGGTGCTGGCATTGAGAGCGATTATATTCCATACAACGAAAATGTTTCCTATGAATACTACGGTGACCCGAACGAATTGTGTGACCGTTTGCGTCTTTTGTATGCTTCTCGATCTGCAGGAAACACCAATCATTTACAGGAAATTAATTCAATTATTTCCGAATTACGTGAATTGGGTCACATCAGATAAATTAAAATGGTAAGTACTACTCCTTTTTTTTTTTTTTTTTTTTTTTTTCAACACATAAATGGATCGAATTCTACCTACCCTGGCATTTTGAAGCAATTTAATCCATCCCTTATGTGCATCTTCACAGATTGCACTTTGTGATATGGAATTCATGGAACTGGATCAAATACTACTTAGCTGGTGGTTGCATCCCTATAAATAATATAATATTGTATTTGGCAATTGACTTTTATTACGTGATTTGTTTGTCTTATTTATGATTCCCGATAATTTTAGGATGTTTTCACTGTTTTCCATTTAAAACCTCAATAAATTCAACACGAAAATCTCATTTTTTTCGGCTATAAAATGACTTGTCGTCCGAAAAATTCAATCAGTTTATTTTTCGACCTAAAACAAGTCAGAAAAAAATATTAAAAATGTCCAATTTCAACGCTCATTTTTTCGAAAGACAAGGTAAGTGTATTTACATTTAATTAAATATAATAACATTGATACCAAATATTATTAATTTCACAGTGCGCATGCAAATGGAGAGATTCCAGGAGTTTATGGAGCGTGAAAATCGTCTGATGCATTTCATGATCAGACGCATCGGCGAAAGTGAGCGGCGTGATCGACGAGCAGCGACGCGACGAGCATCAGCAGCACCATATGCATCGCCGAATCAACCACGCTCATCAACATCTCGCGCACTGACACCGCAGCGACAACAACAACAACAACAACAACAACAACAACAACAACAACAACAACAACAACAACAACAACAACAACAACAACAACAACAACAACAACAACAACAACAACAACAACAACAACAACAACAACAACAACAACAACAACAACAACAACAACAACAACAACAACAACAACAACAACAACAACAACAACAACAACAACAACAACAACAACAACAACAACAACAACAACAACAACAACAACAACAACAACAACAACAACAACAACAACAACAACAACAACAACAACAACAACAACAACAACAACAACAACAACAACAACAACAACAACAACAACAACAACAACAACAACAACAACAACAACAACAACAACAACAACAACAACAACAACAACAACAACAACAACAACAACAACAACAACAACAACAACAACAACAACAACAACAACAACAACAACAACAACAACAACAACAACAACAACAACAACAACAACAACAACAACAACAACAACAACAACAACAACAACAACAACAACAACAACAACAACAACAACAACAACAACAACAACAACAACAACAACAACAACAACAACAACAACAACAACAACAACAACAACAACAACAACAACAACAACAACAACAACAACAACAACAACAACAACAACAACAACAACAACAACAACAACAACAACAACAACAACAACAACAACAACAACAACAACAACAACAACAACAACAACAACAACAACAACAACAACAACAACAACAACAACAACAACAACAACAACAACAACAACAACAACAACAACAACAACAACAACAACAACAACAACAACGATCGCCATCAATTTTTGAGAGGTAGTATGCGTCGCGAGCATCATTCAATGGAGATTCGCGACCATCACCATCGGATGCACAACAAGGCGGCTATGCAATTGAGGATTCGCCGAGATCGCCGTCGCCTGATCAGCAAATCGAGGATTCGCCGAGATCGCCGTCGCCTGTTCAGCAAGACCGGGAAGAATTTGCGATTGAATTGCCTCAATCGCCGTCACCTGGACCACAACACGACGATGACGACGAAGAAGAAATTTATGATGACGCGACGACTGAGGAATTTTGGTACCCACCCGCTGCGCCAAACGTTATAGCAATCAGTGACGACAGCGATGATGGACGTGACAACGCAAACATCGAGCCAGCAGTTGCAGCGCCCAATATTGAAGTACCCGCCGAAAGTCAATATGTGTGCGCATTTTGCCTCGATCCTCCCGGCGTTTTCGATATACAACTGTCGTGCGGTCATCATTTTTGCATCGGATGCATATATGTGAACAGGAAAATATATCGAAATCAAAATTGCCCATTGTGCCGCACTGCCCATCCAACGATTACAATTTAATTTCATTTATTGTATTTTTAATTTTATTTTTCTAATAAAGTTTTATTTCAATCTGAGCAAAAATCACGTTTTTCCTTTTTTTTTTTTTCTTTCTTTCCTTTTTCATTTACTGCCATCCCTCTAGATTTACGTTATTTCAGGTATAATGCACGATTTTGGTTGTTTTCTTTCACTGCCATCCCTCTAGATTTACGTTTTTTCAGGTATATTACATGATTTTTGTTATGTGCGCGTCTGCATAGGAATGTATAATCAAAGACAAAATGCAGCGTGGGAAAAAAAAATTGATTCTCACCCTTAACAACAACAATCGATTATGGAATATCGATTATTATTATTTTTTTTTCCAAGTATAAGGCATGATTCTGGTCATTGCCCATATGCACAGGAATGTCAACTAAGCAGATGTTTTGGCATTCCTCGTAAAAAAAAAAAAAAAAATCTTACCCTTTATCAAGATTATACAATAACAAAAGAACATGTGCAACAAAGGATCACAGGTAAACAAGTGATCACACGTAAACATATGATCACATGTAAACAAAGGATCACAGGTAAACAAAGGTTCACAGGCGCCAAATGACACATGAAAACGACCTCGAACTCAAAAGGTCAAATGAGGTCAAAGTGAGCCAGAACTCTCTTTTTCTATCTACTTACGGAATGTTGGATAATCAATTAGATAGTATATAAGTATACATTTGAACGTAGTAGGCAATACTCAACTATTATACAAATGTTGTCAATAAAATTATCATTCTCGTATTAGAGTTCAAACGAATAAGTATTGTTTCCATTATTCTCTACAGTAAGAAAATTGTTTGAAGCATTTAAATAGTAAATAGTAAGTTTTGATCGAAAAGATGCGGGCTTAATGGTGGGGAGTACGCTAGTCGTGCAATGACCTAAACCTTTTCCTAGCCAATAAAATTGTATTCAAAGAAAGATTGAATAAAAACAGCCAGTCCTTGGCGGTGATATATTGTATATAAAAAAAAAAAAAAAAAAAAAAATTGAGCAACTGAAGATGGTTCAGTTAACTGCTTACATGTTAACTGCAGGTAACTATAATAGATTAATATGTACTTTCTGTGCTGAAAAAAATCAATCAAAGTCAGCCGGCTACGTTCCAAACTAGTCAGCCACTTCATTCCCACACGGGCAGTCAGTAACTAATTTTTTACACGGGTATTCATATTTCGATAGAACATTGCGTACATAAGATTTGCATTCGGATGTCATATCTTTGATTTCGTCGGATGTATTCCTTTCGTAAACTCGATTCTATAGCACGAATTCGTACGAAGGAAACAAATCGTCAAGAATATGATCCAAGGGGACCATGCTATTTGAGAAATTTTAATCATATCTATTCTCCAGCGCCATCTATTGGGCAGTAGTATTGATGTGATATTTCAATCGTTTCAATGACTCATTTGTTTTTATGATTTGTGTCAATAAAAATTGTGTTCGTACAACAATGGATCTAAATTGTGATTCGCTTGCTGGTCCTCAATTTTGAGGTTAGAATACTCAACACATAAATGACATTTAAATTATGTGCAAAACGATACATTCATTAACTTATGTTAATTGATCGCCCAGTAATTGACACATGGTAATAGTTTGCTCTGCTAGATTTTTGACAGTGTATTTATTGTTGGCATGAATTAGAAGTTCAGATCAGAGTAAACTTATACGTAATTTTTATAACCAATTCAAAAGCAGCGAACGTTTAATGAAGTAAAAATTAGAAACTCAGATGTTTATTCCTTTTTTACATTTCCGCACACACCACTGGGTGTGATTAAGGTATTGCGATCGGTCCAAACAATTCAAACCGCTCGGAATAAGTTTTCTATGCGTTTTGAACCTAGAAAAAACGATTGCAACCATTCCCAGAGCAATTTTTTGTCCGTGTGTGGTACGTTGTCCGTTGTCCGTTGTACGCAAAAATTTGTTAACACGATAACTCAAAAAAATGATTTTAGAATTGATCACAAATTTACACACACATTTGTCTTCATTAGGAATAGAAACCTATTAATTTTCAGCCTAATCGGATAATTTTTTCGGGTAGCTCTAGTGGAGTGGAATCAAAAAATGGGCTGTTTTTCAATAAAATTCCGAAAAATTTGTATGGGGACTATGACTATTTCGCATTGTATTATTATGAAACTTCAGAATATTATTTTTTTATAAAGAAAATGAATAACGCAAAATTTCAAGTCATTCCGATGAGATTCAGGACTACCTCCACTGTAAAGTTTTCGATTTTCGGGGTCTTTTCGAGGTCAAAACTGAAAATGTGTGTGGCGAATATGTTCAGTTCACCTTGTATCCTATTGAAACTTCCAGGATATTATTTTTTTATGAAAAAAATGAGTCATGCAAAATTTCAAGTCATTCCGATGAGATTTAGGACTACCTCCCCTACAACATTTTCGATTTTCGGGGTTTTTCGAGGTCAAAACTGAAAATTTGTATGGCGAATATCTTAAGTTCACCTTGTATCCTATTGTCAGAATATTATTTGTTTAAGTAAAAAATGAGTCATACAAAACTTCAAGTCATTCCGATGAGATTTAGGACTACCTCCCCTACAAAATTTTCGATTTTCGAGGTCTTTTCGAGGTCAAAACTGAACATTTGTATGGCGGATATCTTAAGCTCACCTTGTATCCTATTGAAACTTTCAGGATATTATTTTTTTATGAAAAAATAGGTCATGCAAAATTTCGAGTCATTCCGATGAGATTTAGGACTACCTCCCCTGCAAAATTTTCGATTTTCGGAGTCTTTTCGAGGTCAAAACTGAACATTTGTATGGCGAATATGTTCAGTTCACCTTGTATCCTATTGAAACTTCCAGGATATTATTTTTTTATGAAAAAAATGAGTCATGCAAAATTTCAAGTTATTCCGATGAGATTCAGGACTACCTCCCCTACAACATTTTCGATTTTCGGGGTTTTTCGAGGTCAAAACTGAAAATTTGTATGGCGAATATCTTAAGTTCACCTTGTATCCTATTGAAACTTTCAGAATATTATTTGTTTAAGTAAAAAATGAGTCATACAAAACTTCAAGTCATTCCGATGAGATTTAGGACTACCTCCCCTACAAAATTTTCGATTTTCGAGGTCTTTTCGAGGTCAAAACTGAACATTTGTATGGCGGATATCTTAAGCTCACCTTGTATCCTATTGAAACTTTCAGGATATTATTTTTTTATGAAAAAATAGGTCATGCAAAATTTCGAGTCATTCCGATGAGATTTAGGACTACCTCCCCTGCAAAATTTTCGATTTTCGGAGTCTTTTCGAGGTCAAAACTGAACATTTGTATGGCGAATATGTTCAGTTCACCTTGTATCCTATTGAAACTTCCAGGATATTATTTTTTTATGAAAAAAATGAGTCATGCAAAATTTCAAGTCATTCCGATGAGATTCAGGACTACCTCCCCTACAACATTTTCGATTTTCGGGGTTTTTCGAGGTCAAAACTGAAAATTTGTATGGCGAATATCTTAAGTTCACCTTGTATCCTATTGAAACTTTCAGAATATTATTTGTTTAAGTAAAAAATGAGTCATACAAAACTTCAAGTCATTCCGATGAGATTTAGGACTACCTCCCCTACAAAATTTTCGATTTTCGAGGTCTTTTCGAGGTCAAAACTGAACATTTGTATGGCGGATATCTTAAGCTCACCTTGTATCCTATTGAAACTTTCAGGATATTATTTTTTTATGAAAAAATAGGTCATGCAAAATTTCGAGTCATTCCGATGAGATTTAGGACTACCTCCCCTGCAAAATTTTCGATTTTCGGAGTCTTTTCGAGGTCAAAACTGAACATTTGTATGGCGAATATGTTCAGTTCACCTTGTATCCTATTGAAACTTTCAGGATAAATACTTTTCCCTTTTCAGGGCTAAATACTGTTCGAATAACTAACTTTTCCGCACATTTCCCGAAATTACTGATTTGTATTGGATTCATGTTGATTTCTTATCAAATCATCATGCAACTTTTAGAATAAATCACAGAAAATTTCAAGTCATTACGATGAGATCGAATTTCGAGTCATTACACATCATGTGATTTAAATTTAAATTTTAATAAAAAAACGAATGAACATCTCAGTTCCTAATTTTTACTTCAACGTTCTTTATTTTTGAATTGGTAATAACAATTATGAATTAGTTCACTCTGATGTGAACTTTCAATTCATGCCAACGATTAATATTATAACTTTCTATGTAACACTGATGTATAACTTTCGTTAAAAAGTTAATGAGCATTCAAATTGATTAAAAAACACAGATTAGAAAATCACAAATACTTCATCCAATTTAATGACATAATTTTAATTTTGACCCCGAAAATTGAAAATTTTTTGAGTCTTAAATCTCATCAAAATGACTTGAAATTTTGTATGAATTATTTATTTCATATAAAAATAATATCCTGAAAGTTTCAATAGGATACAATGTGAACTTAAGATATTCGCCATACAAATTTTTCGTTTCGACCACGAAAAGACTCCGAAAATCGAAAATTTTGCAGGGGAGGTAGCCCTGAATCTCATCGGAATGACTTAAAATTTTGCATGACCTATTTTTTTCATAAAAAAATAATATTCTGAAAGTTTCATAATTCAATACAGTAGAATCTCGGAAAAGTTAATCGAAATGTCCCAGAGGTTCTTAACTTTTCCGAATTATTAACTTTTCCGAGCGTTTTTTTTAAATCGATAAAAAACACATAATTTCAATAACTCAAGTCAACTGAATGTATTTAAACAGTCTAATATTATTCTGATAGTCAAAAGGGATGCAAATTATCACGAAAATCACATCTGTTTCTTAAAATTAGTTGTTTTGGTTCGGTTTAAAATAATCAGTGAGACTATTTTGTCAATACATTTCTCAGCCAAACAGATCATGCATATACAAACGAAAGATGCAAGTGAATACAAACACAGTGTGCACGTGTTAGAACGGCCAATGCGTAAAATATAATGACGGATTGGTTTATTTGTGTTGTATTCAAACAAAAATTCGTGTGAGCATTACAAATCAAAGTGGATCCGTTGTAAACGAGAGCACTCTCAGAAAAGTTAATTAAAAATTAACTTTTCAAAGCGGCACATAGTAACTGAAACTCGCTTAACTTTTCCGAAGGTTTAACTTTTCTGCGAGTTAACTTTTCCGAGATTCTACTGTACAATGATGAAAAAATTATCCGATTAGGCTGAAAATTAATAGGTTTCTATTCCTAATGAAGACAAATGTGTGTGTATTTTTGTTCAATTCTAAAATCTATTTTTTGAGTTATCGTGTTAACAAATTTTTGCTTACAACGGACAACGGACAACGGACAACGGACAACGTACCACACACGGACAAAAATTGCTACGGGAATGGTTGCAATCGTTTTTTCTAGGTTCAAAACGCATAGAAAACTTATTCCGAGCATTTTGAATTTTTTGGACCGATAGCACGTTTTGAATTTTTTGGACCGATCGCAATACCTTTACCACACACAGTGGTGTGTGCGGAAAAGTAATAACATGTTTGTGTTCGTTCACGTTCGGTTCAAATTGTAAAAAAAAAATTACTGATATTCATGTTTGTTCGTGTTCTAGTTCGATTCTTTTAACGGTCGTTCAAGTTTGGTTCATGTCTGATCAAGCTTAGTTCATTACGCATTCGATGCAAACAATGAATTGTAATATTGTTGAAAATATTCTGTCATTTATTCATGAAAATAGAACAAGATTCAAAATTACAGACGAAATTCGCTCTATCTTTGAAAATTCGATTGATAAAAATTCGATAAAACGCTGCTTTATACGCACAAAAATGACTATAACAGATCGGTAGATAAGTCTCTGTCCTGACATATAGATGGCGTTAGTAGTATTGAATCCATATGGTTTTCAGTTAGTACCAACCTTCAAACGATTCGTGTCAAAATTTGACAGCAATCGGACGATTAGTTCGTGAGTTATTGCGTTTTGAGTGAAGCCACTTTTGTTATTGAAAAAAAACATGGATAAAAACGGATTTCGTGTGTTGATTCATCACTGCTTTTTGATGGGAAAAAATACTGTGCAAACCAAACAATGGCTTGATAAATGTTACCCGGACTCTGCACCAGCAGAATCAACTATAAAATATTGGTTTCGTGAATTTAAACGTGGTCGTGCAGAGACAGACGATGCACAACGCAGTGGTCGCCCAAAAGAGGTGGTTACACCAGAAAACGTCAAAAAAATCCACAAAATAATTTTGAATGACCGTAAAGTGAAGTTGAGCGAGATAGCTGACACTCTGAAGATATCAAAGGAACGTGTACATCATATTATTCACGAATATTTGGACATGCGGAAGCTCTGTGCAAAGTGGGTGCCGCGTGAGCTCACAATCGACCAAAAACAACAACGTGTTGATCACTTAAAACGATGGCAAAATTGCATGAATTGGGATTCGAATTGCTTCCCCACCCACCGTATTCTCCAGATTTGGCCCTCAGCGACTATTCCCTGTTCGCAGACCTCAAGAGAATGCTCTCCGAAAAGAAATTCAACACTAATCGCCGAAACTGAAGCCTATTTTGAGGCAAAACCGAAGGAGTACTGCAAAAATGGTATCGAAAAGTTGGAAGATCGCTATAATCGCTGTATCGCCCTCGAAGGCAACTATGTTGAATAATAAAAATGAATCTTGCCAAAAACATGTTTTTTTCTTAGTTAGGACATAGACTTATCTACCAAACTGTTATAAACGACTCGAAGCAAGAACACGTTGCACTGTTCACCAAAATTCCAAGATTATGTCAAGTTGCATGCATAAGGTAAAATGCGCGACAACGTTCTATTCACTTTTGACAAATAAACCACATTAACACGCGCGGAGTGACCGAGAAGAATCAATTCATCCAAGCAAGGTGTGTGTAAGTGAAAGTTCTAACAATCCTCGATGTGATTCATATATACGCGTAACATTATTATTCCGAAAATGGTTTTCAAATGAGAAATCTTTAATATCGGCAGAAAAAATGATGATATTGATGTTCCTAAAGTCCTCTCCATGTGAATGTTAAATTTATTTTGAACTGGACCAGCATTGTTTATCAGAATAAAGTTACATGCAATCGAAACAGTAAGACAAAGGAATGTAAACAAATACCATAATGAAGTGTTGAGTGTTTGTTTATTAAAAAGATCTTTCAATTTGCAATGAAAAAACTAACACAATCGAAATAATAGAAAAAAAAATATCGAATATAAACAAAGCCATTCACACAAATATCCTACGGTTGTATGTGCATTAATTTTGTATATTTTATAGCTGTTTTTCGGTCGAGAGCCGCTAAATATTAATTGCTATGATGTGTGAATATAATCAAATTGCTTAAAATTGTATGGTCTTCCAAATGAAAATATATTATACTTTGTTCAGCCAGTTGCTGTTCGGTGTTTCCACACACACAAAAAAAAGAGGCGAAAAAATTGCTTTGGTGGTAAATTAGTCTAAATTTACAATCAACGACGATATTTTACACCCAATTTCAATTACTGAAACCTATTTGTATCATATTTACCTCTACGAGCTAAAATCTACCATTTGCTCAGTCAGCTATTCGCACATCGTCTTAAAATGAGGTAAATTTCAGCTCGCTGTGGTAAATATGACACAAATAGGTTTTCAATCATTGACATTGGGTGTAAAATAATTTCATTGGGGGTAAATTTAAACTCATTTACCACCAAAGCAATTTTTTTACCTCTTTTTTTTTCTGTGTGCACATCATCTGTTTCAACCGGAAGAATTTCAATCAAATCTTCGGCTACAACATAAGAAATTTTGTCTGACACATTTTCAAGGTCCTATTTAGTGTTTAAATTTTGTCTTCTTCTGGCAATCGATTGCAAGTGAAGGACTTTGGTCAAATATTTTCAAAAATTGGATATGACTCAAAACCTGGATTCCCGAGAACCGCGAAAATATGCTCTATTTGATCCAATTCCACTTTTTACTTTTCCGCACACATCACTGAGTGAGTAAAAGTAATGTGATTGCTCCAAGAAATTCAAAATGCTTGCAATGAATTTTCTATTCGTTTTGGACCTAAAAATTCGATTTCAACCATTCCCGGAGCGATTTGTTGTCCATGCGTGGTGTCCGCACCGATTTGTTAAAACGATTACTCAAATATTTTATTGAAAATTTTATTATTATGAAAGATTTTTTTTCACTTCCAATAGTATTGAACATTATTGAATGGATAAAATTCAACCTTATTAATTAGTAATTTTTTTTTCATTATATAGCCTTGCTAACCGTTCGTTAAAAAGTTGGTTATAAATATAACAATACTCACGTGAGTAAAAAAAAATGTTTTATGGAAATATTATAGGTTACTAAAAATAATAATATTATATCAATAGAATGTCGGGAAATTGAACCATTACGCTTTTGCTCTGAGGGTTTCATATGCATAAAAAACTCTTTTCCTCTTATCTGTTTCTCAATTTTTTCTCTTTGTTTCCTCATCTTTTTCCCTTTATATTTATTTTGCACTCTTTTTTCCAGAAAATCTGACTCAAATATTCGAACCTTGGAAGCTACGGACAACAATGAAGTGGTTATCTGGTAGTACTGTGTGTGTTACATTCCTTCTGTTAGGCTCTCACTGGGAATGTATCACAGCAAACACCAGAGTGACATTGAGAGCCACGACAAGTGCAAAAACTGCGACAACGACTGCACCTCATCCACAGCATGTAAACTGCCCAGCAGTGGATCACAGTCCTCATCAAGCCATACATTTACATCCAGTTTCGCGATTGTATGAAATTCAAGCTAAAAGTCACGGAGTCCCTCCAATCTTCAGCGATTTGGGGCACAGAGGAAAACAAAATAATAGAGAATTCCAGATGAAAGTGACTGTAAACAACAAAATTACTTTAGTCTGGGGGCGAACAAAGAAAGAGGCTAAACGTCAGGCAGCAATCGAAATGCTGATTCAGTTAGGCTTGCCGATCAAAGCCGAAAATAACAATACAATTGGTTCCGATTCGCAATAAAATTGTAATTATTTTCATAAAATCCGAATACAAATCAGAAACAAGTCAAACCTATCGATACTTGTATTGCTTATTGGAACAAGAAGAAATCCAAATAAAAATATTCTCCATCAGCATTTATTTGTTGTTTGATTTTGATACATATTGAATAAATAGTGAACGCAAATAAAGCAATTTCAATGAATCTCTTTATCGTATTATTTATATAAGCGCGTTCTTTACCGTGTATTCTTGCATTTATACTGATTTCGCAACCGGGTCGAGACTTGCTTTATGATACATGCGCTTTATATAAATAAAGGTTATCGCTATGTATTGAACTGAAGGGGACTTATTGACAGCAAACAGTTCATCTCAATCCTTCAACCGAAGCGAACACAAAAATGTTTCAAATGAAACTAATTTATTTCATAAGCAGCATTATTATTTCGGTTTGTGCAACCGAATTTGATGTGAATTTAGACACAAAAAGATCAGCAGTGTGTTTGATTGATCGTATTGCGAAGCATAACAATATTATCGCAAAATATGAAAAATTGAGTTTCGAGCAGAATAAAGGAACGACTCACGTCAAATGCAAGCTTACATTGGGAACTGAACAATACGAATCCAATTCGACAACACTTTCGAAAGCAAAGGAGAAGGCGGCAAGAGAAGCATATGCATTGACCAAATACAAAAAACCAGCTTTGCGAAACCAGACATGCATTATTCATATTCATAGACCCACCGTAAAAAGTGATATCAGTTTGCTGGAAGAATATGCTTATACTTTGGGTGTAAATATGTCTGTACGATACGAGGAATATCCATCCAATGAACTTTGGTTTTATTCGGCATCATTGGATGGAAAGAGAGCAAGAGGCAGCGGGGCTCAAAAGAAGATAGCCAAGAGAGCAGCAGCTACTCTTCTGCTCGAGACGATTGGTCGATCTAAAGTTGTCAGTACATTGGCTTCGAAATTTAATCGCACAGAGTTTCATAGCGTCGAACCAACTTTGCGCTTACGCAAAATCGTTCGAATCTCTGATCCCACTGCTGATGCAACTTACATAAAGATAAGAGAATATTTTGAAAACAAATCTGGTGTGGGTGAAGTGAAAACCATCGTTGTAAAGGTTGAAGCGAAGACTTACCAGGCGACAGGGGCAGGTGAAACGTTCGAAGAAGCAAAGTCAAATGCGGCAGCCACCGTTTTGCGTCACATGAACTTTTTGGTCGATTATCCACCAAAAAAACAAACTTAACGCAATAATTTGAAAGTTAATGTTATTGTATTCAAAAGTAATAACTATTCCAAATTGAAAAAAACCAATAAAATTTCGTATTCAATTCATTTCGCTCATCACTCTGCTTGGCAGGAGTTTTATTCAAGGGCGAAATCACTCAAAAAGTAGTTGTCAGAATTACAGTCACAATTACTCTTTTACTCGCTCTTCGCTTCGCAATTACTTTTGTCGTTTGGTATGCAAAATTAATTGAAAGAAAAAAAGAAATTGCCAAAATAATTTTTTCTGAAAAAATAATTGTGAAAGTAATTTTGACAATTAATTTTACAGAGTGATTTCCCCCGTGGTTTTATTTCAATTATTATTTATGCATGTCCATTAGAATTCATGAAATAATTTTTCAATGCATCTACTGCCTTGAATCGATGGGAAATGGTGTTTTTGACATCTTTGGAGAGTTCGGCGTAAGTTTGGGGAAAGCCATTTGGTTGAAAGCATGGATCCCATCTGAAAAAAAAAATCCATTGAATTTTTCTGTTATGAATTATCAAAATTAATAAAAATATACCCGAAATCTCGTGGACCGCGTGGATGGACAATTTTCCCTTCAGTCTTTCCTTGGAAGAGTAAAACTTCATCATTTTCACCTGAAGAATAGGCAAAGGTACACACAGCCGTAGCCGATTTGTCCTCAAATCCATCCAACATTTTACACAAGCCATCCGGTCCAACTTTTTCCAAAAACCACTTTATGTATGGACCTGAAAATGAGATATACAGTGTAACGTAAGTGCGTTTATTGCTTTGAATACATTAAACCTGACTAATTTCCTATCCATTTGTCTCACCTGGTAATCCTCCAAGTGCATGAAAGCACAAGCAGGTGTCTTCGACGATAACAGGTCCAAGTACGTGTTTGGCAGCTTCTTTGCATTTTTTAATGCTGACATCATCCATTTCGCCTTGTAATTCAGGTAAATCAATCTGACGTGAGACCAATTCACGTGGAAATTCTTTGCCAAGAATAGCAACAACTTCTTCCAATTTTTTTACGTTTCCGGTGATGAATGTGATTGGCTTTGACATCATGCTATCAACTTATTCTCCAGTCTGCGCACTTTATTTGATTGTTGAAATTGTTATTTTTCTGGAGATCAGTTTAATTGTGTTCGATTTAAATTAGAACAACTGAGGTTTAAAATTAAAGCCTTTATTTGTCGTGTAAAAACAGTCGGCTACTTGTAGTTAGAAAGAGGTTCGCTTGTCTCAGACAATCATTGACATTTCGATTTGACATTCGACCGGCTTTTTTTCATTCATACACTCTCACTTGGATGACGAGAACAGCTGCTGCACATTTTTACAAGCTTTCTAATATGCGTATCACTTACACTCCAGCAATTTGCAGTGAACACACCCCAAAATTGAAAATACACTCTTCGGATTTTGTCCCTACATTTTTATTTATACGCAAGACATAATTAAATATTGAATTGAAATGTTAGGTTATGCAAAATCGAATAAAATTCTTTCTGATGTATTCTAAACTACGACTATAGATTGTGTTACAAAAATACAAACTCAAAGTATAAGATGTGTTGACCTATATTACAATTATTTTTGTGAATCAATCACATAAGGATGACAGTTTGTGTTATTTATTCAAATTGCTACGTTTAGGTCTACGCTTCTTTTCCAAACCTTTAGAAATGTAATGAATGAAACTAATGAAATTGAGAGATAAGTCTAACCCGTTCGGAATCTCTTGCTCAATTGAATCACTAACTCAAATAAACAATTTAATCACTTTTTTTAGCTTTTGCTTTGGCCATTTTGGTTTTATTGATCTTGGATTCTTTCTTTTTAATTCCAGCGCCAGCGTTCCAGTAATACAATAACTGAGCAACAATAACACCATTGCTTAGTGTAGATAGAACGTATGTAACGATAATGAGTGCATCGCCAGTCTCTTGAATAGAGGTAAAAACACGAGCGAGTGATCCAAAGAACAACATGAAGCCCGTAACTGCTGATAATTGACCGGTGTTACCATTTGAGTAGTTTGTCCATGCTTGAGACATTTTTCCGGCAATTAAAATTGGAATATTCAAGATTTGTAATGACCATAAAACATCAACCGGCGTTGGACCACCCATAAGCGTATACGAGGCAACCGTGTATGTGGCCAAGAATGCAATTACTCCAACTAATGATCCATTGTACTGAAGAACCAATGCAGCAATTATTGCAGTTTGAACAGCCAAAAATGACACATCTCCCCACGCACTGAATGGAAATCCCTTCACGAAATTGTACGATAAGTTGAGAGTAATTGCGGTTAACTCAAGGAACACGGAAAATATATTGATACCGGCTCCGCTTTTGTTCTTCAATAGCTTCAGGATTTGAGGCACTTTCACAAAAATTGACCCCGCTACAATTCCATATCCAAGTGTTTTGCTCAATAGGGCTTTGAAGCAAACAACTAGAAAATAAAATGGGTACATTAAATTGAGGTAATTTCTGAATTGAATGGTTCTAATTGATTCAAAATTGGCGAAGTGAACTGGAAATTAATGGAAATATACAAATACCATCAAAAAAGTTATTTTCAAAGAAATATGTTTCGTAACATTTTTCTGATATTAACTGCAAGGCGAGCGTTCGAAATAATGAAGCCATCTTTTCCAATTTCTGGAAAAAATTGATGTTTCCCGGCCAAACTATTACTTATCTATTTGGTGATATATGAAAACTGAGAAAATAATAAATTGAACAGACGGTGGAATGGTGTAATGCTGGCAATTGTCATTGAAATGCCAAAACACGTCACATTAAGCTAATGAATTGTTTTAATAAATTTCGAAATTGACGTACTAGATTTCGAACTGTTCAGCTCTCAACTCAAATCAACTAAAGTAAACAGAATAGAAACTAACCAAAAATTCTATTGAAACCAAATAAGAATTAAATGGGAAAAGAAAATATGAAGAAAAAACGAAAGATGAAACAAATTTCTTTTGATTTAAAAATGCTAGTTTATTGAACTTATGCTATTCGTTTACATTAGTTTGAATGGTTATTTTAATTATTCGCAACTCCCCAATCGCTTGCGGCACCGACGACAGTTGAATATTCGCGTACGGCTTTATCAATGATTTTCTGGATTTCTTTGCATCCATCCATGGCGGTTTTCAAAACTTTTGGTAGATGATCCAAGTGAAATCTCTGTGACATTTCGACCAAAGCTACCTTTTCAGACTTTGGCAAAGCAGATATGCACAATGTAGGTCCGCCGGATACTTCTTCAATGTGAGAAACATCTAATAATGGAATATCCCCGTTTGCAATCGAAGCGGTGCAAGCACAAACATATTCACGCAAACAAATTCCAGCATCGACCAGAGCTAATGTAGCTGCATTTACCGAAGCACAATAGCTGCCGCCGTCTGCTTCCAAAATCTCAACAAACACATCAATTTGAGATCGTTCATACAATTCGATCATAATAGCCGCTGATAGCGACTGTTTCAGGTGGATTGCCATTTCTTCTGATTTGCGATCACCACGGGGTCGATTTTTTCGTTCGCTCGTCGAAAATGTTGCCATGCTATACTGACAATTTAGGACAAATTCTTCACTTTGTTTTGTTTGTTTGTGCGGTCCATAGACGGCAACGAGCACTTTAGTGTTTCCTTGTTCCAAGTATGCACTCCCATCAGGCTGCGTGAAAACTCCCAATTTGCATTGAATTCGGCGTAATTCATTGGCACGACGACCGTCCAAACGTAATCCTTGGTCCGAAATCAGTTCCTGTTCTCCAGACATCCCGTTCTCTCACTTCTGTTCAAAATTCGTTTTTTTTCACAAAAAAGTTCAACAAAAACACATATAAGGCTAACTGAATTTTGACACTACTATAAACATGCTTGTTCGAAAACCGACGTTTCTGTTGTGTAAGGTTCGTTCACACTGTGCACAGTTGTCATGCTGACAATTTCGAAATGTGAACAAGAATAAATGAGCTTGAAAGTGCGAAAGTGAATTGAGGACGATGCAATTTTTATTGACATTTCATCTAACTACAAACCATACGCAACTTATCATCCATCACACACAGATATTCAAAGATTGGTGGAACAACACATAAGGATGAAGTGTCATCGCAAAATTGTCGAAAATAAAAAGTGATTCAAGTGATAAAGCAATTAAAATAGGAAAAGTGAAAGTAATATTTAGTTTTGGTGAAGGATACAATTTGTGAAAAATGGTCTCACTCATCAAAAACCAACTTCTCAAACATTTGTCACGGTGAGTTTGGTTTTTGGAACAACCCAGTGCATATTGAGATGTGGAATTTTTGAAAGACTTGAACTATGTCAGTAATTAAATTAGACGGAAAAAACCGACCATATTTTTTGTTCTCATTGAGTGGCAGACGTTACACACTGTTATTCTTTGTTGTGCAAACAAAAACAATCTTTTTGTTCGTGTGTACGTTTCAGTTCCTTTATTAAAACATTTTCTTGTATTATTTTCTCTCCCCCAAGCTTTCACCTGTGTTTCTATTTTTGTTGTTATTCTGTTAAACATCATTCGAATTTGTGTACATATGTTGTTCGAAGAATAATTTGTTTATTTTAATTCTGGCCGAGTGAGTGAGATGGAAAGCAGATTAAAAAAACTCTTTTCAAAGGAGTTTTTTTTTTTAATATTTGTTATATCTTAAAAACGATTCAAAATAAAATCCAATTTTATGTCTCGCTTTTGAGGCTTGTAATTGGATATTGTATAACGATTTCGACGCGTATTTTTATTCATGATTATGGCATTTCTTTGCATATGCAATGCAATCACATACAAATATGTACATTCCATGTGCAGTCATTCGAGTTCAACGTACCTATGGAATTTGAACAATTATTCACAGTCACATGAGTAGGTAATTACTTTACTACTGTCCTGTTAGCATGTTTAAGATCCAAATGCGATGATATCTGATGGCAGCCAATTTTTCCAGGAATAAAAATATATTTATGAATAGTCCATAAGCATAATGAGCTCGCGCTCAACGATATATACAATTGAACGCGTAACTATGACATTTTATGCTCGTGTATAATTTTTAAACCGCTCCATATTAAAACCAGACCATTTTGGGATCTTCCATTATTTTATGTATAAAATCCGGCCGGAACGCGAGCACCATCTGAATTATCTGTGTATGTTAGCATACATGTAAAGCGATAACAGCAAATATATTGTTTACAATATGTGAAGGCTTTCATATTCGCTAAGATTTGTCTCGCAGCATTAATTAGGCAACGTTGTGTGCGTACATCGTGCGTACCCACACTACGAAGCTCAGCGCTATTCCGTGAAATTTAAAAAATTATTGAAATTTTTAAGTGTGCGGTTGAATCGAATAGGTAGAGATGGCGCGATGAAGATTGGTGTATAATTGCAATACTTCAGGATCCATTAAATTGTAGGGGCAATACTTTATTTATTTATTTATTTATTTATTTATTTATTTATTGCAAAACCTAAATTCATACCAATGTGTGCTCTCAGCAAGCTGAGAACATGCTGGTCTTAGACCCAATACGATATGAATTCCGCCCATGGTGCGACTTAAGCAAGAAGACTATTACATTTCATCAAGGGGGGATGGTATTTATGAATAGACTTTAAATACCGATATTGATTCCGGAAAACCATGGCAAAACCGGCCTGATTCAGGAGAATCAGGGGAAGTACATCATTGTTTACTTAATATTTTTCCCTACTTTATACAATGCAAAAACTCATCCTAAATCTATAGGCGAGAATGATCATAATACCAAATCTGAGCATGTTTGAATTTACTCGATAGAAAAAATAAAAGAAATAGAAGAAAAAGGAGAAATACTATTGTTCTATGCGCAACCAGTGCTTCAATTTAAATTTAAACGCGGATAACGATTCAACATTTCTTATTTCGATGGGAATGCTATTCCACAAATTAATTGCTCCGTAAGTAAAAGCGCGTTTATCAAATTCAGTTTGCGGAAACTGTACTTGAAGATTATTTTGAGAACGGGCTCTACCGTTGATTCGGACAAACATATGATTCAAATAATTCGGCGAACGATTAGACAATTGCTTATAGATCAAGGTCGCTGAATGAAGCTTAGCTCTACACTCAGGGTTCAATCCATTAAGGCGCTGTCGATATTCAGTGATGTGATCATTACGTTTTAAACCGTAAATATACCGTATTTTGTCATTGTCAGCAACAAGAATACGATTTTCTTGATTTAGGGTGCCGTACACACCCCAACCATATGTAATCACATCACCATAGTCCATTAAAGGATCGATCAGCGCAGTAGCAATGTCCCGCTTAACATAGTTGGGTATAAGATGCCTGGTATGACGTATACGATTTAACACACCGTATACCTTTTGCAGCTTACTCCCAACATGCTCTTCGGAATTTAAATTTTCGTCAAAAATGACGCCGAGATTTTTGATCGATTTACAGAATTCCAGCTTGTCACCTCCAATGGTTACATCATTGATCATATCAAAATTCAATCGACTTGTATGGTGCTTAGAACCGATGATCATGACTTTAGATTTCAATCCATTTAATTTCATACCGCGACTTGTAATAAAATCATTTAATTTAGCAAGATCGGAGTTTACTTTAGAGACTCCTTCATTTATTTGATTGAAATCCACTTCAAGATATGCTTGAGCGTCATCAGCAAATAAATGGCCAGTCATATGCTGAAGCACATTGAAAGTATCATTAACATAAAGTGAAAAGAATGTTTGGCCGAAATTACTACCTTGAAGAGCTCCGTTAGTTATAGAGATTGAATCGGATTCAGAGCTACCGACTTTAATTTTTTGCTCAATGTTAGAAAAAATTGCCTTTACTAATTTTGTTGCGTCATCGGTGAAACCATACGATTCACAGACTTTAAGAAGACCATCATGAGGAACAGATGGAAAAGCACACTTAATATCAATTGATTTATAAATAATGAGCTTTTTACGACGAATCGCGGATCTGATACTCTCTGTTATGTCCAATAATGCGGTGACACAACTGTGATTCTTACGAAATCCAGATTGCCTTTCGTGAAGAAGTGCATTTGATTCTAGATAGCCAGTTAATTGACTATTCAGAAGAATCGCAAAAAATTTTTTGGGATGACTGAAATTATGCTGATTGGTCGATAGTCAGAAATTGTTTGGGGACTTGGAACTTTGTTTAAAGGTTTGATGATAATCTTATTCCAATCAGCTGGATACACGCTATGAGCAATACAATAATTAATAATGTAAACAAGGGGATGAGCAATCGAATCAATGATTAATTTAAGAAATTTGAGTGGTATCCCGTCATCACCAATTGCGTTACTCTTGATTCTATGAAATGCTGATAAAAATTCATCAATGGATATTTCTTGAAAAGAGAAATTCGAATTAATATTCGTTGGGAGCGATAAATTGCTCAAGTCTGCCCCATGAGACGTGTGCGTAGAAGCAAAGAATTCATTGATGTCATTCAAATTGTAATTATCCAGAATTTCAGATTCACTGTCTTTAGAGTTATCATCTTTACAACATCCAAGAGACTCGATGACATTCCATTTGGAACGCATAGATGTTGCATTATTGAAGCTCTCGACAGTTAACTTCTTTTTACTTTTTCTTATGAGAGATTTGACTTTATTGGATTTTTCCTTATAAATATCATTTCTCTGTTGATCAGTAACTGGATTATCGACATTGTTTTTCTTAGAAATATCGTAAGCAGCTTTTCTTTCTTTCAAAGCCTGTTTAATTTTACTATTAAACCAAGACTTCGGAGTATAATGAACACGACGCGTTCTGAGTGGTGCAAAGCGATCAAGAAGATTCATTATATTGTCATTTAGTGTTGTAACCATTTCATCGACATTTCGATTTTGGTCAAAGTTCCAATTCAAGGATCCATCCTTGTGTTTCAAGGATTTAAAGATGGAAAAATATTTTCAAAAAACCATCTATTCAATCAAGCGTTCGATTTCTGACCGACTTGCTGCACACACACAGCGACATCAATATTCGCAGAGTGCAAATATTATACAATTGGGATTTATCACCACCTAACGTGGAAAGGTATTGAAAGAAACCTCCGGTTGATAAAGTCAATCAACGGCTAGACATAATAAATATATTTGAATAACTGAACAAGCCAAGTCACACGCAAGAATCACTTGCCGCATAGGCAAGGTATAGGTGTCTTCCATTAAATTTAGCCTTATTCCCTTGTGAAAAAATATTAACGAATTGACTCAGAACTAATCATATCATTAGAAAAATGTATACTGTAATCACTTTTTTATCTTTAAGCTATATGCTACAGATTAAATATTAAAAATCTCTTTTGTATTGGGTGAACAAATGAATTTTAAAGGATTGACAAGAGATAGCGTTACTAGTACTATATCGCATCGGGCAATCTTGTAACTATCTTCATGTCAAAGCATCATCATTACTCATCACTTTTCGGTATCTGTCATTTCATCGAAGTGTAAACAACATACAATACTATATACTCATCGAAATAATAATTATTAAATTAATAAGAAATTAATAAAATATTAGTATTGAATCATCTTTTTATTTGTTTTAAAATAGTTCTGCGGGTGGGTCAAACTAACCGACCCAAAACTAAAATACCAATTCAATTTCAGAAACTATGTCCCTAAACGAACTATCAATAAAATAAATGGTCCTACGTACGTAAAACTAACTTTTCCGCACATTTCAAGAAATTGTTCGGGTTTACGGGATTTTCATTGATTGCTACGCATTTGTATTGAATTTATGTTGATTTCTTATAAAATCATCATGCATTAAAAAATCACAAACATTTCATCCAATTTAATGACAAAATTTGAATGTTCACCCCGAAAATTGAAAATTTTGTAGGGGAAGTAGTCCCTAATCTTATCAGAATGACTTGAAATTTTGATTGACTTATTTTGTTCATAAAAAATAATATTCTGAAAGTTTCATAATGATACAATGCGAACTAGACATAGTCCCCATCCCAACAAATTTTTCTTAATTATATTAAAAAACAGCCCATTTATTGATTCGACTTCACTAGAGCTACCCGACTACTGTTTGTAAATTTTGGATCAATTCTAATATCAATTTTTTGAGTTATCGTGTTAACAAATTGTTGCGTACAACGGACATCGTACCACACACGGTCAAAAAATTGCTCCGGGAATGGTTGCAATCATTTTTTCTAGGTTCAAAACGCATAGACAACTTATTCTGAGCGTTTTGAATTTTTTGGACCGATCGCAATACAGTAGAACCTCGAAAAAGTTAATTGAAATGTCCCAGAGGTAATTAACTTTTCCGAGGA
Source organism: Obolodiplosis robiniae (assembly GCA_028476595.1). Taxonomy (NCBI): domain Eukaryota; kingdom Metazoa; phylum Arthropoda; class Insecta; order Diptera; family Cecidomyiidae; genus Obolodiplosis; species Obolodiplosis robiniae. The sequence continues at coordinate 27,312,151 of CM052014.1, read as the reverse complement.
ATTAACTTTTCCAAGGGTTTTTTCAAAATCGATAAAACTACATAGAATATAGGTATATTGATAGATAAATTTATTTAAATAGCTAAACAGTTTGTTAATACGTTCCGCAGAAAAAGGGATTAAGAATAAACAAACGAACGATGCGAACGAATACAAACTCAGCGTACACGTGCCTGAACGGTCAGTGTGCAAAATGTAGTGTATATTGCTTGTTTGTATTGTATCTAAACAAAAAATAGTGTGAGTATTACAAAATATAGCGAATCTGCTGTAAACCAGTGTAACCTCAGAAAAGTTAAGTAAAAAATTAACTTTTCAAGGGCTTACGTGGGAACCAAAAGTCGATTAACTTTTCCGAAGAATTAACTTTTCTGCGACTTAACTTTTTCGAGGTTCTACAGTACTTTTACCAGTGTTGTGTGCGGAAAAGTAAAAAAATCATGAGAGTAATGTTAAAAGAGTATGTATTGTAAAATGTACAATGTTTTGCATTTTGTTTAAGGACTATTCATTTACAAAGCGAGTATAACATTTCTTATCTTTCTCAAATATACTCCAACAACTGAAGTTGGCTTAGAAACGGAAAGTACAAGTGATTGAAATAACGAATTCCATTTATACCAATATCCATCCATATGGGCTACAAATATGCCATTAAACATTTCTTTGATTCAAATAATATTTTCTATGCCTTCAAGTATGTATATTGGATTTTGTGTGTGCATTTGTAGCAGCTACATGTGCAAGACTAAAAAAAACATCGATCCGATCGGAATATTAATTCAATTGCTTTTTTGTCGCTGTTTCACCGTAAATATTGATGTCTCGATTTTGCTTGTGACTTGTGCGTGAATTTCAAAAAACTTCAAGATAACGTTTCGGCGACGTCATGAGAGAAATGAACAAATCAGCAGGCTTTTAATCTGTTGAGAAGTTTTTTCTCTTGCTTCAAATTTGTTTTGTGACTTTTAAAAGGCTGGGTGGCGGTTTTAATTAAATGAAAATGCCTTTATACATTGCCTTTATACATTTTCACTGCGTTTCTTTTCATTTTAAGCTTTGTAAAAGATCTATCACCCGATAAAATAAATGTGAGCGCGTTTCGTGGAGAGGGCGACTTATCGAATTTACAGCTAAATGAAGATGTATTGACCGAATTATTAGAGTTACCGTCATGGATCCGTTTGACATCCGCTTGGTGCAATCACGTGTCATTTCGTATCAGTTGGACCAAACTGAAAAGTGTGCCAATCACTTTGGTATGACTATCTCAGTATTTAATACTCATTATGTGATTTGATTTGATTTTTAAATGACTATTTTGCATATTCATCCGAACAGAGCTTAGATGAAGTAAATATAACGATAGAAACATGCGAATTTGGACGGAACGAAAACAGTGGTGTCGGCGGTTGGCAGTCGCTTACAGCACCACAAGGAAAATATAATTTCATAAATAAAATCGTCGACGGGATAACAGTCACGATAAACACCGTGAACATTCATTTTAAGAGTTCTACATTCATTGCATCGGTGCAGGTAAGAGATTCATAAGACGTCACAACTTTACCAGATTGCTAGTTGAGAATTGAATTTACCACTAATTGAATTGAATCTCACTTATTATTGATTAATTTTATAAAGATGTCTCGCATTCGTGTGGAATCAAAAACACCAAAATGGCTAAGCGGCGATTTGCGAGTTACACGACTGAAGGACAGTGTAAACGGGCATTTGTTGATATTTAAGGAATTATCATGGCAAACAGTGCGAATAGAAGCAAGCTCAACGCAAGATAGATCTTTAACACCACTTCGCTTGTTGACGAATGAAGCACGATGTCGAATCACGATTAAGAAGAAGCTGTCCGATTGTACGATATTGGCTTCGCGTTTAGTTCTAGTCCTAGACGACTTGCTGTGGGTTTTGACTGATTCACAATTAAATGCCGCGCTTCATTTTGTTGATTCACTAGCAAGTCTGATAAAAGCATCAACCAATCTCACACAGAAAACAAAAGCAAAGAAGATTCTGGAGCAATTACCAGAGTATCAAGCACAAATCACGCAATCACGCCAACAGAACCCGAACGAAACGAATTCCGTAGTATCAGCAGCTCAACGATCATTCAATATATTCGATGTCAAGGAAACGTCGTATCATTTCTCGAGCCAACGCATCGACTTGCATTTGTGCGACGACGCTGGAAGTAGGTTCGATGGTTGATCTTTGATCTTTATCAAAGAGAGGAGAGAATTATGTCATTTTCAAAGAATTTTCTTAAAAAGACATTGATAATAAAACTATGGCACCTTTCAGATGGAAGATCGTGTTATCCGGACTTGAGCGATGGCGGTGCACTTCAAGTTTCGATCCATGGTTTTCAAGTTGATTACTTTCCATTTCACTTGGCCAAATACAATCGTGCACACTGGCCAAAGTGAGTCTTTCTTTTTCATTTAAGTTTGCAAAATATTCGAATCGCATTTTTTTCATTCATTCAGGTACAAAGAAGCTGCTGTGCCACCGGCTTTATGGTTAGAGCAATCGTTAAACGCATTCCGTGAATCGCTATTGGATTTATGTCAACCGAATCGTGTTTCGGCACATCCACCTCTTGAGCGATCCTCACCACAGGATTCTAACATACCGAACGACAACAATTCAAATGCTAACAAAATGACGGCTGCTCAGGCCGCCTCCACCAAACAAATTTTGGATAATTTCAACAAGCTTATGACCTCCTGTGTAGTGCTTCGCATCGAAAATTTCACACTGTTTCGAGTTACGACGTCGGGTAAAAAGCAAATGCCAAAGGAATTTATCTCTGGTACGTATTCAATTTCAACAATCACTATTTGGGTGTAATAACGGTCAAAATTCCATAAAATTTTTCATTATTATCTCGAAAATTCACCAAACATACGGTTATAACTAAAACTAGCACTCCAAAAACGGAAAAATAAATCAGGTGAATTTCCCATTTATCAAGACGATTCCTTCCTTCTATAGAAATTGTGAAACTTTAGAAGTTTTTGTTTCTCGCATTTGATTTAAATCAGGAACATTTATGTTCTATTATTTTTATTATTTTATCATTGACCCATTAAGACAGACCAATTGATGCGAAAACGCAATCCGTCTGTTTTTACGGTGCATGATATTTTAAATACACTAGATGATTTTCCAACGGCTGGAAACTTAGAGATCAAATCTTCGAGAGAATATATGGCTACACTACATTTTTATCGTTATTATAAGAAGAAAACTATTCCAAAATAATGTGTTTGTCATGTAAAAGTGCCAGTGATCTAAATTCTGATATTCCGAAAGCATAACGTTGGGTAATAGAAATACAATACATTTTCCAATATATCCATGAAGTGTATTGAAACACATAGAAAATAAGTGTAGAATTTATGAAAAATATCAATGAACTAATATTCGCTGCGTGCTTCTCTACGCATCGATACTCGTTTGAGGATTTATTATTCGACAAGATTTTAAGGGACACTGAAAAAAGAAAAATACAAATCGAAACTGCATTTTCCAACATTTAAAATAACACAGAAATTGAGCACTCACAGCAAACACACTCTGTGTTAGTTTTCACAATAAATATTAATTTTTTATAAATAATGAATATTGAAGTGCATACGGTTGTTCAAAATGCTCATCTCGGACTGTTCTCATATCCAATTTTGATATTATCTTTCGTCAGATACTCTCTCGAAACGTTGCATGCCTAAAACATAGGATCCTTAACATGACAAAGATTGTTTTATGTTTTCAAAAATTGTATAGTACATCATTTTATTTATAATTTATATTAGGTGATAGAGAGCGATATTCAATCCCAGAAGACCTATCCACATTGCACGCCGAATTCACTTATTTCTACTTTCCCGGTGACTTTGAGTTCCCGCGTAAGTTTCATAATCTTCATTCAATTCTTTCATTTCGTTAAATTAAATGATTCATTTTACATGTAAATTTTATTTGTACAGTGCCACCGTCAAAAGTATTTGTTCACGTGAATCCAGTTCAAATAAATTTTCACCTAGATAGCATTTTATGGTTGAATTCTTTTGCATTAAATTTGCATGAGAATTTGTTGCGTACCTCCATGAATACGTCAAATGAGAGCAATCCAAATGAAAATGATTCAAGTCTAATGTACAATAGGGTGTTTCTGGTGAGAAAAAAGAAAAAAATTGTAGCTTTCAAAGAGCAAAAAATTCTGTATCAATTGATGGCATCCACATAACGTAGCGATTAGTATTCAGACTTCCCGAAGCAAAAAACACTCAAAGACAAACTTGACTAGTTGTTTTTCATTCCTGTTTCGAGAAGTTGTACTAAACTCTGAATATCAATCGCGTAGAATACGGAGTGTTTATCAAACAGTACCTCATTTGGATACTTACAAAAAACACTCCAATTTCGTACTCCTGGCATAAAGCCTCTACCACACAAATTCAGAAGTAGCGGAAGCAACAAACTGTTACAATATTAATTTTCGAATTAATTATAATGCTCGATGCTTAGTGCTGATTTACGACTGGTCTCGGTGGTCGCTGTAATGTCTCCGGAATCGGAATCCCAAATAGCTCACAATGTCCTTGAAAACACACATTTATTAATCAAAAAAAGCATTGCCGCTATTGCCATTTAATTAATATATACCTTTTATGAGAATGCACTTTGCAGCGACTATGTCGCGTTGCCAAACAGTTTTATGTACGATTGGATGTTCAGCGGCAACATCGTCTACAAACATCTCCTCTTGGAATTCGTTTGGTTGCTCAGCGGCAACATCGTCTACTTCCATCTCATCCGGAAATACAATTGGTGGTTCATCGAAAACATTTTCCATTTCACCAATCACAGGGTTTACTAGCCAGTTTTTGCGGTATATTATAACCTTTGACAGTAAAGGTCCTGCGTTCCGTTGATTTGGATTGCGATTTCCGAGGTTTGCTCTCAAAAGCTTCATCAATCGCTTGCCTTTCTGAGTTACGATAATCGATGGCAGCAACGCCAGATGGTTTGGATGGCAATCTGGACACAGTTTGAAGGGATGGCTCCGTGTTCTTCGGTCAAAACGTCGAAAACATTTCGCACAGGTTTGGGAGGTGTAATATTCATCGGTTGGTATAACGATACAATTGCCACGCTTTTTCAGTGCATTGATGGTTTTTCTAGATCCAGGGCATCTCACGTGCTTCTTGATGCGAATTGGTGAATCTGGTGGTGTCTCAGAAGCTCCAAAATAAACAATTGATGGCTCATAATTTACCATCTTGCCTTCTGCCTTATCAACGGTTCTAATTGTTTCGATGTACTTGTCGAGTTGGAGTCGTGTATACTTTGCTGTTGCATACATTCCTCGTTTCAGCATTTTCAACCTATGCTGAATGTAACACCACCAATGTCTCCCGAACGGCGATGGCATCACTGGATACAAGTGGCGGTCGTTGCGATCATTGTTTTCTTCGATAGTGAAATGTTTCGTCCATCGTTTCGATTTGCATTTTCGCACTTTTTCCTAAGCATTCCAATGGAAGCGTTTGCTGCTTATATTCAAGTTGACCTATGAAATGAAACAAACAAAATGCAATATTAGTAATAATAAAATAATTTAGAAGATTTACCCACCTCTTTACCGGTGGCGATGTTTCGGCACACAGCCGCCTGCCACTTTTTTAATCCCGGGTCCACGCCGACTTCATTCACGATCTCACCAGTATTGATTTTGCAAATGATCTCCTGCATATCGACTGGCTTGAACTCCGACTTTTCACGGCGAACAATATCGACACCGCCACGCCATCAGATAGAATGCGAAATTCGTGGATGATTTTACGCAAATAGAAGATTTGATTCCAATACCAAGCTTTTATCAGTGATAAACTCTTTGAATGTATTTTGATTTCCTTTTGCATTTCTTGCGATGACCCTCTGTCCACAAAGTAGTTTATAAAGCGTGTAGTTGTCAATTGGATAGTGCGTTCGCCTTAGATTGCAAATTGGTATGACGGCCATATTTTTGATTTTCGGTGGACTGTTTGCGCTATCATTTTGTTCTAACTGTTCATGTTCTTCTCGTTGTCGCTGATTCATATTGAATTCGTCGATATCACGTTGCATTGCAATCCACATTGGCAGCGATTTGAACCAATGATCTTCGTGAATGTCGAAATGTTGTCCATTTCCCACCAACTAATATCACGTAACATTTGAAGAAGGACATCACGACTTGCTCTTCTTAATGCACCGTTAATAGTTCGAGGAATGTCGTCTCGTCCATTTACTGCTAAATTGACAGCATTTTTGATATCGATCTTATCCAATTGTTGGACCTCATCAAAAAGAGCATTCAAGTTGTGTTCGTAAACTTTCAATTCCAAATATTTGTAGACGCGTTCCTTCCGATATTCCATTTCCAAAATAATCGTTATTTGGCCATTCAAAACGATGTTCGTCGTCGAGATTTATCACATAATCACGGAATTCGGGAATCATAGAGTTTTTGGTGATGTTTTTCTTAAGAACAGCAAAAAAACAATCTCGTATGACTTTTTCACCATCTTGATTGAAGAATTCCGTGTTATTTTCGTCAAATGCGCGCTCAACTTTATGCAAGAGCAGAAGCGATGCTAATGAACATATCTTCGTTGCATGCAAATTTTTGGTGGTGATATCATCGATGACTATTCTTCGATATTTAGGTCTAAGAATCGAATGAAGTTCACATTTGACTGTAACGATTCCATTGTCCTCATCATCATCGTCATAGTTTTCATTGTTGGCATTATTGTTCGATGGCTTCTTTCTTTTCCGCATAGTTCACACTTTCGAATACACCTGTTAAAAACACAAACGAAATGAATAAATTTCTGAAAAATTCAGTGGTAACACAATATTATCAATATGAATCGAAGCACATCTTACTTGTTCAAAATTCACATCCTTTCTGAATTTCACTCGTTTGAATTCGACAATGCAATCGAAAATCTCCGGGTGATGATGTTCACTTGATCTTGAGTCAGCAATATGTGATCCCGTTCATCGAATTATGCGAATAATCCTAACACACAAAACAAAAATTGAATAAATGACTCCGTTAAAATGCACCGTTATCGGTGAAGCACACTTACTTGTTCAAATAACACACTCTTTGTGGATTCTCGCTTATTTGAATTCGGCAATACAATTCAAAACTGCCGATTGATGAAATTCACCGCATCATTTGACGTTCTGTATCGATAGCTAAACGAAAATTAAAACAAAATCCATCTCTTTTGTTGATTTGTGCCATTTTGTCGGTTAAATCGCTGATGTCATAGCAACAATTGAATCCTTCGACAAAATACAAACAGAATTAAAGTTTCTTTTCCCTTGGCATTTCAATGAAATTTGCTTACGAATGAAACAACAAATCTCGATCGCTCAAAATCAAGCTGAAACAATAATCGTGTTTTTTGCTTCGGGAAGTCTGAATATTAATCGCTCTGATGTGTGAATACCATCAATTGATACAGAATGTTTTGCTCTTTATTTTGAAAGCTACCATTTTTTCAATTTAAAATATGAAAAACATAGGATGTCAAAATGGAAGCAATAATGCCACGCATATTAATCGAGTCAACAATTGATGCACCAAATCAACGTGATCGTCCAAAGTCTATACAAATCCAAATCTCACGCTTTGCGTTAACAAATATACGAGAAACGGGATCATCTCGAGCCGACTTAGCAAATGCGCTGCATTCACTGCAAGAGGGAAGCCTAGTTTTTGCATCAGAATTTCCGTCGAAACCTGGTGACTTGAGTGTTGTGACCGATCGAATTCTTTCACATATGGCAGGTAATACCTCATAATATCTAAATATACTGTCGAAAATGTCAAAATTACAAATGAAGAATACAAAGTTCGATCTAATTTCTCAGCTTCGGACATGATCTCCAACAAATCATCACCAAATTCAGCGGCCGCAAGCACAACAATCACAAGTCCATCGTTGTCAAAATACGCTCTTTGGATCGAACCGAGAGATGTGTGGTGTGTTAAATTGGATCCAATTTGGGTAGAATTCTTAGGGGTTGGTTCAGTAGGTCAAAATAAAGCAGTAACATTCGTTGATGCTGTTCCTATTTCATTCTGGATTCATGGACGTTCCACGTTAAAATTGAATGTGAGTGAATAAAATTCTATTATTTGAAACGAATTTGTAACAAATATTATCACAGCAAAAACATATTTTCAAAATGAACGAATTTTGATACTTCTCATTATCTTTCAGCCCACACTCAATTCAATGGCTGCTCAATCAAGAACACCTTTAAATCAGAATTACCATGACACTGACTATATGAGTGAAGAATGGAATTCAAATATCAAACATTTTGCATGCCATTCCGAAAATTTGTCAGAAATAAATCGTGCTCAAACAAATCCATTTATTGTAACGCCTAGTGAGAACCACACCAGTAACAATGATTCAACTACAATTCATGCGTACACAGCCAAAACTTCAGAATCATCGACAAATGAAGACATTTCAGCCGATTTGCACATAATTGCCCATGTCTCGAATTTAGTTAGTATTCAAATTGATCATTATCAATATCTGTTTTTGTTGAGGCTAGCTGAAGATATGACGGAGTTATCCACCTTCTTAACCGTCGATTCGAAGCGTATTTTGAAAGAAAACGCTGAAAATAAATCAATTGTGATTGGTTGTGTTATTCCACAAGTAGAGGTTACGTTAGTGATGCCATCGCAAACACCGGGTAAAGAATCTACGGGCGGAGATGGAGAAAGTGTTTTGCCCGATTCAGTTAGTTTAGGTGATGACTTACATTACAATGCGAATAATGTGAATGTGAGCGCCAGTTCAAATTGGCCCTTGACCTTGGATCAAATGAAAAATAATCAGAACACCAACACATTTGGAAGCACAGAAACACCATCTCCTATTACGAATGATGCCCCAGACGCAATTTATCAACAGTTTGAACAAACGCAGCCAGCACAATACACGCCTAATCCTAATACGCATGGTTTTAATGTTCAAATCGTCGGCACATCATCGACTTCCAGCACATTCATATCGACATCACAAAGTTCAACTCCTGTTTCGCGTGGCAAAAATCGTAATTCGATCACCGATTCGGGATTGAACATAGGCTCCAGCTTGATTTCAATGAAAAAAGGATTTTCGAGCTTCATGACATCCATTGATTCAGCACTCAAAACGAATATGTCAGATGATATGAGCGATACGATTTCAATCCAGAGCGATATCAGTTCTGATTCCGAAAATTTCGTCATGGTATTATCCGATGATAAGACTGCCGACTGCATGGATGTAATGTTCAAGTGAGTTTTGATTAGTTCCCATATGTTTTTTTTTTTTGGATTTTTCCAATTTTGGACTATATTTATCTTTCTAACAAAGTTTTCATTCATCTTTTCCAACAATTGTTTTAATCTTTTTCATTTTTTGCGTTTAGACTCAACCCATTCAACTCTGACGGTACCGTGGGCAGAGGCAATACAGTTGAAGAAGCCAGTGAGGTTTGTGAAGAAGGAGACTGCAAAACGAATATGTCATCACCATCCGAACCATCTGAAGCAAGCACTTGGCGACGACGTGACCTTGTTTCAATGGCTACATTTCGATTGGCAATGGTCGAGGTCATTCGGCAAAATCGCGGTCCGATTTCAGCAATTCGTATGCACGTTGCCACCGTGTCATTAGATGAATGCGGTGCCATTCCTTGGGATGAATTTCAGGTAAAATATATCATTGACTTTCATTCATCGAAGAGAGTGTTCAGGGAGAAGCATTTAATTTTACTAAAGCATGAAAGTCATTTTGTTTAAGTGCATTTCATCAAATTACTTGAGTGGAATTCACGGAATTATATCAACTATCCGGCAATACAATTACACAATCATTATTATTCCAGTCATTTTAATCTTTTGATATCAAATTACTTGTATAATCATTTATTAAAGACTATTTCTTTCTTCGAATAAACACTCTTACATTATATTTTTACTAAGTTCAAACATTTCTATGAACTTGAAAGGGGTTTGACAATTCGTTTTGAATTTTTGCGATTGAAGTTCTGAGTGGCCTCTTTAATTCAACTGTCTATCATTGACGTTAAAAATTCTGCGTGAAAAAATATATTCTATGGTGAATTTATCCACAAAAATAATTCTACGATTTATTCATAATTACTCATATCAACGGTTTTATTAATGCTCGCTTTTATGCCACATGAGAATATATGTATTTTTGCTTCAGTTTTTAATTCAATCAGTAACTCTTCTGTTGCACATAAGCAGACATTTTTATGACTCATACAAATTACCAAAAATGTCTGCTCCGTAAACTCAACATATCACATTTATATTTGAATATATGAACAGCAACGTCTTGCAACTCGCCAATAATTCCATCTTTTGAACTCAAAGAAAACGCATAGTTTGCTTATATTTCATGCCTCATGCATTTTATATTACAATTATAGATTGAAAAGAAGTGAATGTGTCGTGTTGCAAGACAAGCACCAAATTATAATAATAATCAATCAAATATAATCTTTTTTCTCTTTTTGCATGTTCTTCTCTCCTTTTCCTCTGTATCGACGTTATCAAATAAAATATATAATTAAACCGATATTTAATGTGTCCTAATCAAACGGAAAAAAATCACACGTGGCCAAATGTTAACTACGAAAATAAAAATTCGATTTGCAAAAATCGGCACATACAAAATTCGAAAAATATTTGGTTTGGGAGTGATTTGCTCATTCATTCAACAATAATTGACGGATGTAATCTAACTATGAACCATAAAAAAAACAATATTTTTTTCGTTGCTCTAAAATGAATTGATATTTTGTGTGTGTTCATTGGTCTCTTTGCCAAAACTATTTACAAATAATTTCTATCAAAAAAATCACGAAACACATAAATTTTTCGATACTCAGTCAACCCACCAGAAAAAAGTCCAGGTATATACGAAATGCAATTTATTTCTGAAATTATAATTTCTTAGATTAGCATTGGACATTAGTGGTTGAGAGAATAATTTAGATCTTCCCGAAAACACTTTTTCCATTCATTTAGCATTTACATTTCCTAATATAAGTAGACAATTTTGTTTTCAGTTTAACCGAAATTTTCTGTTTTTTGTTTGAAGAACATCTTGTTTGGATACAATAATTTTTTTTGTAATATAAAACGGTTACAACCATTCCTTCATTTGCGGGTGAACGGGAACATTAACCTAGTTTTGGGATTCTAGTGGATTAGCATCTCTATTTGCATATACATTATAATGTCGGGCTTGTCAATTTTCATTTGGGATTTCAGGATAAAAATCATTCTGAGCAAAATACAGTGAGGATGCGTTGGAAATGCTGTCCAGCATTCACCCAAATCGCCCACACATATTCTTATCATGTTCTATGTCCTTTTTTATGCTTGCATGCCAATGCGTGTCGTTGTCATAGACTATTTTCCATTTGTGTCTTGCATGTGGCCGAATGCGAAAATGACAAAAAAAACTGATTCGGCTTGCGAACGACGAAAGTGTATAGATTCTATGAATTCTTCCTTTCCAGACAAAGTTTGGAGCACGTTGTCGTGCTTGGAATGTTGCACAGTACAATCCAGAAGAACCGCCCAGTATTCGTTTACGTTTAGACGATGAACTCAATATACCTGCAATAACTGAGGGATTCACTGTCAAGGACAAAAAAGAAGTTTTGGGGTAAGTTCCTCCATTAAAAATACCACTACGTGCATCACGTCACGTTACACAAATTTTTTATGGGAAGCAAAATTTTTGGGAGCATCAAATTGAGTGAGCAATATTGATTGTGTTATTGATTTTTTTTTTTTAATTTTTTTTCTTCAAATTATAGTTGGTTTAGTCATCAACTAGAGGTACGATGTAGGGACCTAACATTGGCTCTGTCAATGAGCACAGTAATTGGTCTGAACGATTTAGCTGAAGATGAGATAATTTCAAAACCAATGCCGATGGAAATTTTATTGGAGAATTTAAGATTGACGCTCATAGAAGACCGACCGCCAGTTAATATTTCATCACCCGGATCAGTTCCAATTAATTTGCAAATCGGACATATGCAAGTGAAGCGCAATGAAATGGGCATTTTTGAAATTCAACCAAATGAATTGCCCAGTGATAACACTCAACTTAATACAAATGCAATACTTCCTGTGTACAAGGATAAGAGTAAACGGGAAAGAGACCGCGAACTCATTTCACTACAACTAGTCATGCAGCAGCTGAAAATTGACAATGGCAATTTAAAAACACAATTGAATTCACTGGAACAATCGAGCGAAGTTAATACGTAAGTGTGAATGCAATAAATTTGTGCATTCAGCATTAAAATCTAGAAACATATTCAATTAGCTAACCATTTTATTTAATATTCTATAAATTCTCTGCATTTTCAGAAATAAAGCAAAACAGGAAAGTGAACTTCTGAGATCATATTTGAAGAAGGCTCAAGATGACGTAATCGTACTTTTAGAAGAAAAACGAAAGCTTTTAGATACCGTTCGAAACCTACAGGTGAATATCTTCTTGAATTTGAAAAATAATCAAGGATTATTTTCCGGCAATTCCGTATCAATAAAACAAAATGAAAACTAAACTTTCTATTATTATTTAGCAACAACTGGTTTCAAAAGATCGGAATCTTAAGAACGATAATAACAGGTAGCATCATTGCATGGACTGTATACAATGTTGCGTGGAGAATAATAATTCATAATTCCAGATTGATCTTGCGATTAATACAGTCGTGATATAGGCAATGCTTTGATTTCGTTTATTTATTCAGATTTTAATGATATTCTCGTTGTTCAACTGTACATTAGACAGCAGCATTCAACAAATTTTCAAACAAAATTCCAAACTTTTCATATTGTAATTCTCATTACGTAGTTGATTTACACTCTTCAACATGCATGGCAATGAACTTAAAAGATGGCCTTGAAAATAGAATATTATTGAGATAACACGTGATACAAATTTAGGTATTTTAAATTTAAAACAGTTAAAAAATTTTTTTTCCTTAAATTGAATATCTCGATGGATGTGAACATTAGAAAAATAGCACTGATTATTGTGATCATTAGAATGATGTGTAGATAGAAACATTTCACAAATTTCAACAAATAGAGACTAACTTATAATTGCGATATTTGAGCTATCGAAATGGGATTGATTTTTTTTTGTTTTGTCGATAAAAATGATTCCAATGATTTTGTTAGATGATCATGGTGATTTAATTAAAAATTGACCAAAACAAGACACAGTGTAGAATACGTCAATTTTAGAATGGAATATTACATTAACATTGATCGAATATTCAATATTGTTTCAAAATGGATCATGACCAATATATTGAAGATTAAATATGTTGTCGATTGAACATCCCAGGAACTGATTGAAACGAAGCCGTTCCAATTGATAGGAATAGAAACTATATAGAAGAGAATGCCCGCATAATAACAAACCACATACTGAAAACCAAAGTATGAAATTCTCGTACTTCATTCTTACAAATATGTATTGCCATTTACATTTCCGATATTTTATTTATTAATAAAATAGTGGTCCACTATTTTAGAAATGATCAATATTTTAATAAAACTGTTTTTTGCTAACATAAGTAAATATTTTTATAGTTATAGTATTTTTTTTTCCATGGGTTAGAAAAATTTGCTTTTATTAAAAAGGGTTTTCCAATAAGAGGTTTCATTTTGTATAGCCCGCTATTTGGACAGCTGTCACTTTCGAAGCTGTCATCTTCTGACATTTGACAAGTAAAAACTATGCCATTACTAGAAATGGATACACGCATCAACAACGCATTGAAATTGTTAAAATTCACTACAAAAATGGTGAAAATTTTGCAGTCACAGTCGTTCCAATTTTAGTAATGACGTAGTTTTTACTTGTCAAATGTCAAAAGTGACAGCCGCCCAAAGAGCGGACCATTCAATGTGAAACCTCTTGTTGGTAAACTCTTTATAATGAAATATTTTCACTTATTAATAAGGATAAACTTTATTAATTTACCTCATCAATAGTAAACAAAACTTTGCTAACGTTAGTAAAATTGTAAATGAAATATTATGTTTTAAAGTTAGATTATATACGATGCAATTCGACGCATAATTTTCAACAATTCATCATCAGCAACAGCCAGTATATCGGGTACATCAGCATTAAATTTGATGATATTTCGGCCCGAGCTACGCATGTCGATTTTGTATGCCTCTCTTTGATTTCTTGTTGATTAGGATCGTTTATAATGTTGAGCATTGCATCGTAATCGGTAATACTGCGTTCAGTTCAAGAAAACATGGTTGACGAACAGCCATACTAAAAATGTTTTGAAATATGGAAAAAATCACTTCACAAAATTAAATAAAAACCCTTGAATTGATCAAATGACATTTCCAAACAATATGAATGGCAAATGAATGAAAAAAAAATGAGGTGCCAACCTGCGTTTTGACGCCATTGGTTGAATCACGATGCGTTTGAAAACCCATTTTGGTTTATGAAAAAACAATATATTTGTGAACCAACAGAAACATTTACCTTAATTCGATGGAATTTGTTCAGTAATTTGAAATTTTTATTGTAATTTTTTTTTCACACTTTGTTTGGCACACACTATGTTATTGCGTCTGGTCGCTCCAAATGCACATTAAAATTGATGTTGGCATCGATAACAGTCGGAATCTTGATATTGTTACTGCTGAAATGTAAAAAACTGGTAGGCTTAGCAACCTGCAAAGACTTCCCCTATGTATTTGATTGTCTTGAGAGCTGTTTGATAGCTATTACACATTGTAGTTTTTGCGTAAATTTATGTATACCATCTAATCGGGATTCTTACAAGGACAGAATTTGTAAGAATGAAATACGAGACTTTTGTACTTTAGTTGCAAGTGTGTACTTTTATTGGTGCCATGTCATAGTGTCTGAGGTCATGAGGTCTGGTATTTGACGTTTATCTTTACGTCACGTAGTCTGAGTAGAAAATATGGTCTGAGACCTCTTGTCATGATTTTAGCGTTAAGACATCACATATGAATCGGTAAGAATTGAAGAGACCTCTAATATTTTGGTTTTAATATAGCAAAATGAATCATTGTGAATATTAAAGTACAACATAAATATTTTCGCATTTCCCGGGGAATATAATAAGGGATGCGACTTTAAAAAATACCGTCATATTGTCTGAGATTTCATGACATCATATACCACGACGTAGCGCCCTATTATTCTATATTGAATGAATAAGTGAATGAAATTTTCTTAGTGTTTTTTATTTTCAATTCTTCAAAAGTTTATAAATGTAAGGTACATTATGAATTTATACTGCAAAGAGTGAGGTTTGTTACCTATGACGCAATGAATATGTTTACTCGCAAGATATTTGTTGTCGAATATTTTTTTTCGTATATCTCTATTCCGTAAATGTGTAAACAGTTATTTTTAAAAGAAGATCTAAACAGCTGATTTAATGCTAAACATTGTCACAAAACATGTGTAATATACATATAAATATATCGATTGTTATGAATTCCAAAGATATTTTGAATTATACCAAAATATAAATATGGAAACTTTGAGAGTATTGTCTTCTGAAAGAGACAAAAAATTCAGAAATATTTTTTCAAATGATTTTTATATTTTCAAAAAAGCACTAAAAAGCGCATAGAAATAATACTGCAACTAAAATTGATAGAGATGAATCAGGATTAACTTCTGGATTCAATAAAAAGTACATATTATTAATCGAGGAGAATAAAGCAACCGAACTAAAAATTGGCAAGCTTGTGTGACACACAGGTAACATGGGAATTCCGAATTTTATGTGTGTCTAATATCCCTTTTTATGACCGCCACATCAGTTGTTTCATTCTTCACATGTTCACAATCCTCAAATCACTCAACATTTTATAAAAAAAAAGAATTAAACTCAATCAATTCTGATTATTCGGTGCTTTCAAAATATATGTCCCTTTTAAATAATTTCCCAGCTTAAACTTGAAAAACGACTGAATAAACGAGTTAAATCAAATTTCCAGTTCACTGTTCAAGAAATAAAAATAATAAGAAAAATGTCTAAGTGTATCCGATGTATTTCAAAGAGGAAGAGTAATACTTTAAATCAAAATCGAATAAACAAAAAATGAAATAAAAACAACGAATTTCAATTTGTTTTTCTTTAAATCATATTGTATTGTATGAAATATAAGTAAATTATATAGAATTCCGCTGAAAATCATTCTTAAAATATTAAATCACATTATTCCTTTTGTTAATAAATCAATTCAGCATTTGCATTTTATGTTGCGGTTAGTTGTTGTTGTTCTTGTGGTTGTTTTTGTTGTTGTTGTTGTTGTTGTTGGCTTTTCATTTAAAATTCAATATTTTTTTTTAAGTTCGAAATTTCGTTATTATATTATCCTATATTTGTGTGTGGTTAAAACGCTAGTAGAATAATATGTTCACGGCTAATATCTAAATTGGGTAAGAATTTTGTTATAAGAGCTGCATTCTTCAGCGCTAAATTTTCGCTTAAATTATCTATATTTTCCAGCATTATGACTTTTTAATTTGGCTTGCTTGTGTTGCACCGATGCCATTAAATAATCTACCTTAACTTAATACTACTTTAAAATGGGGAGCGGGCATGGATTCAGTATATTTCTCGCCAATTGAAAAAGCGCTTAAGATGTTGACACAGAACACCATTTAAATACAAAATATCCTTTGAATTTTGGTTCACTTTTTCATGTAAAAAATGTGGTAAAAATTTTAGTTTGATAATAAAAAATGCGCTAAAGAAATGTTCACAACAATAGGATTTTTTTTATTTTCAATTCAAAATTATCTGTCGTATCAAAAGCTGGAAGAAAAATGTTTGTAGTTTGGTATTTTCGTTACTTTTTTTTGTAATTTGCTTCTTTTATCAAATCATTTCCTGATCCTTTTTTTTTGTTTTATGAAATATTAAAAAAATGTCCGTTCGACGACGAATCGATATTTTTTATGCCATAAATTATTTCGAAAATCGAATATTAATCAAAGCACACGTTTACTATATAATGTACAAATCTTTTTGCTGATATTTCCATTGATTCCACAATTTGATTATCTAATATTGATTATGAAGTTTTGCTCATACTATTTTATTATTTAGTTATTTAGATTTTAGATTTTTCACCCATTTTGATGGCGATTTTTTCCGTATTTATTGGACTATTTTGTGTTCAATTTGGAACAATTCAATTCATTCTAATCGGTCAAACCTTGATGCACTAAAGCAAGTTGGTCCTTTAAGTTGCGGAAACTTGGCCGGTCTTCTGGATGGTGTGCCCAGCACTTTTTCATCACCTTTTTTCAAACAAATAACGTTCGATTAGATTTGTTTTAACAAAAATAGTGAAACTAATCAACAAGATAAATATTCTAAACAGAGAATGTGACTGGAATTCTAACTCACTTCGTAAATTTCTTTAGCGCAAGCCTTTGGACGTTCTAAGATGATGCCACGTTGAACACGCTCGACTACTTCAGTGTTTTTGAGTCGACCGTATGGCATTTTACCACAAGTGAATACTTCCCACATCAAAACACCTATTGTTAGAATTTGAGCAAATTTTCTTCTTAAAACATGATTCAAAAAGTATCGAGTGGTCAAACTGTATTCGGTATGCTTACCGTATGCCCAAACGTCACTTTTCGATGAAAATCGAGTGTAGTTCAAGACTTCAGGTGGTGCCCATTTGATTGGAAATTTAGTTCCTCCGCTGCTTGTATATTGATCGTCGAGGACATATCGTGCTAGCCCGAAATCAGCGACTTTGACGGTATTTTCAGAGCCAACTAAGCAGTTTCTAGCCGCCAAATCGCGGTGAATATAGTTATGTCGCTCCAAATAAGACATTCCCTTACAGACCTTCAAATATAATACGAAAAATATCATACAAGTTTTAATACTAAACAATTTTGTAAGTACTTGTATGCACATATCCAATAGAAGGCCCATATTGCCAATCAATGATGTTTCATGTCGCCTGAGGTAATTTAGGAGAGATCCATGTTTCATGTATTCCGTGACAATGTAAATTGGGCGATGTTTTGAGCAAACACCATATAACTGCACTAGATTCGAATGCTGTAACTTCCTGCAAGTAACGAAAATATATTTCACTATATGTGATTTTGGACTCTCCAAACAAATAGATGGCTGAGAATAAAAATGCAACGTATTCTCGTTTGCAAATAAGTGTCCCTGAAAATTGTTTCAGTAAAAGTGTCCCTGAAAATTGTTTCAGTAAAAGTGTCCCAACTTTTCAAATTCAACTTTCGCATTACTGATAAAAGAAAAGTGATAAGTGTCTTCGGCAAATATGTAGATCCTAAAAAGCCTTATATATTTTCTGAAGACAATTATCACTTATCCCTTATCAGTAATGCGAAAATCAAATTCGAAAAGTTGGGCCACTTTTACTGAAACAATTTTCAGGGACACTTTTATCGTAAATTTATTGAGGGACACTTCATTTGCAAACAAGAATACGCTGCATTATTATTCTCAGCCATTCAAATGTCTATTTTCATGTGAGAAACGGAACTTACGTCATAACTTTGGCTTCCTCTATGAAATCATCTTCGGACATTGTGCCGCCTTTCATCATTTTAACGGCAGTGTCGATGGAACCGCGCCATTTTCCACGCCGTACAACACCGAATTGGCCAGATCCCAGCTCTTCGAGCAGCATCAATTCGGATGGGTGAATTTCCCATTTGTCGTGTGACAGACCGGCTGTCGGTGGAACTGGTCGGTCACATGGCGACGACTTCAATCTACAAGCCAATCCACCGGAATTGTGACGATGATAATTGATCAAGTCTGGGATGGTCTCGCAACAATGCTTTTCTGACAAGTAATACTCATTCCTGCTATTTTGCTTAATATGATAATGTTTGACGTGTGATTGAGGGCTAAAAATTTCAAAATAAATAAGTTGAATGGCATGAATACACAAACTTTATCATTGATATGTCAAAAGAAAACTTCATATGCTGCGATAAAGGCACATTGCAATTCGTTTCAATCATTTAATTGTTGATTGGCAAAGTTATTTGCACACTTCTTGTTTTCCTGAGCTGTTAGTCGCTGCTGAAAGCAGTCAACTAGTCAGGTATCATAAGAAATACTCTCAACAGCCACAACCAGGGGCTGCAGAACCAGGGGCTGTTTATTTGAAACTTACACTTTGGTATGGAGCGACAGTGTGTAGAGACCTTTAGTCGATGATTTTCTAACAACGAAACAACCCTCTTTATCACCTTGTTTTAGTAACGATTCAGCACGCTGACGCGACATATCACCAACATACCATCTGCAATGCACCATATTCAAATATTAATTGGATTATGTCATAATGTTTAAGAATGCATGAAGAACTCTTACTCATATTTATCTAATCCGAGTGTTTCTTTTGGTTTTACGTAATTGCTAGGTATGTAACCGATATTGCCATGTTGATCTTTAACCTTCCACCAATGCTCTTGGGAATCATCAATAATTTCGTATTCAGCGCTCTGTAAACAATGTAAACCGCACACACATTTTAATGGGCTGGTCATTGATTGTGCCGGCAAATGTTTGCATTCTGATAAAAAAAAACCTTACCTTTTCTAACGATAGATCGCCTCCTTCGATGGCTTTGAATGGATACAAAGCAACAACGATTCGGATAAGCTGTGAAGTATCCTGAAAACGAATCAATCATCTTTACCGTTAGTCAATCGAAACAAAAAATCAATGGAAAATTACAAAAGGAAAATCAATGCCGAATTGAAGCTACGCAACCGAAATATTCATTGGAGATATTCGATTTACAAACCAAGCTAATGTACTCATTTAACAGATCATCATTAATCAATTTTTACCTTCAACGTCAAACGATTGAAAAAGCTAATGCCTTTATTTTGAAAAAGTTCATTGATTGTCGTAATCAGACATACGGCGGAATGGAAATCAAGAAGAAAATCTCCGCTGAAGGTAAGCTATTTGAGACTTCACATCATTGAGACATGCTTAGTAATGAAATCTCTACTTTTTCAATATAAATGAAGCTAAATGACATATTCGAGGATCGTTTGGACAAGAAATCAAAATGCATTTTTTTAATCGATAATACGGGATATTATTGATTGGAGATCATAGATTGCTCATAAAGATAACAGTTAAAATGTTGATTGGCCCTATTTTTGACGGAAGCAAATAATGGCATTAGTATTCACGACGGTAGCAACGTATCCAATAAAATCAATCAGTACATAATAATGTTAGACGAGTTGATTTAAAGCAATGATGCATCCAGATCGAATCAGAATAAATAAATAAATAAATATATATATATATATATATATATATGTATGGTCAAGAATGTGTTGAATAGAAATGGATATTTTTTATAAAGATTAATTTAATTTCGTAAACAAACGACCGAATGAAATCCCTTGGGCATATCCGTTCCGGAGCATGAATCAAAACAACGAATTGTCTGCATTTTGATGCGCCGCTCGAGATTTCAAGATAAAAATCATAAACGTGGAAAAAAATCATAAAAGAGGAGAAAAATCATATACATTTTTCTTCTCTCTTTGCCGAATATACATTTATTATGCGGCGAAAAAGAAAAGAGGTTGAAGGAGAACAAACCTTTGACTTTGAATTTGGCGTTCCTGGAGTTGCTGTACCGCCTGGCATAGTTGATGATTCACTAATTCCACCGTGGTTACCACTTCCGTTTGTGATGGGCGTTTTGAAAGTTGTTACGGATGACTGCGTAATGGTCAAACATTGCATTCCAACCAACAAATATTGTTTGTGCATAAGAAAAAGAAGACGAAATCGAAAAGACGAAACATATTAGATTAATTATGGGGTGTAGTACATTAATGATCCGGTGTGCATGGAGTTGATCGAAAAATGCAGGTACGACAAAAACAATGAGAGCGATCAAATCGTTCTCATCATCAATAATGACGTAAATTAAATGATTTAGTCGACATTTCGAACGCGTATTTTATTCTCAGATATATTAACAATATTTTAGCCGAAATTTCCTTTTAAACGCCTTCGCCATCGAGAATTTTTTCCTGAAACATTCCCTTTCACTGGCCTTTTTCTCGAATTTTGATTCATTTTTCTACATCTTTTCAGCATTTTTTGCCGGCATTCAAGCAGTGTTCATGAAGTAAACGTTTGCTTAGCAAATAAAACATTCAAAATGCGAACTAAATGAAAATGTTCCCGGACATTTTGCTGATTCGACTGAAAATTAATAAAAGAACCTACGTATTCTTACTAAAACACACAGCAAACGATATAAACAACCGTGAGATAGTCTTCTGTGTGAAACGCATTCAATGTGTCTCTTGTTATTTACTCGCTTCTATTTCAACTATCGCTTGAAACAACGAAACGAAATGCAATGAAAGAATAACGACAAAGCGAAATGTTCCTTTTTGACGGGACCGATTCTTCAATAAATTATGCGAGAATTTTGTGTAATTTATTGAAATTTGAGGTCGACGAATGAACGTATTCCCATACGATTGAAATCTTTTTGTTAATATCGATGCATACCATTTTTTGGCATCATCGTCTCTTCATCCAAACACGAATAAAACAAACGAAAATCAAGAAAAGTGATTCGCTTAGCTGATAACCATTCATGCTTTCTTCGCTTTGCTCAGAAGGCTTCATGGAAGTATTCGTTGTAGTCTATATTGGTTTGATTTGAATTGCCAAAACGTTTTTTTATCCATGCTATTGCACTAGTTTCACTGCTATTTGCTATTTAGTAAAAATGAAGTGTCATAGGAAACGATGAGGGAACAAAATTATCAGAACAGTATCCCTAATTATGTTCGAATCATGTAGAATTAAGAAGAGGCATCTGTCATTGTTTTATTTCGTTTTTTTGGTCGATGGTAAGGTCATGGCGGGGGAAAGGAAGAAAGAAAAAGCGCGCAACATTTTGTGTTCAATTTTTCTACCAGTGCAATGAAAGTCAAAATTCGAAGTTGGATTTTTCATTGCGGAATTCGATATTGCCGGCATGTCAAGTGAGCATCGGAGGCACAGCGATTCTAAATTATAAGAGTATGCATACCGTTTGCTGTGGCGATGAAATCGTTGTTATACTACCAGCTATGCTCGCAGTTGTTGCACTCTTCTGTAATTGCTGATGAATAAATTGGCCTGGGGAATTTGAGTTCGGACTAATGCTACGAGTTGAGCTCTGCGCTGGGGAGTTTCCTGTTCCTGTAATGAAGAAAAGATAGACCATTTTTTTCAGTTAGCTACAAAATGTCGAAATAACTGGCCACAAATCGTTTAAATCTTATGTGGTAATCAAAATTAATATTCATATTGCGCATCACAATGGAATTTCATACATTATAAAGATACTCGATATATCGGAAGTAGTGACCAATACATTTTTCTGCAAATCTGAAGTTACGATCATAGTGACATAAAAACACGACCACCGATCGATGTTCTTCGCTATAAACAAGAGCTCATTCGATGAGCTATCGGATGTATTCGATTGATCTTCCAATACACCCGCCGCCGGCGGCTGCTTTCGAAAACACACTAACAACCAAAAACTGCGTGAATTTCCATCGAAAAATTAAGATAAAATGGATGTCATTGTCGGCGGCTCTCATGTTTTTTGCGGTACTTAACCAAATGCCTACAAAGGTCCAAACTTCCGACGAATGACGAGCTCGTACTACATTTCAATGCTATTCACTGGCAATTGTAATCATTCAGTTTTGGAGAATTGAAGTGACAAATCGATTGCGCTCGTTTGATTGGTCTGGTTCTTGTGCTTTTCACATACATAAATTTTAATTTAAATGCATTTGAATGAGGTTATATTCGATTGTATCGCAGTATATTAATATTCTGGAATCGAGTGCATTCGATTTATCAAAGGCAATCTACAGAAGAATTGTGGAAAATTAAACGGTGGATCTATCACCTAATAAGGGTTTTTACCACTAAAACTATAAGTTAAATAGTATTGAATGAACCAGACGATACCGCGTAATTAGCACACGTATGTTTCGAAATATATTTAACAAAAGATGTTAACCATGACTAATTTTCAAATGAACGACTTAAAACCTCAGAAACGTTCACGCACACTTGAATGTCTCATCAAAATATGGAAAAAAAATTCTTCATGATATGCGACGTTGGCTCGGTGTGCCTGATATAGATCTTAATCATCTCTTAACGCGCATATTTGTATTCGGTGTTAATGTCCGCTCCTACTCCATAAACACTGTAACGCTTTTGAGTTTGCAGCTCTTGAGGCACTTTTGATATTCGATATCTATGACCTTGCCTTGCCAAAAAAATACGCCGTGCATACGAAAAGTGTTTCGAAAGAAGAAAGAATTACATTTGTAGAAAAATTAGGGAATGCAATGGAATTGAAAATTTGCCAAGCGAAAGAATACCAAATTTAAAAGTGGAAAACAACAATGTGTGCTAGTCGCCATCCCATATATTTGGTCTTGAAACATTACCTTCTGATTTTTTACTTTGTCTTGTGACTTGTGTAAGCGAAATTTGTTTAGATCAAAAGAAATCAATACATAGCTGCATTCATGCGAAATTCAGAGAGTCATTAATCTATTGGTCAGCTACATCAAATCAAGGAATTGTATTAATGAAAACAATTGTACCAATTCATTTTCAGTAAGTTCTAGAACGATAGGAACTGGATTCTAGTTTGGAATAGGATTTTTTCAAGTTCATCAGTCGAATTTACTACAACAGCAAGCCATAAAACTAAGTAAATTGAGGGACAATTTTAAAATGGGAAGTCGTTTTGGATGTCGATTTCGATAGTTTATTGTTCGAAAACTTTCAAATATTTATTCATTCCACCATAATTTTTTGCCAGTCAGCTATGATCTGTGGCTCTGCATGGAAGCGGGCTCCTCAAAAACTGAGAGATCAGCTATTGTTGAGCTTGCTCAGTTAATACAAACATAAATGACACAGCATCAACCGATTTTCAGAGATTCTTCCACGTTTGACTGAATAACGTACACTGAACAACATTTTCATCGATTCTCGATGAAAAATGACCACATTTAGATTAAAAAGTAACATTCACATTGTTTCATTCGGCTCTCCTCTAAGCATATCTCACTCAAATCAAAGTTTTCAACCATCACATTAAAACAGCAGAAAATTCAGCGTTTTAAATGAAAATCCGTTTGTACTGCGAACATCAATTAACCGCATCTATTTTCGAGAGAGTTCGGTTAATGCGATATTATTTGAGACGTCAGTTCAGTGTATGATTCGTGTTGGGTAATGCATGCTTATGGCTCCAAAAACAGTAGAGCTCTCAACTCACGAGAGGCCCACACCTAGACGGAGCCACGAGACATGGCTGCTGCCGCGAACGTGCAACAAAAAACGGCAGTTTAAAACAATTAAGTGCGACTCGGAAATTTTAAATCTAGCTCGATTTTACTTATTGTGCTGTTATCGTAAGATATAAATCGATTCCGCTTGAATGACTGACTTCAAATTACAATATTTTATTTATTCACGTAAAAGACTTCAACTGAACGAAAATGATCAACGGAATCCAAATAAAAACTGCGAGAAAGAAGAAATACGATGGTTTCGAGAATCAAAAGCAGAGACAAGAAAAATTCATGTACGAGAGACATTAAAATGTTGAGATTAGAACCAAACAATGAAAAATGAATAAGAGCCATAAAAAACGGAGGAAGATACCTAAAATCGAATGTATTTATAATCTTGAAATAAAAATACGATTCATCTGGATCACGTCTATTTTCATAGTTTTGTCATAAAAAATACAGTGACCAGCGATAATTTTGTTATTCACTTTAAATGAAGAGAGAAAAACTCAATGAATGATTATTTTTATTATTTTTTTTTATCTTAACAGTCGATTTTTCCTTCCCTCCGCCTCTTTCAGTCAATTTCGAGTTGCAGTTGTGATTGAGAAGAACTGAAACTGTGTCGCTCGAGTGCCACAAACATCATCAGCACTACATGAAAATCAGTATAAATTTGGTTCTGTGTATGCTAGACTTTGTGTGATCTCTTGTTGAGCATAAATGCATTTTTTGGTGAGCAGTTTCGAGTCATCGTCATCAAAATTTAAATAAAGCACCGCGCGTTCGTGGTTACAAAACAGCGTTTTAAATTCATTGTGCGTTTTAATAGAAATCATCGGGCACTCATCAAAAGACTAGAGAATAATGGACGAATCGTTGTAATGTGTGAGGAATTGTTGTCAGAAGTTGAACACGTTAAATCACCTTCGTAAACTGAACAATGTCGAATCAAATTTTTGAGATTATCCTCCCTTGATTTCCACTTGTTAAACATGTGTAATTTTTCGAGTTTTATTCATGTCAGAGAAAAAAAAAACAAACTTCATACAGAATTTAACAATTGGTTGGAAATTGTATAGCACCGGGTGATTTGAGGCGTATACACCATAAAAGACATTTGAGGAATACATCGAAAAAAGTGACAGGACGATCGATGTGTGATTATTGGATCTCAGTCGATTCATTGAAATGTCAAAAATAATACGATTTGAAAGTCTCTTGCACTTTCTCTGCCATTAGGTAAATCGACAAAATCCATAGGAAATAGTCAGCTGCTGATAACATGAACATTGTCAATTGATTAATTGACTACAAATCCAGACTTTTCTAAGCTTTTATATATTATTAATTATTTATAGCGTATAAGTAATTACAAGCGAAATGATGGAAGTTTATTTCTCGCTTAAATGCCAAAAATGTTTCGGCGTAATTTTTAATTAATGTGATTGAATTCAAAGCGGACATTGCAAGGCGGTGTGAAATGATTTTTTCTCTCTCAACGACGACCATATGATTTTTTCGATGTTTTTTTAACGGCTCATGTCTGGACCAAGTACGAAAAACAATTGAACTGATTGCATATTTATGCTTGTTCTTTTATTCCTTATTAAAAAGTACGAATTAATGGTGGCTAAATTCACGAGAAAAGTGCCTCATTTTATCAGATTGCGCTGCTACAATTATTTTACGAACGAGATACATTTAAACTAGATCTTCATTATGCAAATTTGTTGATGCTCGAAATATATAAAATATATATATAATAGTGGCGATATTCATTCCAATTGTAATTAATGATGCTCAATGATCATGCCCAGTGCTCTTGCACAAATTAAAAAAAAACGCAATATTTATGACGCGCGAAACCAAGAAAATTCTAATAAAAACTCTACTATGAATCTAATGAAAACTCTACTAACAGCCTCTAATAATGAAGAATCTACTAAAATTCTAATAAAAATCTACTAAGACCTACTAATTAGTTAGATGTTAGTCGCTAATAAAATAATAATTATTACTTCTTAGTGGCTACTAAGACCTACTTACTAATAAAATAATAAAATTGGTGAAACTACTAAAATAATAAAAAATCTACTAATTAGTGGAAAAATTAAAATCTATGGTAACGTGCAAGCCCTTTTACAATTTATCATCCGCCATGATTTGGTTTCACAATCTATTGCACTTGAAAGACATTAACTTACAACATTATGAAACATCAGGACTTTTTTTTTATTAGGACTACCTTCAGTACAAAATATCCATTTTGACTCCGAAAGTCGAAAATGTTGTAATGGAGGTAGTTTTAAATCTCATCGGAATGACTTAAAATTTTGTATGAAATATTTTTTACAAAATAATAAGAACCTGAGAGTTTTATTATGACACATTGTGAACTATACATATTCCCCATCAGACTAGGAATTTACACACTGTGTGTGCGTTCACATTTTGACAACCGCACATTAAGACTGTGTGCCGCTGTCAGAATGTGCACGCACACACAGTGTGTAAATTCCAAGTCGGTTCCCCATACAAATGTTTCTTATTAATATTGAAAAACAACCCATCTATTGATTAGATCCCACTTGAGCTACCCGAAGACATTATCCGAATGAGCTGAAAGTTAAAACGTTTCTATTCCTAATGAAGACCTATTTGTGCGTTCATGAGCTATCGTGTTGACAAATTATTTGCGAACATTGTACCATGGGGACCATGTTTAGTACACATTTTATCATTATTTGCCACACTTGCAAATTTTTCGATTTTCAGAGTCAAAATAAACATTTTTCTATGGGAAATTTTCCCTGGAAAGTAGTCTTAATTCTTATAGGAATATCCTATAATTGTTTGCAACTGAATTCCCTCATAAAAAAAGATCCTGAATAACATAAATTGGCTGTTTCGTAACATTCATTGATCCAAAATCTCATCGTAATGATTTGAAATGTTTTGTTTTTTTTTTCATGAAAAAAAAAGAATTCTCAAAGTTACATGATGATACGATAAGAAATAAACATAATCCGTAAGCCCGTAGACTTTGGGTAAATATGAGGAAAAGTTAGTTTTATGGATGTAAGACAATTAATTTTAAACGATTATTTTTCCATTTTGCGTGTATTCATGCAAATAGTACTCGAAATTTCAGATGGAACATCGCGTGGTGACGTTGCTTCACTATTTCTATTTATGGCACATTGACGTAAACTTGTCGAGGTTCTTTACTTCACAAATGACATTGATCCAAACAAATTATTATCGAACTTCATCCACTGGAAAACTATGGCCGTTGCAGAAATTCTGAACTGTTGATCGTCGGTCAATGATCGAATAATTGGAAAATTAGCTAGGTTTTTTCAATCTGGTGCGCATTCATTCACTTGTAATGGTCCATTCGAGCTGTAGTCGAATTAAATTCACTTCAAAACATCATTGTGGTTGTTGTGACTGTCAGCTCAACCTCTTTTTGTTTTTTTCATTCGTTCGTATCTCTCGAATAATGTGAGTGTTGGATACGTTTCTTTGTCTTCATTTGCCATACATTCGAATGGCCGTTTGTGGCAAGTGTGCGAAGGAACGAACGAAATAAACGTTCAATCATAATTGAATATCGCACACATGCTCAGGCAACCTGCAATGTGTGAGTGTGTTTTTTCTGATGAACAAAATGAAAGTGAATCAGAGTCGGTATACTTCTATTTCGTCGGTTGCTCGGCTTTCTCTGTATTTTTTTTGCTCTTCCAATAACTACACTCATTGACCTGAATGAAAAACATTTCAATACATTTTCTACGTCAAGCCGCTGAAGTACACCAACCGAATTCATTGTGGAAAAACCAATCGATCGATGTTTGATTCTTTTCAAAGCGCAGATTTATAAACTTTGATAGATTTTTACAAGTTAATTTTCGAATTTTCGGCGCATTTCTCCCTCCAGAAGCGCTCAAAATTTCACAAATATCACTAAGCATGGCTATACCTCGTTCTGAGTTTGCTCGTTACTCCATCAATTTTTTGTTTTCATGCCAAACATGCACATTTCTGGGCTGTATTTTGAGACATATACGAAATTCGATGTCAATTGATCACTGAAACCACGCACAAATGATTATCGTAAAATTAAGTCTCAAATCCATTTCTAACGCGATTTTTTTTTTGGTTATTTTCAGTCAGCAAATTCACTCGATTTTAACGAGCGTTTGTTAAATCCACACCATTCACTTCCAAAGCTCAAAAATAACTGATTTTTCGTACGAATTGAATGCCCACGGTTCAACTCACTCACTCTTTCGCTAATTCGTTCACTCCCTTCGGATCGCAAATACTCTCTCTGTCTGTTCAATTGTGTGTTGTTATGAAAACCTCTTCAATCTTCATGTTCAGCTCAGCGTCAACGGCAAATCGTAACAACGAGTTGTACTGTAAATAGCAACAACATTGTCAGCAATTGTATAAAGCCAAAATGAAAACAGCAACAGCAATAGCTACAACACAACAGTACAGAGCCACAAAAACGTTTTCTTAACCATTCAACTAATATTTATAATTTCATCTTACAAACACATGGAAGCAATTGCGTATTGTAATCGTAGTCTCTCTATTCCATGGCATGGTATAAACACAACGCAATCGAAACATCTAGTGAATGTACAGTTCGTAAACATGGAAAATTTAAGTTTGGCTTTGAAACGTTATGTGACGTTGGAAGTTTTTACATGAAGCATGCATTTGTGATCGTGTTTTTATGTTTTTGCTGGCCTGCACTCGTTTATGTATCGTCCAACATAGATGATTTTATTCGTTTGTCCGAGCATAACTTTTCGTTTTTTTCAATTTGTTTGATTCGCATAATTCTTTCCCCCTTCTCCGTGTGCACGTGCACTAGAGTTCTTAGCTTATGTTATGAAAAATAGCATTTTCAATTGCACACATTTATTGATGCTTCATTTGTGTTCGTACGATTGAAATTAATATATCGAATGATTCGATTCTGTGTCTTGTCAATCGATTGTGTGTGTTCGGTAAATGTTTTTCATATTTCTGTACCTCAACTGCATACAACAATTCCATTGATTTAATGACTTTATGTTCATCGCGTTCTAAGCTGTTCTGATTTTCAGTTTCTGTAAATCGCGTCTTTTCGTCTACCGATAAAGTAATTTATTAACACTTGAATGACTGAACGAAAGAGCTGAACGAAAGAGCTTCTTCCGAAAGAATGATGATAGTTCGATAGATATAATCTGTGAATTTTAACTCACTAGAACTTTGTACTAACAATTGCTTTCACCTCACTCGCTCAAAATATAACAACATAAGAGTAAACTATGGAATTATGATCTACAACTTTAAAAGTGTCTAATTATGCCTTATTTATATGCACGATAAGGCGCATTCTTGCGGTTGGGTCATTTATGAGAGTATATATAATAAGCCAGTAGATTATAATATGGCTACTGTACCCTTAGTTCAAATTAGACCCGAATAAAATACCGGTGATAACCAAGCAATGATGAAATTTAAAATTGAACTCAAGCATCCCAGTATAATAATACATATTCATTTCAAAGTGCGGAATTTCGAAGTACACTTTAAGCGTTTGGGCTGTATAGATCTGAAGTCCGTGCATGAACTGAACGATATCTGAAATATATTGTTTTCCTCTGTTCGATATAGGCTCATCGGTCATTGTGCAACTTTCAAGCTAATACTTTTTTAAAAGTAGACTTCATTTATTCGTTATAGCATGGAACTGAGCATCGGCGGCCTTCACATACCATTCGTTCTACAATCATACCGTTAAAGTCATCAACAAAATGCAGATTGCTTAGTTATTCGATAGAAAAAATTAAGATGGTATTTTATAGTCTGAAGAAAAAACATCACGAAGCATTTGAAATCGATTGCACATTGACAATCAATCTCTCAACCGACCTATACAAAAATCGAAAACACTGTACAATTATTTATGCTAGAAAGAGACAAATTAATGTTTCAACAAAAAGCTGTTATAATATGGGCAATTATAATCAATTTCATCTGCGCATTTAATCATCTTCAAAACTTCAGATAATAGACATAGTTTAAGATGCATAGTTTCGATTTGTTTTGACGGCACAAAAATTTTGTCCCCTCCCTTTTTTGTATTACATATTCATTTTGATTTTTTGAGATATTTGCATAAAGTGTGTTTCGGTATGGGAAAGTGTACACGTCAAACTTCAAACTCGAACATATGAACAGAAGCACCGGCTATAGTGACTGTGCAATTTCTAATATTTTGGTCGAATTCTAGATATAAATTGGATTTCATGAGAAGAAATTCATTTTCATCCTTTTCGAAATTTAATTTTCATAATTAGAATGTTTTTGTGTATTTAAAATGAGCAGATGACCAGCCCATATGTTTCAGTGTTTGTGTCCGTTAGTTCGTCAATGGCGGCAGAAACATGCACCACGATTATTGTTATTGTAATTTAAACGGAATTTTACTCAATTATTGTTGATCGGTGTTATAAATTATCGATTTCGAGATATTGTCCCAGTAATTTTGCATTTTATTAAATATTACGTCTGCGTCATTGAAAGATTAATGTGGATTTCGATTAAAATTGTGGGGAGAGGACAGTTTAAAGATTTGTGAGCGCTTACTCGCCATATCAAGGGCGATTTCTACATTGATCTGAATGATGTAGCCGAAAGGGCAGTGAAACTGTGATTCATCAGGTTGATTTCAATGCGAGAGTGGGTAGAAACGACCCAAATGATTCCACTGTACTGGGAGTCTGCCACGAATGGTAATGGGAAGAGATTACTCGATTTGTGCCAGAGTTCAGATTTAGTTATAACTAATTCATTTTTTAAGCACAAGAAAATTCACATGTATTCGTGGGAAAATCAAGGTCAAAATCGAAAATCACTTTTCGCAAACTGTGCATTAGCAAGAGCGGCTTAAGAAGCTATCAGAAGTCAACAAAAAAAGTGAAAATGGAAATATTGAGAGATGTGAATGTAGCGATAGAGTTTTTAGCAAAATTAAGGGAAACATTTGAGGTGAAAATGATGATGAAAGGAGCAAAAGAGAGAGAATGGGTGAAGTTTGGTCAGGATCTAGAAGTTGCTGGACAACAGAGGAATAAGGTATTCTAGTCAAGGGTTAAGAATATTGGGAATGGAGGCTTGAAACATGCTCCTGGAGCTGTTTTGGACAATTTAGGCAATGTAGTGATGGGTAGAAAGAATGTGTTGAAACGATGGAAGGAATATTTTGATGAATTGCTGAATGTGGAAAATGCCAATTTTGCATTTAATAAGATGAGTTGGGGTAATGCTGCGGGTGTTGATGAGATTCGGAATGAATATTTGATTAGTAGTGGTTTAGTAGGTGTTCGCTGGTTGCATCGCATCTTTAATTTAGGTTGGAGTTCCGCTGTTGTCCCTGAAGAATGGGGTGGCGCAGAGACTATCGAGGAATTTCTCTACTGTTCGATTTCGGTAAAGTATATAGTGCAATTTTGGAAAAGAAAACAAGAGCTATTGTCGAATCGCTCTTGGATGAAAATCGATCGGGTTTCCGCCCAATGCGCGGCTATCAGGATCAAATCTTTTGCATGAGACAACTGATGGAGAAATTCCTTGAAAGAAATACGGAACTGTACTTCTGTTTCGTGGATTTGCAGAAAGCATACGACTGCATTCCGAGATCTAATTTGTGGTCCGTCTTAGCCAAATATGGTGTGAATGGTTATCTTCTCAACGCGAATCAAAGTTTGTACGCAAACAGTAAAGCAGCAGTGAGAGTGGATGGAAATTTGAGTGATTGGTTTGAAGTACGTAATGGTCTGCGACCAGGCTGTACAATTTCGCCACTTCTATTCACTATTTATATGGACAAGCTGATGGAACTGCAAAATAGTATCAAAGATTTGGAAGAGGGTTATACGAACTTCGGAATTCATTGCACTTTGAATGGCAATTTGTTGGAACAAGTTTCCCAATTCAAGTATTTGAGTTGCATCTTTTCGAAAGATGGCAAGTTTAATAAAGAGTTTGAACAGCGTAGGGTTAATGGAAATAAAGTAGTAGCGCAACTTAGATCACACGTTTTTAATAAACGTGAATTGAGTACAGAAACAAAGATGTTGATTCACGGGTCAATCTTTAGACCAACTATTCTATATGGTAGCGAGAGCTGGGTTGATTCTGAGAAGGAATCAAGAAAATCCAGACTGAGATGGTTTGGTCGTATTAAACGAATGGCAAAATTTTTCTTTAAATGCTTGCTGTTGTTGTAAATTCACAGCTTTTTGAAATTTGCCTGTATATAGCAAATTCAGCTGAAATTGGTAGAAGCTCCTGTATTTTCTTTGAGTTTTTGATCCATTTCGGCAATATTCAAAACAGAATTTGTTCTATTATCACAACAGCAGCACAATGCCACATAAATTATTTACCACTCGCGTGAGGATTGATTCATTATAAATATATTAATATGATGGGTGAAGATTTTAGAGATAAGGTCGCAGGCAATCACGCAGGCAATGAATGTCAAGTGGATCGAACCGCCAATCTTGAAATACATTTTGCAACAAGCTAAGAAGTTTGCACCTACTGAATAAATGTGTATCAATTATGTTTGTTCAACGAGCTCTTTTCAATAATAACATTTGAGAAATTGCAGACTTTAATAGAAAATACTAGCTTCATGGGGAATAAATTTGAATTAACTGCAATAAAAATCAATGCTTCAAAGAAAAAAAAAATTCAAACCTTTCGAATGTAGTGCATTCGATGAAATATTGTGATTCCAAAAATTCAGACGGCACCCGAAGACACGCATATCTTTAATGCGCTCTTTCATGTTATACAAGACACTGGTCTCCGTTAAACTAACGCACGGAATCATTTAAACGGATTTATCTATGGTTTTTCCAGTACGACACAATTTTTGTGCGATTTCCAAGAAGTGCGAAATCTCCTATAGTTGTGAGAGTTTAATTTTATTGACAACTCTAAATTCACTCTCATTCAGCTGTAATGGTTTTGTGCAAGTGCTGTGGTCGTTGTTGTTATATCGCTGCACAAAACTAGATTCGCTACATTTCACTAAAATTATTGGGTCGATGTTATTTTCGTCAACTTTTTTTCACTCGCAAGCCGTGGCTAGACTTATGAACACATTTCAGCCACTTTCAATAACTTGTTTTATGATTCTGCTTGAAATAAACGAATAAAAGAGTTGATAAAATCTAAAAAAATTGCGTTAGATTTCTCCTTCTTTGATTTTTTTTTATCGTTGCATAGATGAAATTGGTGTTTCCTTTCAAATGGTTTATCGAGCAATGAATTTGAATTGGGCTGTTCACTTAGGAAAAACCCCAAAGATACAATACAAATATTGTCATAAAACTGCGAAGTTTCAAAGCTATCTCATTCATGACCGGAAAAAGACTAATCAAAGAATGGCTCATGAGACCCACAGAGAGTCTTGAGCAAACGAATGTGCCTGTTCAAAAGTGTTTTATCGCATCAAGCTAGCGCCAAGGTTCAACTTTATATCCAGCAAAAGCAAAATTGGTTGTGCATTCAAATACCAAAACTAGCAAATTAATTCTTAAAATTACAGTGATCCTCGTAATTATTATAATGATTTTCACACCTTGCCAAGCCGATTGTTGATTCCGTGCAACAAAATGTCGGAATACACAAAAACGCGCCGCGCTCAGATTGAGTTAGAATGTTTTGAGAAAATGCAAACAGAGGACAATTTCGTGAACGTCATCTTTGCTCATGAAATTCCATTTTTTCATCTGTTCATTTTTTGATCTGTTAATAAAGCACGATTGAGGATTGTGTCATGGAATGCACGATATTATTTTAAACCAAATAAGCCCACAAAGCTGCAACAAACATTGCAAAACAACAGCATCGCGAAGAACAATTAAATTTGAACAGCAATATCGACGCCTCAAGAGTGTGCGTTGCTATCTTCTCGGTTCTGGCTCCGCTTAGACTAAGTTCGGCTGCTGATACGTGCGCGCACGCGTTCGACACATAAATTGTCTTTATTCACTTTGTGCGCGCACATTGGTCATACTGTTTTGCTGTCGTTTTGTTTGGTTCAAGTCTACGTTGATGTTGAAACGAAAATATTTATAGAAATGATTTACGATGAAACGAATCTCACTTCACGCTTGCTTTTCTGAGCATTATTTAATCATTTTTAAAAGAGAGAAACATTAAGACTTGTTTAACAATTTTTCAGTGAGTTTTCGTCTCGATATGTATATGCTCACACCTAACACACATGTTCGTACATATTTGCTGAGATTCAAACCATGCGATTGTGTATGAGCGATAACGAAGTGTATTTATCTCTCTCGAAATGAGGAACCAAAAATGCAACCAATCTCCTAAGCCCAATGCAATTTACACAGAGAAAGAAGAAAACATCTGCATTAAATAAGCAGCACTAAAAATAATTGATTTATCTTTATGAAGGTTTTTAATTTAAGTTGGTTGCTGCTGAATGGATAAAAAAATTGTTTATGCAGAAAGATATGCCTCGGCCGCATGATGTATTTATGCGAATCCAACTACAATTGTTTTACATGAAATGTCATCTCTTTCATAAAAGATTTCATGATGTCTTTGTTTTTCAATGTTTCATTTTCGTAGGTTGGCCAAAGGCTGAGCCAAAAACGATTCAATTTGAGCTGAGATATACTTGAAATTCGAAAGAAAAATTCGTTATTTCACAGTGTAAAGGTATCGTGATTGAGCGTTGATCAAATACAAGACAAAATGAACCAATTAGTGCTTTTAAAGAAAAATAATATCTTGCTTCGGTTTCGCTGCTTGCTGTACTGCACTTTTTCGCTTTCTAATTTCCTACAATTTATCATCTTAATACAAATCATCGAAATTTTTTTCATTTTCCAATTTGAATTTTCATTTTTTGTAAATTTATTGTCGAATATTACGATGTAAATTGACGAGCGCTCGCGCACTCTCATGATTCAACAAATGAACTCGAATTTATGGCGTAAAGTATGCGAATGAAGCAAATATGGAAGATACAATTTTGGATAGTGCCGTTCACCCAGAGAGATAAGATTAAACGGCGTAAATTATGAATTGTTCGATGTTTTACAACAAATATTGACAAAAACACAAAATTTGTGAATCCTTTGTTCGTCTTGCGATGAATAAAAGTATGTAATAAATTTAAGTGTCGTTGAAAAAATAACAACAACAGAAAAAATTTCTCCATCTCTCTGGTGCAACACACCATTTTTTATTATGCATTGTTATCGCTTTTTGTCGATCGCTATCGTGCCCCTCCCAGAAAAATATGTTATATCGGAGAATAGAAGCACATGGATCATGAAGTATTTTACGTGCAATGAACCAAATGCATCTCTGAAATTATAGAAATGAAAACACTCCTTCGTGCTCGAAATTCCCTTTTTTCGGATTTGACACATGACGAGTTTATAATGTCCAACATATTAAAATTTGGCTATTATAGCTGCAGCGACAACGCGTATTGTTGGCATACAATAATTTTTGTTGACGGTATAATCAGTTTGGGTTGGCAGAAAAATGCGTTGTTATGCAATATATAGTCTGCACATAATAAAAAGTGATCATGATAAATTAAAGATCATGTTGAGTTGTGGATTATTATTTCGTTGATCTATCTTCATTTCGAGTGTATTTGATTGTATGTTCAAACATTCAAAAATATTTATTACGGTTTTTGTATACCAATTGACATTTTATAAAACTGTTTGCATATCTAATGGACCTGCTGTACAGATAAATTCATAGCTTTGAATCGCTAGCGCGCTGCTTTGAAATGCAATTAGTACTTATACATGTGTACAAATAGCGTTGTGTGTGTAGTTCGTTGAACGATTTCATAAATTTAAAAAACATTTCAGCCAATATTTATTTATCACGATTAAGTGCATTGAGCTTCGGAATCCGTCAACTCGAATTCCGAGAAATTTGTAATTTGTTCTTTTTTTTTACAATATTTCACGGATTTTGTATGCCCGTTTCGTTGCATTCTTCCAAAATGTTGAGATCCTTCAGAAGTTAAATGAGATTCCTTCACATTTGTGGTGTAAAGCAGTTATATAATAATAATTTATTGCGAGACTATTGAAATATTTACGATCGCTTCTTTTTATTTTTCTTTCTCTCAATCAAAATGCACAATGTGTGCACATACAATTTTCGGAAGTTTAGCATTACATTTGGCATCTTTTCGTTGGAATTTCAAATGCACACGTCTCGAAGTTTATGTGTTGTTTTTTTCGCGGAAGTGCTGTTTTGGCTGTGTCGTTTCGTCGAAGCGGAGAGAGCGCGAGAGCGCGATTCAACGTAATAAAATGTGCAATACATCTGTCTGCAAGATGGGCAGTCCTTCCTGGGCTGCGCTCATTGAAAATGAATGTTCGAAAGCATTTCTTTGAAGCTAAGCAAATTGTTTGGACTTATTGTATAACTGTAAAAGCATATTTTATAAATTTTTATGGGCGTCGTTTGCCGCCACCGCGCGACCGTCATCATCAATATCAAAATGCGTTGATATTTGGAATTTAAGAATGCAGTAATCTTGTTCTTTCGAAAAGCTACGTGTAGTGTGACTGTCAGAAACAAACCATCTTGTAAGATGCGCCTAGTGGTATAATTATGTATAAAATAAAATAATATCGGGTTGTTTTATTAATTTTTTTACAGTGCAAACGCTTTACCATGCTGCGAAAAGAAGATATTGAGAGTACAAATCACGAAGCGAGTAATAAACCCTGGAATAATTTGTTCGATTGAGTGACCACTTTTTGGTATTGAAAATTTGCAGGATGCAAATGCGCGAATTAAATTCACAAGCAAACGATTTTGGAGTGCATTTCATTCCACTCCGATTTTCGAGATATGCATTTGACATTATATGTATTTGCTCCGTTTAAATGCTACAATATTTCAAATGAGTGGCGATTGGATCTCATTCAACAACTGGTTCTTCTTGTTCATTTTCTTCGCTTGCAATTCCAACTGATTTTTTGTGGGTTTCACATTATCGATCTCATGTCTATCAACAGTGAAATACTAACAACAGTTTGTTTTCTTGCGTTCAGTAAAAGTGCATGAGAGGAATTGAGGTTCATTTCACTTG
Source organism: Obolodiplosis robiniae (assembly GCA_028476595.1). Classification (NCBI taxonomy): domain Eukaryota; kingdom Metazoa; phylum Arthropoda; class Insecta; order Diptera; family Cecidomyiidae; genus Obolodiplosis; species Obolodiplosis robiniae. The sequence goes on along the minus strand of CM052014.1, from coordinate 27,274,387 downwards.
AAATGTCGGAATCGACAAAATCTATGGCAAAATGGTTTTCTCTGGAGCAAATTAATTTCTCCGAACGAGAAATCGGAAGTAAGTTTCATTTTCGAATCTTGCGCTAGAAAAATTACGGGCCAAGTGCAAAAGAAATGACATTATTCGTCCAATTGATGAAAAAACACTTCATAATCAATGAAATAATTCGTACAACGAACAGAATTACTGACACAGTTTGTTTGTGACTCTTTTCTCTTAATTTACCTCAATTCATTTTGAATTTGTTGGTCAACACAGGACAGAAACATATTAGAAAAAATACCCGTTAGTTTCATTTTTTTGTTATTGATTTTAAACTCGTATTAATGTCTACTTGAACATAGGATTTCAATGAAATTTTATTAATAACGTGCGAATAGGTGCGAAAGAAAAAGTTATCCTATATGAAGAGTGTGTGCGTGCTTTTTACATCGACCACGTAATGTCGATTCTGAAGTTTTGCGATGATTATCGGGCTGCTCAATATAGGAATTCATTGAAATGCTTTTCAACCGGTGCTATGAGCAATTGCAACGTGCTACTATGAGTGTGCTCCGTTTGATGGTCACGATTAAGTGGTTAGAAATGTGTGTTTGCGCGTTCGTTCGCTCACTCACTTGTTTAATTTGAATTTATACAGATACTGATTTTGTGAACGAACTTTGAACTGGGTTAAATAAAGCACGATATCCATATGTTTGCAAATGGTTTCATTGCTCTTATTCCGTACGGTTGTAATTATATGTCCCACTTAGAGAATGATGAGAACAACGTTCAGCTCAGCCGCTTTAATCACTTAGCTACTCAACGATCGCATTAGGCGATTTATAAGTAAAACACATTGAGCATTAAACATCAAAGTTTGATTAGATAATTTTACGAAACAACGACACTTGCAATCCATCAGACGAACTACTTCAGAATTTCACTCATTGTTTTGCTGATTAGCTCATGACATACATTCTTCTATTCTTTGCTTTTTTGTTCTTGACTTTCAGGCCATCGCCGCCGTTTTTTTTGTCTAGTCGTTTGAATATCTGGCATTGTTTATGACTACTCGATTCATTGCCCTTTCTATTCGTCGCAAGACACTCACATGAAAATTGGGACAATTCAACACAAACAGAAACGGCAGTTGAAATAATATAATCGATGCCAGCTGAATGGGTTTGTTTGAAAATTTATGCTCGGCTGATTCACTGCAAGTAATTTTATGATAAAACAATGAGACTTGTGGGTTTGAAAAAAGCGGACAATCAAATTTTCCCAAATCTCACTACCAATTTTGAGCGCCATACTTTCTGTTAATTCGAACCCAATTCGTTCGTCGAGTGGTCTACAAATGATTTTTATATTGTTTTGTGCTTATTCGAATCGAAAACTGTACAATGGAATTGAGTTGGGAACGATAATTTTCTGGTGTTTTTTACAACCGACGTTCGTGTTCGGATGATTCTAACACGACCTTCTGGGTAACGGAGAAATTTTTATTTTTGTGGCGGTAACCATTCTCCTTCGGCATATATGAATATGTATTCATTAAGGTGGTATGACACTAACATACAAATATGGCAACATATGTATTGCGCCATATTTATGATATATGCCGACGATTTTGATCATATATGTAAAACCAAAACATTTCCGACATATAATTATTTATATAAAATTCGTGTATTATTATATGGCATCTGTTTGCCATACAACTTTGACGTTTATTGTTCACTTTTCGATGCAACAACACTCTATGGCACCCAAGCATTGAGGAAAATACCAGCATTTCAAGAAGTCGTTGGAAATATTTTTCCATTCTTCTCCTGATGGTGGAAACTGCTTGAAGCCATTTCAATAGAATCAAATGAAAAGCTGAATCAAAATTAGTGGAAATAATTTATACCTTCTTATGTCCATCTTTCAATGACTGGACAATTGCCTAGCATGTCTCAGGGATAATTTTGGTGTTGGATTTTTGAGAAATACGGAACAAAAATGAGAGAGATATGAAGCTGTCTCCATGGTGGCTGCATTTGCCAGACAATAGTGTCTAGTCTTTCGATGAATGGACTAAGAATCAAATCGAGATTGTCTCTCCACAATCGTAAAAAGATTGTGAACATCACTGGTAATTGGAGATCTTTCATCACATTGGCCATATTTGTATAATTAATGGATATCTCAACGATTGATATGACAATATTGGTCACATATAAATCAGTGAGAAGAAAATTTCACAATTATTTCAAACTTTTTGGGTGCATTATTTTGCCGAAATAGTTCCAATCTTCAAAATTATTCCTATTTATTCCGAAGTTAACTTTTCTTCTCCTCCGATTCATATATATATATATATATAGTGTATAAGCCTTTAAACTAGACCCAAATAGTAAATAGTTGATATCATCAATAAAATTGTTTAATTTCATTGAGAAGCGGCTCGATGAATAAAGTGCGACGAATTGAAGTGGTTTTATGTTGTTATTTATATACTTTTATGATTCTAAAAAAATCGAGTCATTTCATGCTCAATCGAAACACAACCGCGTTCAACTCTCGAAAAAATAAAAAAAACAATTGTGTGATAATGAGTGTTTGGTTTGGGATTTCGGCCCATCACAAATTGATATGTTGTAGCGCGAGATTCCATTGTTCACACAATTTTATACATTGCGCACAAATTTTCGATTCATGCGTTTGCGTTTTTATTTGTTTTCAATTGGTTATTAAATTTCCTGTTGTGGTTTTCTCGCGGGCTGTTGAATACTATTTTGTGTGTTGATTATGGAAAATGTCAAATCCATAAAACATTTTTATGAATGTTAAATGAGTATGCACGAATTCCCAATCAATCTCTGGTTGGGTGTTGATTGTTCTGCGGTAACGCAATTGTCTTAGATTGTTCGCAATGTTCGGCCGAAAATTGAAATGGACAACAAGAGCGCGCACTTATAATACTTTTGTAAACATCATATCGCACTTCTTTGAACTGATTTGTAATTCTTTATTTTTCTCACAGTTCATTCCGAACATGAAATATGTACGTGACCAAAAAAAAACCAATGACATTACATTAACATGTAAAAGAGATTTTTTTAACGTCTTTTGTTGACTAAACTTATTCATAACAAATGTGGTTTATTGTTTTTTTTTGGGACCATGAATTTAACGTTCAACTTGAAGGGAGTAAATAAAGCGAAATGTTATAGAGGAAACGAGTTTGTACGCGTTCGATGTCTTTGAGGTAGCACTTTCACAGAGTGTTAAGATGTGCTTTCGTCGATGGCAGCGATTGTGAAATTTCAGTTGACTCTCCCAATTTAGGAGTACTAACAAAATGCTCGTTGTTGGTATTTGTTCTACGAATTTGCCCCAAACGCTTCTGTTCGACAATTTCTTCGTGTGATTACGAAATAAACCATTTATCTTGTCGCGCGCGCGCAATCGATATCTTTGTGAGGTGTTCATAGTTCGACTTAAAGTTATTGAATAAACATAAAACAAATTTTGAAAAAAGAGTTGCACTCGTCTCGTTCAGTGACATGAAATCCGCCAAAAGATATTAAGTTATTAAAATGCTAGTTGCTTATTTCTGTCGAAATAAGTTTTAATCAGCGATGAAAATATCAAAAATTTTGTGACAGTGAAGATTCAAAATATTCAACACAATCTATGTGATTGCGTCGCATTGCTGCCAGATAAACGAATGATATGTTTAATGCGACGCCATCGATCACATTCTGAATATTATTTAATCATCTGCATCGAAAGGTATAGACAACGGTTGGAAAAATTCCGCTTACATAATGGCATTACATCGGCAAAATGAAAACTGATCGAGCAAGACGAAAGCCGGCGCGTGATGACGAGTATTTGCAATTTTAGCTTCATAAGCTATTGCAAGATTGTTTTCATCCGAGAACTTTAAATCACATAATTTACAGTAATCTGTTTGTATTAGCATGCTCTCTCCCTCGCTCGCACGTTTGCTGTCTGTGGCATATTTACTCATCACTGGTTGGATTATAAAATGTTGATGGCAGGCGCAAATGCATCAACGACTCAAGTCATTAGTCAGCTCACGAGCTTTGAATAATATTGATGAAAATAGATAAAGATGGTTCGTAGAAAATTATTCAAATATTGAAGAAGTAATCTAGTATTGGATTCAAGGTACTGGTCGGTTTTATAGTCTCACTGTTTTTGCATTAAGGCTATTTGGATGCCCTTGCAAATCCTGCAGCACTCACAATGATTTGATCACTTCGGCAATTAATCGAAAGAAGGCAGAAACCAACTTGAAACAAATCCGAGAAACTTTACACGCAGCTGATTTTTTGTTAACACAACTTGTGTGTTACCATCTGATTGAATTGACTCATTTCATATTCAACGCCTGCATTTTTGCAACATCATCGTAAGTGGAGAAACAGTATCATGTTTCTGGCTTGGCTTGTCTCATTAAATACCGTAACAAAACCACATATTTGATTATATTTAATTTTTACTCCTTGAGATGGCAAAATCGTGTGCGATTTTTTATGCAATCAAAATGAACTCCTCGGCACCGAAATGCATTTGCATTTCTGTACGCAACATGAATTGCCAAAGCGATTATTTATGATGCTTTCGCATTCCTAGCGGTGCTCTTTGAGAAAGAGAGGGCGGCTCAATGTTTATGATCGACAAGAATGTTCTTCTCTCGTCATCAGCTCGATTGACTCAGATTAGAAACAGTTTGTACCGTTATTAGGTGTGATGAATGAGGCGTTCCTTTTCTCTATTGTGGACTATTCGATGCATATTAATTATGTGACCATATTTCTGTTGTTACTTGAAAAAATGCACACGCATGCAACGAAATAATTGATAGACAACGTTGAAAACATTACTGTTGGCGAGCAACCTGCCGTTACTTTTCACAAATGATACACATGCTTCAACAGAGTGCAAAGATCACACTCAAACTCTACGTCAACAGGTAAATACGCACTCTTTTTCCACTTTTAAGTGTTTTCATCACACAACCGTTCATAAAAGGCGATCAGAATTCGCAATTACCGCTGAAAGTGAACACATTCATCAGTTGCGCATGAGCTTACCCCAGCAACAAAAACTCTTTTGTTTCAGTGAAACGTTTTAAAACATCATTGTTTTGAAACATCAAAAGGTGATTGAAATATTCACGCCGAAAAGTCAAATTGGAAATGCGCTCCTCACCATTTTTTCAGCAAACATAGTAAAAATGATGCCAAAACGTGAACGAAACATAATGTGATCAACCACAACCAATCCTATTTTTTCCGTGTACGTTTGAACCAATTGATTCATTTCACATGTGCCATTTTAAAACTTATTCCAAACGTCCGGTCGTTTTTCTAATGGAGAGCCCTGCTTTGTGGTGTGTTTGTGTCATTTTGCCGATAGCCAAACGTCGCGTGGATTAGCTTTTATTATTTCGTTTGATATATGCGCATTCACAGCTCACTGTATGCATATTTCAAATTCACCATATCTCAATACTTCTGATTCTCTCGAATGGAAACGACAGCTCGAAAAAATGAAAGAAAATGAAAATGCGCGGTTAGACCCGCTCACTTGTGTATTGAGCGCAGCGCTCAATTCTACCAGCTTCTGTTTAATATTTATTGCATTGATCGTTTCTCTGTTGCGCTCGCTGCTTGTTATCGATATATCTTTTCACTCTTGGCGCGTTGTTCGTGCCTTGCAGCGATCGTGTGTATAAATTGCTAAATCACTTCAATTGAACAAACGCCAAACGTGTACAGTGTTCGGGTGCTTTTTTTGTTTGCTTGTTCTATTTTGTGATATAGATGTATAATTTGCTGTTCGAACATTTGGTGTAAACGCAACACACACCTTCACGTCAATCGTCGAACAATGCAGAATACAAGAAGCCATTGCTAGAAAAGTTTTTTTCGCAATCATTTCTTTTGCTCAGGTTGATAAATAATGCAACTGAATGGAAAGATTACAGCTCGCATGTGCAAAAATATCAAGAAGAAAAATTATTTGAGCGCTTGAATAAGTCTCTCTCCAATTCCCTCTCTTAAAGTGAATGTTCGTGGCTTGGTTTTATTTTGGTAGGTTTTAACTTTTTTTTTCTACATCCAAACTGCCAAACATCATGACAATTTATTTGTCAAATGTGCTTATTATGAGCCTTAATATGAAGTAACTGCTGGGAACAATTTTGTATTAATACAATTTTATAAAATATATAATATTTGGTGAAGCAATTAATTTTAAACCTTTAATATGAGATAGCGTCATATTAAATAGATAGACACGCCAAAGTTATTTTGCGACATGACAATGCTCGGCCGCATGTTTCAAAGATCGTCAAAACATACCTCGAAAAGCTGAAATGGAATGTGCTACCCCACCCGCCGTATAGCCCAGACATGTCTCCTTTCGATTAATACTTCTTCCAGCAGATGCAGCTTGACCTGGCTGGGCACCGCTTCCATTCTTATGAGAGTACCAAAACATTGATGAATTCGTGGATAGCTTCAAAAAAGCCAGAATTTGTCAAAACCGGAATCCGAAAATTGCCAGTTCTTTGGGCAAACGATGTGGCTAATGGTGGCCAATATTTTGAAGAATAGATTTGTGACAATTTTTTCACAATAAATGAGCAAATTTGCTCCAAAAAGGTTTAAAATTAATTGCTTCACCTGGTAATAAAACAAATCTTCGGACCATCAAATCAGAAAACGCATTTCAGCAGTTCAACTGCGCGTTAATTTCAATGCATAAATAAAAATCAATGATACGCACACGATACAAGTAAATAGTCGAGCGAGGTATTTAGTGTGCAAATTATGTAAGATGAAATGAGGAACACATCAAAACAACGTGAACTATATACGAATTGCATAGCACACATTTCAATCATCGACACGATCTATTGATCGCGTCTACTTTGTGGTGTACAGCACGTAAATGAGCAGTAGATTGTCCTCAGCCAAAGTGACAGATGTCACTGTTCAAAAATACATTCTCGCTTATTCAAATAGATTTATATTTTGATCCACTTTCGCTTTATGGCTCATTATTTTATTTTAATGCAGCTGACGTTGCATGATCGATTGCCGATCAATTCTCATTCAAACACCTTTATGAATAGAGTAGTTTTTCAAATTCGCTTGTCTTCTCTGACTAGCTGAATGAATTTCTCTCACTCAATAAAATCTCACTTTGAAACTTGTTTTGCTTTTTTTTTGTTCGTTCGCTCGCTCTATCGAGACATTTATCTAATTACAAAATCATTATAAGTTGCACTTGAACTGGAGAAAATAAATACAAAACTATGGCGTTTATTTGAAATCGCTCTTTCACTTTAACAATAAAAACATTATAAATGAACATTCAATGCGAATATGTCACACGCAAGGAGCAATTAGATTTCAATGGAACAACGAGCGAAAAGTACTTTCATTCACAACACATTCACTGTCGAGTCGGCGGCTCAATGCGCAGGTTATACAACATCGAGATATGATTTGCAAATTGTGTCGCATCCATTGTTAAAGAATTCAAATTTTTCATCTATCATTTTACCATCGATCAAAAGCGCTCCATCGCTGTTCAATTTATTTGACGATGTACATAGATGCAAATAAATCAAATGAAATTTAAATGTTTGAAATTCATTGCAAGATAAACAAATCAAATTCCAGATTAGCGAATGAAATGCGATATTAACGAGCGGAATGTTTAACTATAAGTTCTTTGAAAAAAAACACCAATCATCCATATATGCGAACGACACCGTCCACAAATCGAAAAATTCAAACAAATACCAACTTTTTCGAATGACGATTGACAGTGTCTTCGGTGTGATTTCTAATTCACGTAAGAACTAAACATAAACAATGCTTCAGAAGCCGGTTTGGATTCTTCTAGTTCACATAATATCACTTTAGAACTTGCAACGTAAGAATACACAGAACCAGAGCAACTTCACTAAAAACACACCGAGCACTGAACTCAAACTTTGATCAAATGAAAAAGAATACATAAGAAGGAACAAATTATTAAAAAAACGACGAAATACGCAGCATATGAAAGCAACTTGTGCTGGAGACTTGAGCTTCACCTCGTGTTTTTTCTTATCGATTTTATGCTGTCGTGGTGAAAATGAATTCACTTTACAGATGGAATTATTTTTGGAACATGAGATTTGTAATGAATTGGAATACACGCTGTTACCGTTTGAGCACTCACGAAAAACTAAAAGTTTTCTGACGAGTTTTGGTATTCCAAAGGTCCACGAGCATATATTGCCACAGCCACACGCACACAACCGCACCGAGATCAGAACACGTACGAGCTACCGCTACGAAGACTTGAATAAAGAAGTTTGAAAAAAGAAAAAGACATACACAAAGCGGTAGTGCAAGTTAAGAGCTGTGCTGCTCGGTTGAAGGTAGACCAGCAAAATGAAAGGGAAGGAAAAAACAGCATGAAAAACTAAGATATTGAAGCAAACGTTGGAAAAAAGGTAAACAACACAGTCAAACGAAATACAAATCACAACACGACATTCAACAAAAGCGATTCATGTGCGATATTTTGTATAGTGCGTTTGTTTTGAGAGCACCAATCAGTTTGACTGAATGCATCTCTTTCTCACCAATGCATGCTATAATGTAGATCAAATCGAAAGGAAGGAGAGGAACAATATTGCTGCTCTCTATATGACTGTTTGAACCGATCGACAAGAAGCTTGTCTACCTTTTGCATGTGCTCGGTCCACTTACAATATGTTGCATATATCTCATGTAACGTTGAGTGAAAGAGAGCACCACATATGGTGTGTACGGGAAGCAACGCAACAAATGACATTAACGTAGAATGATCTCTGAATGCAACGATTATAGAACGCTTATGTGAGTATGAGTGGCAAAATGCAGTTAACATATTAATACATTTCTTGTCTTCTGCTGCTCCACACGGAATCGATAAAGAACCCATCAGATAATACTCAAGTGTGTACGATTCTTGTTCATTTTTGTTTCTTCCTCCCTCATTCGTTTGTTCGTCTGGTGTTCGTGTGCAGGGAGGGATTGTATTTCATATGTTTTGGACAGGAATATGCATGCTTCGACTCCGAATCAACTGTTTTTTGCATGACTGTTAGTAGCCTGACATATCCATGCCAATCAATTTGTTGTGTCCGCTTTTGAGCCATTCTTACTCAAACAAATGAAGGTCACAATTAAATTCAATTCATTTTTATTGATACAATCACGTATCACTAAAACAAGTCGTCAATCTTATATTTATAAATAGACTAAATCAACGGCGAACCCTTGTATTTGAAATGTGCATTACGATTTTCATCAAAATGATTTGAGTTGAATAGCAATTTTGAGCAATGATTTTCAGAACATCACATTTCTTTCAAATATTTAATATTTCTTCAATTCCTACAATGGTTTTTCGATTGAACCCTCAGATCATCGTTCATTCACAAAAAGGTTTGGAATTCTCTCAATTTACGCTCGGCTCAATCTATTAACTCGAATTTTTTTTTCACCGAATTGGTAAAAGTGATATATTTCCTTTCATCGTTTCATCACGGGTTCAAATTCTTGGAATGGCATTAATTCGAAATACAACTTCGTCTCGATTTGTGTTTGCTTTTGTTTCTGAAAGATCTTTATCGTGTAGATTGTCTTCAACGAGGTTTCAATAAGAAAATCATAGTTTGTAATTTAATATTTTGTTTCCTTTAAATGATTTCTAAATAAATGATTGCATAGACATAATATTTGTTGCTGCTGCCTCCGGACGACATGCTTTTTCAACATTATATCACGTACAATCGTAAAATATCGTCAGAAGTCTAGAATTTGATTTACTTTTTGTGTGTATCTTTATAATACACTGAAAAGGCCTCGATTGTTGTAGATATTTAACAAAATTCTGGGAAGACTTAATAAACAAAACTGAATGACAAGTTGAGTTCAAGGGCATCTAAAGTGCATCGGCATGAAAAATCTATCATTCTTTTTCTAATCTGACTTATGAATTCCCATTACCGTCGTGCTGCCATACGCAGCATCCTTGGAATAGCTCAATCAATAGCTACAGTATTTTTATTTTCGAAAAAATTCTTCACTCAATTGTGGTTCATATATCTCTCAACTCTATTGTTTGATCCGTCAAACGTATTGTTCTTCATTTCATATTCAAAATCTAATTTTAAAGTGAAAAAAGAGCGTTAGACAAGATCAAATAAAAGAATTGGGTAATATAAAATATGACAAACAAATACTTGAATCGGTAAAAATATTCATGACCCCCAAAGAAAAGTTTTTAATTCTGCCCCAAGAAAAAAGTTAAAATAAAAATGCTTCATGAACTAAAATACATTTTCCGGGGCAATAGAAAGAGATACAGCTACGATAAAACTATTGAGCGAACAATGAGCTACAACTTTGTAGAACATGCTGAAAATGTATCTCCAACCATTTTTCTAAGAAATGCAATTTTCTTCATGAAAATTTTAAATTTCAACTTTTTTCACGGGGAATAAATAAAAGACTCATGAATATTCTTACCGATTCACTTGAAGCTACGGGTAGTTTCGGGCAAAGGCGTTTCGTTTGTCTGCATCTAGCTTGAAATTATCGATGATGTTGTTAAACGCACCTATGAAATATACATTTTGTGTACTCGATTGAAGAAAATACAAAGAAAGAACACATATGTAGTTCATGACATCGAACAGTAACTTTTGAATGCTGAGCGCGCACACACACGCACACGTCATTCGATGCGATAAAAATAATCCATCTTTGTTTACATAATGCATTGCCCAAAAGAGCACCAAACGATAATTTAAGCATCGACATCGTCATATTGACAATTCCAAAAAGACCATTCTCGATTTCAACAATTCAAACGATATGCAATCAATGACAAATTGCAATGGCTGGAGAATAGTATCGATAATATTATCTAATTTACTTAATAAATGCACTGAAACTCGACCTGACCGCGTATAATACTCGGAATTTTTGAAATTGAAAACACTAAGCCCATGCTCATCGGTCCTGTGTTTTCTCCGATTCTTTTGTTTTTTTTTTGTAAAGTAATCTAAATGAGTTAACTCTTGTCATAATCGATCTTTGATATTCATAGAATATATCTCCTTAAATGATTTAAGTATTAATACCAACCACAATCAACAGTTGGTAGAAATATTTTTCTCTGTTACTTTCTGATTATTCGTTTTTTTTCGAGTGAAAAATGAAAAGGCTATTTATGTATGCGTTTCGGTTAATTGGAATCTAATTTTTTCAATCGCTTCGACTGCACATTAAAATGTGCTACATGCGTTACAACAAATTACCCACAATTATTGAAAGACGAAAACCGATGCCAATGCTGTATCGCGTCGAACAAGAATAGGAAGGCATAGAATTTGTGTTAATGCTTTAGATACGATTCTCAGATAACAATTTCCAACAAAAGTGAAAAAAGCAAAACTAAAAATATTCGGGTCGTTGGAAAGAGATAAATGATGGTATATTCCTATTGCATTAGCGACGGAGTGTTGATGTATTGCTTTTCCTACACATTGCTATGCATTAGCAGAGTCATTGCCATTGTTTAATGACGCTTCAAACTGAAATTACTTTGAAGATAACAATAATCTTCTAATTTTATAAATGATTTTCTCGGGTTGCTCGTTTGTTTTTTATTTTTTTTTTGTTGATTGTCATTTCCCGCTTATTAAATGGCTAGCACTTTTTTGGTTTTAAATCTATTTCAGTTCATGTTCGAGTTCATTTGATCAGCATTTCACTTCGGTAAGTGAGTTTTGACATTTTTCGAAAAAAAAATCACAAATTGTCGCAACGATTACCCCCTTTTGTAAGTTCAAACGTGGCGAAAAGAATGAAATATTAGCCTCAAGACAATGCCACATCATATTTCTTGTATAATCCAGGTCTTATTTTATCAAAGGTACATTGAGACTATCTTGTAAATTATTCCAACATTATTATTCAGTTCCAATTTAAACGAATAGATTTCACAAGCGTTGTGATTATCGGGCCAATTGAATAATATCAATTCAAGCACGTGCATCACTTAGCTTTATCAGCTAGAAATAACTGATATATGATTATACAAAGGCAAACGGCTAAAATATTGGATATTAATACAATACAGCCTCACAACAACTGCAACGAGGGCTTCTTGTCATTTTGAACCATGATTATTCTATTTGCAGACAGAAAACGTGTAACGGGGATATACCTCAAACGAAACAAAAACTGACCGAACATCTGCCATTAACTTTAATGTCTTTATACGGGCACTTTGAAGAGAAAAAAAAGTTTCAGATGGAAATCATCGAATCTATTCAAATTGTAGTCTGTTTTTACATCAGTTTCGATGATTTTAATCTGGATTGATACATGTGCGCATCATAGCTTTGTGGCAGAAGTGAAATGATGTGACGCAGCTGCTAAAATTACGGGGCGTTAATTTGAATTCATTATATGATCAATGTTCAAGTTGAAAGAGAAAATTTTCACAAAGTGTTGAAACTAATCGACCGACCAATATCGTAATTGTGGCAGTTGCACTTTATTTGATACGATTTTCAACCAACTCCATTTACTTTTAAACAATTCTTACAGTTTTTCCTTTTATTTATTCACATTTTTGATCCTATTTTTCTCAAGTCTTCGCCTTGTTTTTTTTTTCAATTTTAGGAAAGCAACAATTTTTATATGAATTGTGAACATGTGCACATAATATTTCAAGTGTCCGGTAGATAAATTGGAAGATATATGTAGATAAATGTATTGTAGAAAGTATTCATAGTAGTAGAAGAGAATTATTTTCCACGAAGTCGCCGGAAATGACTTTTATCACATGGGAACGCACGCACGTTTCTCCTGAACGATTTTGACATTGACAGCGAAATGATATGGAGTAACTGTGACCAAATGAAAGCAATTCAAGTGAAACTTCTTCTTAGAAAAATTTGCATTGCATGGCCGACTTTTGACTTGTATGACAACAAAAAAGCAAACTGATGTACTTATTGCCCAAACCGTCCAAATTTTTTCAGCAATATGTAAGCAATCATGGTGCAAGCCGATGACGAACACAGAAACTCGTCGAGTTTTACAAAGCTTAAGCTATCCATCATTATTTGGTGTGTTTTATTGTTGTTTTTGGTTGTTGCGCCACTAGTAGGCGATAGAAAGAGAAAAAAATTTATCACTAAAATAATAGTCTAATATTTTCCATATTCGGCATTCTCGTCACATAATCAATTTTCGTCATTCATTTTTGTTGGAGAGATCCAAGTATGAAACCAACATCGTTCGTGTTGATTCGTCGTTATATCTAGTAGTTGATGATATTCCATTGAATGACACATAAGAACTCCTTCTTAAGGAGCTTGACATAGTCCCTGAGAAACCTCTTATATTTTGTGTTCATTTATTTTATACACTATTCATAAGAACAAAACCATCTCACAATTTTCAGAGTACTCTAAAAATTCTCCGCTTACTCTGATTTTCATGACAGATTGAAGCGTGGAACGATGATCACAATGGAACGGCATACACAACAACAAAACATCTATTATTATTGTATTTTCAAATAGAAGATATGAAGTGGCAAGAAAAGAGAAATATAGAAAAAAGACACTAGCTTTTATGAATGGCTGAGATAAATAATGATGCAGCCAATTTTTTTTTTAATGGAAGTGTCCCTAAAAAATTTTACAATTGAAGTTTCCCTAAAAATTGCGTCAGTAAAAATGTTTTAACTTTAATTTTCGCATTCGACTGATAAGTAAGAGATGAGTGATTTGTGTCTTGGACAAATATGTAATAGTAAGGCATATTTAGATCTTAGTAATGCGAAAATGAAATTTTGAAAGTTGGGACACTTTGACTAAGACAAGTTTCAGGGGCACTTCAATTGTAAATTTTATGAGGGACACTTCATTTAAAAACAAAAATACGTTGCATTATAATTCTCAGCCATTCATAAAGTCTGAAACTGATAAAATTATTTCATGGGTCATTTATTGGATGTGTTGTGGATGCATTATACATTGTTTCGAAGATGCAGGATCATATAATGTGATCTTGATCGCTCTCAACCCGAAATTCGTTGTGCACGATGCGTTTATCAATTTTTTTGCATTAAATGTGATTTTGTCAATGCATTCAGGAAATACATAAATCTAGTGTTCGCTAGTGTAAGTGTTATTTTTTAACTACTGTAGCGACCAATAAATGTCGGTCAATCAACAATTTGTTGGCGATAAACTCAGAAATTGGATGACCGAAAGAGGTTTGAGCTTAACGATTAGCACATCAATTTTCATAAATAAATATTTGCTTAGAATTTGCTAGGTGCTATTATAAAATATAATCTCTCTAAGCCATTTGTCGGCAAGAGAGTGAGAGGGGAACCGACATTTATTTTTAAGCGGATATAACGCATTTTTTCAAATTCTAACGAATCTAGAACAAATTTTACAATACAATTGATAACAACGTTCGTTTGACGGCTTCCCGCATCATGGATATACATAATAAGGTTTGATTCATAAAAACCTGTGTGATTCTCTTGTTGCGAAAGGATTTGAAGGTATTTGTATATTTTTTACAATATCATTTGACAAAACTTTCAAATCGTTGCAAAACATAGAATTTCAGTGAAAATCACACAGATTTTTTGAGAATCTTTTATAAACAATTTTTTTGAAAAAAAAAAAAAAAACAATCGAATTAATTCGTTATTTAATACACGTTTACATCGAGGCATGCAACATTTCGCAGGCTCAACATAATGGCGCGTATGAATTTTCTAATATATAATTTTAAGCCAGTTCGCACAATACTAATCGGTTTGCTACGGTAATCCAATTTTGTATGTGGAATGAGAGAGATGAGGGAGAGAGAGACAGAAAGAGAACGTAGCGCGCTCTTGGACGCCAGCAAATCGCATCCTAAGTTTATAGTTTAGTATAAGAAACCGAATATCTTTGCTGAGCGCGAGAGAGCATAGACACATCCATCAATGAATCTTTGAGTGTGACTATGCTGGATAAATGCAATGGTTGGATAGGAATAGCTCAAGCTTTACAACTATATATGTATATCCGAGTAAAGAATCTCTGAAATTAAATTTCATTCGGATAGTCAGCACAAAATGATGTTGTGAACGAATCCAGCACGTTTATTGGGAATCGAACCGAACATAGATATTTGTTGACTGTCGACAAGGAGAGAGAAAAGAAAGAAAAATATTAATAAAAAGAACAAATAATACTGAATCCCCATATCCAGTATTTAGGGTCAGTGGCCGACGATAGAGCAATATTCAAGTTTTAAATGTGCGCTTTAACAAACGTACGCTCTCACACAAGGCGAGGGGAAGAGCGAGAGAAAAGAAGAGATGCTCGTTCGCGTTCGCACGACACCGTTCTTTCTATACATTCGGTTTTTGTATCGTTCTGTTTTGTCTCGCACATCTCGCGAGCGTCGTTTCTGTCGAATTCGTTTTGAATCTTATTTTTCAGTTGGTTGTTGTTTTTTTTCATCCGTTCGTTTATTCTCTCTTCAATTTTGATTATGGATTCGATGTGGAGAGTTCACCTTATGTCACATGCGAAAACAATTTCATCGTCCAATCGTTGCGTTTTGCGATAGAATAAGCGCGCTCCATCACGATCCGTCTCATCTCACTTTCCTTTTCTAATTATACTTCCAATTGCCCCTTTTTTTCTTTCGACTGACGAATAAGTTTCCTAATGTTCGGCTGCACGTTGTTCATAACAAGCAAGACGCTGCCGCAGAATATGTCGGGAAAAATTGAAATAAGAAATAAATCCATTAATTTGTCCCTGTACGCGATTGTTTTCTTTGACGCAACAAAGGGATTGGACGGGAAACACAAAGGAATTGTAGTGTTGATTTTAAATTATGGATAATTGACTTCGCTGTGATTCAAGCTCCGATAAAATTGCATTTATTCTCTTTGTCCATGGAATGATGGCATTTTATTCCAATTGTTCTGTTGCACGGCCATGGAAATTCAATCAAATCAACTTCTAGCAAAGATCAGCGTTACTAAAAGACATATTTCGAATGCAGTCGCTGTTCTTTTTTCTTTCAATGTGCTGTGCTTCACTTCTTAATAGCAACCAAAATTTGTATGGTTCGTCTCATGGGGCGCAGTAAATTATTGAAATCCACTTTTATTTAAATTTGATTGCAACGAAAGTGTGTGCGTGTGTGTTTGGGTGGGTGGGTGATAGTGTGACTGATGTATTTTGAGTGTAAACCAGAATACCACTTCAAAATTTTTTGTTTATCGTTGACCATTATAATTATATCTTTCATTCAAATTATATTTGTATTTCAAAATGCACATTTATTATTCTGGGCCAAAAAACAAAAATGGTTAAAAAGCATTTTTATCAAAATATATTGCACAAAATGCATCTCAAGCTCCAAAGGAAAGTAAATTAAAGCCAATAGTTGGCAGCAAAATAAAAAAAAGTGGAAGAAAGTGAGTAAAGTTCAATTTGTCTGATTAATTTATAACGCTGTACATTTTTACGATCGCTTTCATTTTTCTTTAAATGGTTACAATCTGTCGATCAGACCGAAACAATCCAACACATGTCACGCCAGATTTTTTTATCAACATGTGTCAAAGAATGATTTCAAAAAAATGGGGGCTTGAATAACAGAATGGAAAGTAAATTGCTTTTCTTGTCAAAATGACGATCGCGCAGAACCCAATAATTTGGTAGTCTTCATATTCTTTGTTGCGTGAATTTTTTTCAACAATATGTTTGGCCTTAAATGACTAATTTGGAGTCGAAATTTTAATATGAAAGTCATTGTTTTCAATCAGAAAATTATTTCATCTTTCTAATTGCTTGGTGTCTAAAAATAGTGCTAAGTTGTAAATTGGTACGTCTCATTCACTCAAAATGAATGGATATTTCTTGTTATTCAGCGTCTGTAATCTCGATCTCTCAATGGATCATTGACGTTTGTCTCACCGACACAAAATATTTGTATTCTTCATTTGGCACATTAACTTCTTATTGCTATCGGCTTTTGTGCGTTGCATTTTCGAAACCGATCGCACACAGATCACAGGCACTGTGCCGGTTCTATTCAGGATTTGTGTCTCAATTTGGCCTCAACATCAAATATCTCTAACAACAATGGCACGCAAATTAAATTACAAACTTATTTACAAGTTTGTTTGAACATGTTTTTTCTGGTTCGAGAGAGAATGAGAGAGAGAAAATAAACCTTCACCGCATGTGGTGTCGAGCTAGAAATTCGCTAATAATAACATTCCCGTCAAATTTTCTTTGCTTTGTTTAATTGCTTATAATCTGATCGGTGCTGCAATAATGAAAGAGCACAAAAATAGAGAGAGAAAATTGAAAATGGGCAACTGTGGTGAGTAGAAAACCTATCTATTTTCTGTCTATTGATTGTCTCTTTTTGGTTTGGATCGATTCGTCTAGTCTCATTTCAAAAATTCCATTCATTGTATCAGTTTTTGAACGATGACTGATAACAAGAACGAGAAAAAGGACGCACAAAACCAGAACCGAAAGAGAAATATTAAGTTCATTTTCTCCTTTATCATCGTTGCCATTGTCAACGGAATGAATACGAATTGAGGCAGAACGAAACTGGAAATTAATAAAAAATAGACTGGTAGAACGCGGCAACTTCTAACACCAATTCAGAACAATTCAGATGTTCGAAATCGGTAAAACTAATTCGTTGTTACTTTTTCAGAGTTTGTTTGTTTCTATTGCTATTTTACAAGTGAAATTCGATTCTCTCAATAAAAATACATTGGTCGATGTTAAGCACAAAAGGATGACCATGACGAATGGATCTCTCGCTTTCGGGGCTCTTTTTTCGGTGCTGGCTTTTGTTGTGACTCTTTGTGGGCGACTCGTTCTTTGGTGCTTTTCATGGGCCACACCATAGATATGCAGATATAAACAGAAGTAAACATGGAACAATATTCGAATTTTAAACGATTTACTTCAAATATTATTATTATATATTTTTGAACATCTTCTCTTTATCTCATCCTCATTACTTTGCGACAATTCCTACCTTCCGCAACATATTATGTTCTCTTTTCTTAGGTAAATGCTTGGTTTTTTTTTCCATCTCTGTTTTTGATGCACACATTTTCCTTTCTTCCGTCATTCATTAGCACGAAAGACTTTTGTTTGGTTATATCACACTTATTTCATTCCAATTCATTTTTTCTTCCTTTTGCGCAAAATGAATATGTGAAACACATGAAAAGATAACTTACTTGGAGATGGATTGTTGTTCGTTTCAATCCAATGTGTCGCTGCTTGACATCCAAATGCTGTACGATTGACCGTCTTACAACAAGACCATTTCTTTCCTGACCATAAACCAGGGTGATATCTGTATGATTTTGGACTGTAGGTTTCTTCGCAAACTGTCGTTTTGGATCAGTGTGTGGTAGTTTGGTTGCATGCCGAAGAAAAATGGAAAAAGAAAGGTAAAAAAGAAGACGACAAACAGATAAATTGAGTAAATAAGGTAATATTTTCTTTCCATGGATAATAAAAATCATGCAAACAATAAGCATTTTGAAGAAATCTGTTGAAAACACACCATTAGGAACAAAAGATTCGTGTTTACTAAAGGCAAAAATATTAGGATTTTGCGATGAAGGACTTAAACGAATGTAATTTGAATGAGCTCAAGATTTGTTCCATTTTTCTCTGATCATTGGAAAATGGATTTCGTTTGAACTACGTAAACTGCCATTGATTTAAGCACAAAGTGTCAAAATTTGCGCGAAATGCATTCCAATTATCTGAAGCGCAAATAAATCAAATTGACACATTATAAAGGAAAATTTTTCGGCATGTAAGCCCGTATCGTATAATTTTGTCTCAAAAAATGTACATCGCTGAAATATTCTAACAATTATTGAGGAATTTACAACAAATTTAGTGGATTAGTCATAACAAAATATGAGCTCCACTTTAACTAGCAGATCATTCATTATACAGTATGAAATTTGCTACTCATTTCAAGTAGCATTTGTAGGAATTTTACCTATTGACATTATATGGCAAAGTCAACTTTTTGGCTTATCAAGTAATTTCGTTGCTTATGTACTTCAGGGCAAGTAGAAATATTACTGGACGGCTCCACAAGTAAAGCGCGTACTTACGGTAGCAATTTGTGTCCTGTGAAGTTATTTATTTACTCATTTACTTTATTTCAATCAAAAAATATGCACGAGTTTTCATATTTTCGCCCCTGAGCTATCTTGTAAATATTTCATTATAAACACACTAATCATTTCGAGAAAATGTAAAATAATCAAAGTAGAACTTTGATAAATCTATATAGGAATCAAAGTCTAATGCGAACCGTTTCTCGTTAGTGTAATTTCTTCTGCTAGTATTGTTTATTTATGATGAAATTGAAAAAAGGTAAACTGAACTTCAACATTGAACAATTGCGCGAAAAAACATGGTATCATACTAAATGCGTAGAGCTATAATTGACATTTTTCATAGAGAGTATTGTGCAAATATATTACTATATCTCTGAAAATCGCTAATGCAAATATAGTATTATATTATAAATATTATTAATATAGTTTCATATACTGTATTTCAAATGTATTAGTGACACAGTTCATATTTCTGCATTGTCTGCAGCACTTTCGTGCTAATGTAGCTGTGTTAACGTATCCGTGGCTAAACTGATAATCAGGAGATTTTCGGCAGCACCTCTGATAAATTTGAAGGAGAACCGCTCAAGTAAACATTTGTATTTTATGACTTAGCTATCATTTGAATATTCATTAAATGATCATTTTTTGTGTGCCATAGTAACAATGCGTATGATATTTGCAAATTGTAGAATGAACATTGAGGTCAAATTTTGCTGTTGGTCCTTTTGCGAAATTATCAACAGATTTCAATTCTTGATTGTCAATCAACTGATTCAAGATGTTTGCGTATATACAATCATCTCAGTGGAACAATTAGATTGAACATTTCTTTTCACATACCGGCTCTGAGGGCTCGAATCCAATCTACGCGCTCCTTTTCATTGGCAACCGTCAAATACAGCGTATATTGTGGTATCGATCGTCCGGGTAATTGATCATCAACTTCACAGTAACCTATTTGAAAGGAGAATCCCTGTGTGGAACATGAAAAAATATTGAAATTATGAAATATTCAACAAAAGCAAAAAAGGAAACAGACTGTTTTCTATAAAGTATGTCCCAACGACATCATCCATAGTTAAAAAGCCACGAGAAATATTTTAACAAACAAACTGAATGAAAATAAGGTGTTCACCAAAATTTATAGAGTTATTTTAAAATATTGTTGTTATCTGAATGTTGATAATGTTGATGAGCTCGCGAATGAAGAAATCGCAAGGAAAATTCACCAACGGAATCGCAGAAGTGTGCAAAAGTCGTTCAATTACTTTCAATTTTTACATGTTTTTCGTTTCCATTTTGTCTGTTTGCAACCATCACTTTTACGCTTGTTCCAATTCAAAAATCAAAAAAAGCTACCGATGTATAAACAATGAGATGTTTTCGTTTGTGTTATGGATGAAGCCCACATACATTATGAAGAAGCAGATAAAAAATAAAAAAAAAAAACAGCAGTTGGGGTTTTAAGTGAAATTCGGAATGGAAGCATTTTCAAATGACGGATGAAAAACACCTTACATGTGGAAGTTGTAATTCATTTGAGTCCTATAATATCATGCTAAATGCACAATAAATTGAATAAGCGAAGGGATGAAGGCAAATGGAGCAATCGATATCATAATGAATGGATTTTAATACTTACATCTGGCGCTAAATTATCGCCACCGTCTAGGTTTAGAACAGCTGGTTCTACCAACCGAATCCCTTTTATTGAAATGCGACCACGCTCACGTCGTTTCTGAAATGAAAAGTTTGAATGATTCAAATAAAAGTGCTTCGGTAGACGATATCCATTCCAAACGTAGTAATATATTTGCAGATCATCGCTGCCTCACGCATTAGTGCAGTTCATTTAAATATCATATTTTTATCTCAGCATTGCGGGAGACTTTCTTCCATATTTATTTCTGTACCCGAGAAAAATGTTTCATTTTTGTGTTAGTGCGCTTTTCCCGTCAGTGCGACCAGCGCACATATGTATTGAAGAAATAGAACAAAGATGAGAGCGCGCGAGCGAGCCGAAAAAAAGGCGGCAGCAACAGCCACACAGGGCATTACGAAGATTGCAAGGAGAGTGTGCTGAGTGGAGTGTATGTCATCGTCGTTATCATTTGTAGGTACTAGAAACGGTAGCCTTGCGCACTGCTGCACGTGTTTGAATGTGAGTGCATTTAAATGTGCAATTTTCATTCTGAATGCTCTCGTACATTTTGTTTATAATTCAAAAGCGTGCTTCTCGGTCAAACATTCTCTCGAAGTGAGAACTTTTTGTGCTGCTGCTGTTGTTGTTTGTTTCTTAAATGGGGAAAAAGTCAGCAACGTGTAAAGTGGCACTGCTATTTTCTGAGCATGCTATTCATTATCATAAAACACATAACAAAGTAATTAAGAGACTACAAAAATCACGTTGTTGTTAGTTGGCCTCTTAGAGCAGTTTCGTTCGAGATGCAATTTAAAGTTTTCAGTTTGGAGTATGTGCAGGCAAAGTGTATTGCATGCATTTTTCCACGAAGGATCGTTTATGGCCGTAATTATGGCAACAGCTTTGTAATATTGCATTGAACTGTACGAAGCCGAAAGGCTGCTTTCATTTTTTTCAATCTAATTTCAATTGATGATTTTTTTTTCAAATCAACTCTACTGACAATTTGTTTGGAAAATTGATTGGTACAACATTCATGTGTAGTTTTTTTACCAAACTCTAAGAATATTTCATATGAAAAACATTTGGAATTCTTATATTTTTTCCGAATGTTGTACCAATATATTTTCCAAACAAATTGTTTGCAGGGAATCAGGTTTCGAAAATGACTGAGATGTGATTCACCGCTTTTGAGTCATCTTACAATAATTTCGAAAAATAATGTTATCGAGATGAATTTTGTGTATGCCATAGCATAACTCAATCACACACTCTACGGCCGCGTGTATACAGCGCTACTATGTATAGCGAGAAAATTAGGCTGTTTGAAGTGGATGTTAACTGCGACCGAACTAAACCGTGAACACTTGCATTGATGTTAGTGAACAAGCGTTGAGAAGGGCTGCTCACACCCTTTTTAGCTTGCTCAATAACAAAATACATTTTTCTCACTTTTTGACACCCGCTTGGCCTATACTCTCGTCTCTCTTTCGAAAATCTAAACAATAGTGCTTCGGGTAAATGAATATTTGATGAAGCAGAAAATACATCCCCAGCAAAACCAACGATGACGACGTGTAAGAATAAAATGTCATTCATTTCGTGTGCCGCGAACACCATTTATGTTTTATTTTTATTCTGTTTGAGCTATGTACGTCATTCTTGTTTTGAAAGAGAAACAACTACACCCACGGATCAAGTTTTTGTGACAATAATTTTGATTTCATTGGAACCGAGAATATCGAGCAAGTGTTATTGAACTTAGTCCAATGTGCCGCGGTATCATTCCATTCACACAATCCAATGAAACGTCAATCGAGAAATTTGAGAATGTCACGAATGGAATACTCAACGCAAAAAAATAACTTAAAATCATGCCATTTTATAGGGGAAAGCAAATAAAACCACCGTTCAAGTTAATTAAATGTTCGCACACATGGGAACAGAACGATAGGAACGATCGACGGGTCTATTTACCGGACAAAAAATACTTATAAAAATAATGATGTTTTGGCTGAAAGAAACAACAAAACACTAGTGTGTTCGAATACATAAAACGAATTTCGATTGCTAAGAAATGGAAATGAGTACGAGGGCGTGTGATCTTGAGTCGCGTTTTTGAAATAAAATGTTTTTCGGTAAATACATATTCAAATTCTGCCATAGTAACTGGCGATTCAGTTTTGATGCCATCACATTAAATCACTTGAACGGCCACTTACTATAAATGAAAAGTTCATCGAATGCCAAATTTGACAGAAAGGCAAATCGAATACCACATCATGAATTTGGATTAGTTTACATGATATTTTGGCAAAATTGAGAAATTTCACAACTTCCCATTATTATCTGTTTTTAAACGAATCAATCTCACATCTTTTTCGTTGTTTTCGTTTCTTTAGATCGATTTTGTGTGAGGAATAACTTCACTTTATGGTTTTATTATGTTACTATCGTAAAGATTTCATAAATTGCACCCAAAATTGGAAAACTAAACTGCACAAATTGCCAAAGGTGTTTTAGGGCGAGATAAAACGATGAACTGCGATTCCGTATCAGAGAGATTCACACAAACACACTCGAAGCATGAAGAGTATCAACAAATACAATGAAGACGACAACATCGATGGCAAGAACATATTTGGGGTGTATATCGCTCGGTCCGTATACACACAAAGGTAGTTCAGAATTCGATTAAAATGCAAAAATGATATCGCCGAAAAACGTGGACAAACAATTTTCGCAATGAAATTCAATTCAATTGGGTAAATTTTTCATTCAATTCCCGAGAGATTTTTGTGTTTTGGTGAACTTACAATCGATGAATGGCAACTGTTTCTGCTCTTCCTTATCCTTGTTCCGTACTCGACGTTTTCCCGGATAGGTGCTATATTTGTCGGTGTTTTTCTATTTCGAACAAATGCACAACGATATTCCCAAAAAATATGGACGGAAATAACGAGCCAACAAAAGTGGCAGAGAAGAATCGATGGTTCAAAATGAAAACTGTTCACAGCCGCACAGAATCAAATCAATTGTTGTAAATCTACTGCGTATTTTATGCACTTCGTAGACAAACTGAATTAGTGATCTAGTGTTCAGCAAGATATGTGAGAGCAGTAAGCTTCAAGAAGTATTGTTGTGAGCTCAACGCAATTGAAAGAAAATATTCTATACGTATGTATATCACACAAATGTTGAATTTTTATGCTGTCTGTATATATGTGTGGGTTTTCGACGAATGGAATACGCGCTTGCGTCGAAAATTCGGTGGATATAAATGCATGTATATAAAAATTCGATGTGGCAGCCAAAGTACCGTGTTAGTGGTGACAAAAACAAACAAACAACGATGCAGCTTGCTGAATTGATAGAAAAGCAACAAAGGGCGAAAGACGATTGCACAACAAAATCCTTTTTTTTATATCGATGTTAAGGCTGCTTTTCCACAAATAATGTATGTATAGGTGATTCTCACTCTAACAGTGTTCTCTGTTGCCGTTGGGGCAATTCTTTGCAATTGAACATATGTGCATTGTTTGTATCACATCGAATACTTTGTCGTCCTCATCGTCGTTGCCCCGTGTGTATGTTTATATATGCGCATATGCTGGGCGATTTATGTGTGTTAGCTGTTTGATTCGGCTAGGCCGGTTCGCGGTGATGCACACACTTTATTGTCGTCATGGTCGTTACTGTTGTTTTTGTTCGATTCGTCTGAGTTTGCGTTTATGTATTTCCATGTTGAATTCGTATCGACTAGTTGATGGTCAAAGGTAAAAGAACTTTTTGCAAAATGATTCCGTCGCAGTGCCGATAATTTCTAGTGAACGTTTCATTATCTGGAGCAATGGACGCATTTTGCGCACCGGGGCCATTCATATTGCATTTATGCCATTCATTTACTACTTTTATGAGCTCGAATTAACTGAACTAGAGCCAAAGATTATGAACAATCAAATGGAAAACAAAATGAAATGAAATGGGAAATTAAATTGCCTTTTCAATCCATTTAAATGAGATCAATCGGAACTCAGGATACGAAATTTCATATTAAATGAACTGAAAAAATGAATTATTTGCTCACAAAACTAAAATCAGGTGTAGAAAACAAAATAATAAAAAAAATAAAATATAATGAAGTAAATGAAATAAAACAAAATAATAAACTCACCTCAACATTTTCAATGTCGAAATAATACAAAAAGTGTTTGGTCAATTCAAACCATCGTAATTTGTAGTTGATTGGAGTGAATCGTTTCTTATTTTGCGAACGCTTTGTCATCCAGCCACTTTTGCAAATGTCATACAAGCGCTCCGATAAATTTAAACTGTTGCTCAATCTAAGTGTTTCTTTCTTCATCATGTTCAGCTATTGATTAGAATTCTGATGACTAGATCGGCGCCAAAACACTGCAGGAATTATATCATGAAAGGATTTATGAACAATTCCGAAAAATGAATATCGACACTAACAGTGATGAATTATAAAAAAAAAAATAACGGTTAAAAAGCGATTTCAGTTCGTTAAGTTCTCTATAGAGAATGATCTAATCAATCTTTGTTCGTTTTCACAGTGGATGTTTTTTTTTTGAGCCGCCTTGAGTAATCTTTTCGAAGAATTTCGTGTCGATTTGCATATGAATTTGATTTTGTGCCACGACCAGTTATCACCTAAATGATTAAGCATTCATTAGTCCGTCAGCAAGATACAAATGCTAAATAATTGGTCAACAATTTTGTGTGAATTTGATCAATTGTTGTGAGTGAATTCAAAATTAGTTTAAATTGCTTATCCAGGAAGACGCAACATCTTCTGTAAATTGCAGCTAATTACCTCCAACGAATTTTTTGAACACGATTTTTTCAATGCATCATTGCTGTGCATTATTATCGTGTTAGCTTTTGCAATTTTTCATCACTGCCAATTGAAATCATGAAAAATTCTTTATATATTAATTGCGTTATTTTTCTTTAATATGGCATTTGGTAATTTTTTACAATCAAACATGAACGCATGCTCTAGTGATAATGCTTGTGTGTGAGAGTAAGCAGTGATCAACAAATAAGCTGACTAATTTGCCAGACAAATATAAACTGGCCAACGAATGTGTGAGCCAGCTCTAAAGCATGAACATCATTCAAAAACCTCAGTGAAAACTGAACGCACTCTTCTCAACTGACGTAAGTTCTCATTTCACACAGATATACACAAACACACACACACACTATCAAGGGTAGTCACACAGTTAATTGTACTCTCAAAAACGACAGCTAATTTTGACGTATTTATTTCTTTGAATAGTCGAAATGTCGCACTCAACGAATTTTGTCCATTGCCGTCTCTAAAAAGTATATATCCTCCAAATTTGGAGGACAGAGGCATCTATCGTCCGAAGTTTGGTAAATTACGATATTTCAACTTTTTAAAGACGAAAATACTTCAAAATCAGGTGTCATATCCGATAGAGTGGCTAATGATTGGCTTACACCAATTTTTGGTATAAGCCATGGCTAATACAATGCTTACTAACGCAATACCACTGAGAGAATGAGTAAAATGTATTTCTATTGTTCTGTTGAGTTTTTCATTATGTTCGAAGTGGTTTGCAGTACGTGCAAATCTCTCATCGTATTGATAATATTATTTTTTATACAATACTTTTGACTTTTCACGAGTCATTCAGTTGTACGTAACTCCATGAGTGATTCACGATCGGAAATGATAGAAAAAATATCTTAGAACTAGATAAAAATATTCGACCATTTAAAATATCATATTCATCAATTGAAGAATACCAAAAATCAAATCACAACTTGCTATTTGTCTTCTAAAACTAGCAAAAATTAGCATAACTCGCATTCGTGAATATTTCCATGCAAAACAATTGAGAAATACGTTGGTTTTGATGAATTTCATGTTCCTTGTCCCGACGCTTGAAATATCGGGCGCGTGTAAGCTCCAAAACAATTCAAACGTTTGTGTTTTTCATGCAATGATAATTTGAATTGGAGTGCTAATCGAGTCGGCAATGATTAATCAATTAAATTTCGGTTTTTTACGTCTATTGTGCGCTTGCCTTGCGTGCATGATATTCCGACAGAAAAAAAAAATGAATTCAAATTGCATCTAATGAACATGCAAAACCTCACCTCGGCTAATTTTCTGTGCAATATTCGTTAAATAGTCTGAATCAATCGCATGGCGATCATATTCTTGTTTTGTATGTGTGTGTGTGTATGTGTGTGTGTGTGTTTCATTGCAATTGCTATATCGTTTGCTAAAGGAACTATCCGGAAAGTCTTAATATTGCTTTTATCTAGGTAGTTTTTTTACACATTCGCATGAGACATGACCTCACCGCAAGTAATGTGGCAATTTCTTGGCAATTAATGTGACGGGAATATCATTGCAAAATACAATTTCGGATGATAAATGCAGTGTTGGCAGGAAAAGCAGTTTGCCAGCAATAGGGAAACACTTGAATGTTCGTACTTAGTTTATGTGCAAAACACCAATAACAACTGAATTCAAATGCTATCCATTGTTAAATCGACGAATTGATGCAAAAAAAGAATGCAAGCTTAAAACTTTTTGTCTCCATTTTCAGAACGTTGTTGCTTCTCATAGGTAAAAAAATATGATGGTGCTTCCAAATTAACTCGAAAATTATATAGAAAAAACTGACATCATGAAAACATTGTAATTAACAATGACGTGGGAGTCAATCAGAAATAACTAGCGTTGCGAGTGCATCCGCTTTTTTTCATTCTTTTGCGACAGCAAAAATGCACATTCTATTATTGTAAACAAATATCTGAATAGTGAATGAGCAATTGATATTTGGTCTTAAACACGTACTGGCTATTTCATTGATGACCATTAAAAGAATAACTTGAACAGCGCATTTCATCAAACAGCCTTTTTTCCTTTGATTCCGATTATGAAAAAATATCATTTCTGTTTCCATTTGGAATTACACAATGAATATGTAGGTTCTGAATTTGAAATGAAGTTGAAATCACTATTATGCTGCTTTTTTATCGCCAATTCGATCATTTTGAAATCATTTATCTACATATAATTGAATTTCTGTTTGATAAGATAGGCAAACGTATGTGATGCTGAATGAATGTTTGTAAATGATGGAAAAGACAATGAGCACAAACCAAGTGCAAATCAACCCATTGAAAGCCGGATGGAATAAAGAAATTATGAATAGAATAAGAATAGCCATGAAAACGGAGCAAACAACAGCAGTATCGCTAAGGCAGCGAAAAAAAGAACCTCATGAAATTGCAAAATAAACTCGAAATGAAGAAATCACAAATAAACAAATTTACACCGACAAGAAAATTCACTGTTTTGACTTTTATTTGAAATTCGATGCGCGTGCAAATAAATTAAATGGGCCTGTGTATCGTATTATATCAACGCTTTGAATCGTCTGAAATGAATTAAAACATATTTTGCTTAATTTTGAGTATGTCTTTATTTGCGTGCTGATGCATGAACAAGCAATAAATGAATAAGCCAAATGATTAAATCATTCAATAGGACGTGAAAAAACAAAACATAGCGTATCGTTTAGCAAACGATCTGCTGGCAATTCCGAAACATTTAAAGTATTGGATGAAACAACAGAAAAAGACAAAAGACATGCGAAAACGAACTTGATTTTTTTAACAAATCGAAAAGGTCATTTGGTAATGGTCCATTTCAAATAAAAGGCATGCAAAGATGTAGAAATATAGATACCCCACAATAATCCAATGAGAAGGTTGCAATATATGACGTATATGGAAAGAGTTCAACCGATCATCAACTGATTTTGCACTGATTTCCGCCGATTCCCGGTAAATCTTTGAGAATATTTCAAATGGCCACACAATTTTCAATGTTTCACTATGTAAAAGATTATATCTTTTACAAACTTGTTTGTTGACCGTCACAAAGATTTTTTATCATTTTCACTGAGCTCGTCGTATGCGATCGCACTGATGCAAGATTTCCGTAAATGGCTTGAAAATTCCAATCTGTCCTTCTCAGTCGGACGTCAATCATTACACTTTTCCTTTCGGATAATAATTCACTCTTTCTCGGGAATTCACACGTTATCAATCCGGATGAAGCATAAATAAAGAACAAAGCTTTGAATTTTTATCACTTTTACTTCACTATGAATTCACTATCACTGTATTTTCTTTGTGGAACAATCACAAAATGTGCCGTTTCGTTTCAACCGAACTTTGCGCGATGAATTATATTTTTTCAAAATAAAACGAGCGAAATATGGGCGAAAACAAGTGCAGCACAATTTGAATCAATGGTCAAATATGTTCAATTGATGAACATCGAAAGAGAGAAAGAGAGAGAATAAAACGATGTTCAAACCGAATCGTCTTCTCAAAGTGAGTCTCGCGAGAGTGCGCACCAACTATAAACAAACGGACACACAAAATAACTTTTATTTTCTTGGCTTTCAAACTTCTTCTTTTTCTTCTCATTAGACATAGCCCCGAATCTCTCACTCGCTCTCACTAGGCACTCGCTCATACGATTGTCGCGTTGACGATTGTTTGTACTGTCTAGCCGCTTGTGTGTTGGTAGGCCAAATGAGCGCCGTTTGTGTGTAAGTGCTGCGGTACGTTTGAAAACATACCGACACATGCACAGTGCCAAGTGAATAAACGACTTGGATAACATATGCTTGACGAACAAACGTGAAGTTGGCACTGATTCGATTTCATATGGAGAATTGATAACGGTCAGTACATAGAATATTGGGAATGCGGAATAATGGCCAATCCGATTAAATCCTGTATTTTTTCGATATTTGTGAAAGTGTCTACTTGATATCGTATTAAATAAACAAATCCTCCGAAATCATATCATTTCTTCGTCCCCTAAAATCTTATTTTTTTCCATGCGGTGGATTCAAACTGCCCGCATTCGCACACAGATTGCGCTGTCAACCGATACTCTCCAAATTAACTCATCGAATCAAATGAAATATCTGCCAAAATGTTCAATACCATCGAAGAGGAGACGTCGTCGTCGTTTACATGCACAGTGCAAATGTACAATGGAATGGAATGACCTAACGGGGCTCTATTTTGGTTTTGAGCGCAGACCGAATATTGAAACCAATTCATAGCAGGTATTTAATACGAAAATTGAAAACGCACGTAAGTATAATCGATACTTTTCTCGATTTACCGATGAAATTTGGATTTCTATGATTCGATGATGTTTTTCCGTAACCAATTACGTTGTGAAACAAATTTGAACGTCGTTGAAGAGAATTCTGACGCAATATTGCACATAGCAAAAAATCAAGTAGTCATCGATGTATCGATGTATTGCAATTTTTCATTGTTGTTTTCATATTTTCCTAAAATAACTGTTTTATCTAGATTTGACGCCCAAATATGGATTTGAATTATGGTTGTGACGTATCGAATCGATACACAGGCTATTTGGATAGCAGTGACCATGGTAATTCTATGGGTTCATCGGTGAGCATCAATAAGCGTAAAACCAAAAAAAAGCGTAAGCCAAAAAACCTGAAACTAATTGACAAGTGCACGCCCACCGAGCAAAATGCTGATGCTGAATCAACAGATATCGGCAATGCACCGGACATTCAAGAATCATTTTCAATTGACAGCCAATACGATAATGAAGGCGGACTACAGCCGGCTGATCAGGAGGCAAACGGTACATTTTCAAGTGATGGTCCAAAGAGCCTCTCGAGGAATTCACCGATGCAAGTAGAAATACTATCGCTAGATGATGATGGCATCACGCCAAATGAGGTAACACAAAATATGCACACCACCGACCGAAAGTGGAGTGTGATTTGCTTCGAAGAAGAAGAACAGTTATTGATGACCCAAGCATTGCATTCAGAAGAAGAAGCACAGAGAGTTGACGACAAATCATTGAATGAGCCTGAACTAATCTCCAATGAAAAGCGCGTTTATCCCACCATTTACTTTTACAACTCAAATTATGGCAACAAAAATCGACGCAGCATTGTCTTCAACGATTCGCAAGATCATCGTTCGATCAAAAATGACAATAATAATCAAAAATATGTGAATGACGAAAGGAATAGAAAGCGTCGAAACCGCAATGGCAAACGTCGAAAGAACCACCTTAACACATCGAATGAGACCGATGACCGAAAAGATGATTATATTGAGCATCAATCAGCTGATGATGAAAAGCTCACCGGATCAAACGAGTCCAACGACAGAGCATCGAATCAAAGCAATGATCATCCAGATAATCGTGCAAGCACTGATTCTCATGAGAATCGCTACAATAGCTTCAAACATGGCATGCCTGAGGGAACTTTCACCCGTCGCCGACAAGATTTTGTGCGCAATGTCTAAATTCTACCAATTCTTTAGCTAGCTTAATGAAATGCAAAGTATCGACCAAATATTTGTTACCAAACAATCTTCCTCACACCGAACAATCAAGTCATAATAATAAAAAGAATCATATATTTATAAAAATGAAAGCAACTTCTTGATAAAATATCAAATAAATGCCAGTTGATTTGGTTTATTCCTTTTCTGCTTTCTTTCTTTCTTCCTTGAAGTTTATGGGCATTTTATTGCTGTAGTTGACATATTGAAAATGACATCTTGATCTAGTACTGCAGAAAATGTATGTAAACAATCGATTTATCATCAGCATCACACACTGCCTACCGCAAATCCGTTCACAGTCCTGTCACTCGATGATGGTGTGAAAGAGAGGTATTTCTAGCTGTACCATGGCTTGCATGCTAATCGCTAACAGTCTCGCTCCAACAACGTGTATTAACCGCATGCGCACCATATCACATCCATGTGTAATTGTCATAATTTCACAAACACAATCAAGACGCATACATGAATGGAGAGCATCGGAAATAAGCAACATACATAGACAAAGCAGGCTGAAATGATAAAATGAGTTTAACATCAATCTTCGTCTAACTTAGTGCGAAGACACAAGCAGAAAGGACGTTTACCGGATGGAATCCTGTGATTCTTTTTTTTTTGTTTTCTTTTGATTTAGCTAAATACACTTGAATCTTCTATTTCATTTCAAACGAATTACAACTTCAAATTCCGAACGATCAGTTAAAAGTGATTGTGAATTTGTCATGGATATGTAAAGTGCGTTGATTGATAATAAAATTATTGTTCGCGAAAATCATAGAAATCCACGAAAATTGTTGAAGGTAATTTACAACAAGAAACGAAAATACTATCTATTCTGTTTTTTTATTTATTTTTTGATAAAACACATATTTTTAGTATTAAAAATTCTTGGATTCAGTCTGCTATTCATATAGATAATATGAATTATGGACGAAAGAAAAATGACAGAAATCAGCATTCAATGTACATAGCGAGCGGTGGTTATTGCTTTTGTTGTTGGCATTTTTATTAAAGTAAACGAAACACACGAAATCGTGTAGAAACATGATTCGTTGCTTCGATTAACAAAAATCGAATGCGAGATCGAATGCACTTTGTAATATTCATACAATAGGATGTCAGTCTCTTTCTCTCCTCGAACACACTTCTTTTTGATTTAATAATTTTAGAACTCACTGTGGAAAAGGCACATTTCGTTTTCACATTAGTGAAAAAAATAATTTCAAAATGTTGGCAATTATTCTTAAATTCTTGTAATGGATCATTATTTTTGAAAACATGGTTTTTAAAAAAAATATTATCATTATTTTTTGAATAAGAAAAAAACGGAATCTACTGAAAACTCCAGCCATGAGTTTTAACTAAGCATCGCAACATCGCACAAAAATGGAAAAAATCGATAATTATACATGGCTAGTTACATATATCTATATTATTTCGTGTGCATAGAATGTTTCCATAACATATTTAAAAAAACCTAAATAACAATATGTTTGTTTCTGCTGCGATTAAGCATTCGTTGTTGCTCGTGGCCCAAGCCATACCAGTCAGTGAGGGGATGAAATGAAAAATCCACATGAAAACAATACAGAAGTATTTTTTGTTTAGAACGATATGTGTATGTGCGTGTAGCTGAAATTACTTAAACTGCTCGCCACGATATGTATGTTCTATTAAAAATCTCGGGGCTCTTTTTTATTACATATATCGCTTTTTATTCCATTTTCATTGTTTACTTCATCATATTGCAGTGATGATTCGAGACTATTCGGAGGGAAAACGTGCATTTAGCTACGTGCTTTGAACGGCGTTTGATGAATAAAAAAATATCTATTGTTTGAATCAATGGCAAGCAAACCTATATGTGACTGAAAATTATATATTTATTCAACGTGAATCCATTTGGAACATCATGAATATGTGCACCACCGTTGTATTTTAAAATGAACATTAAATTTTTTTTTTCATTTTTGATTTGGAATCGATTTCTGGACTAATATTTGACATTAAAATGTTCAAAATGTTGAATAAAAATTGCCATAGTATTTCCAACTAAATAAATTTCTGGGAATATTCAAAAAGTCTCTGCTCTATTCTCGTCGTAAATTTCTCCTTATAAATTATTTTCAACTCTTCCAAGCAGATAAATTGCATTATTATTATTTGCTTTAACATTCAGAATTTCGACAGTAGCCGAACAAAAATGAATGTTGTGTTCGAAATGAAGCAAACAACTCATAGCTTAAAAGACGAAACCTGCATCAGTTAACCGAACCGATGGAAAACCGAAACTGTCCCGAAACCGAACCGATTTTGTCGGTGTCGGGTCCGGTATTATTTTAAAATGTCGGGTACGGGCCAGTCTCGGAAAGCTTACCATAATGTCGGATGGGGTCGCGTCTGGTTGTTTTATTTAAAAAATAAATAATATTGGTTTTATTTATAGAATGTCCGCAGTAAAAAGTCTTGAATTGTTGAAAAAATGTTTTCCGTATAAGTGGGAGGAATATAATACTGTGTTTTTTTATTTATATTTGAAAGCATTTAAAAATGAGAAAAAATACAATATTATTTTAGTTAAATAATTTGTGAATATAGGATCGGGTTCGGTTGTAATATTTGTGCCCGATGCTGATCTCTACTAAAACGACAGATTTATTCTTTTGATAACTAGATAGGGTGGAATTGACTAATGAAATGGTTAAAAATTTATTTTCGTAAATATTGACATCCCAAATACAAAATACATACGCATTTCATATACGACGAAGAGAACTTTTTACGCTGACTAATAATTAAACGGCAAAAAAAAATTACACTAGGGTTTTCCAGGGGTCGATGATATCATAGTGATCTGATGTGAAAGTATTGTAGTCCCCACACAAATGTTCCCTTTACATCCCGATAAATTGAGAGTCCAATCGAAAAATTGTGTGTGGACTTTATTTATTTCACATCAGATCATTTTGAAACTTTCAGGATCTTATTTTTTTGTTTCAAATTTTAAGATTTTCTAAAAATAAACATTTTTGTACAAGAAGTAGCCTTAATTCTTATCGGAATGTATTGCAATTGTGTGCAAATGAATTCTCTCATAAAACGGATCCTGGATAATATGAATTAATAAACATTGTCACGTTTGTGTGAAGATTTGTATTGCTTAACTTGACGTTTTCAATGGCAATGCTGTAATGCTTTCAATTAAAACGTTCAACAGAACGTAATCCAAGTTATGAGAATTCCGTATTCTCAACTTTTCACAGAAAAAAAAAGTTGCATACAATTTCAAGTCAATCCGATGAGATTTGGGAAATAATTATATGGCAGCTATGTTTTTAAAACGAAACAGCGTTATGTTCAAAGCAAATGACAAATGAATATGAATTTTATTGCTCATTTCATGCAACAGGGTTCATTTTGGAAACAAATAACACCATTTTCACGCCATATTTTCAAATTATCTTTCTCTCGATACTTTGAGAAGACGTTTGTAGGGATTTGAGAAAGTTTGTCTTTTATTTCTCTACTAATATTCAAAGTGGACATCGACAATGGATAATAATTCCCGTCTCGCTATTGGTGAGTTTCAACCAACATTCGCAAACTTGGCACGGCTGATTCGTAGTATTAATTAATCCTAAATCTCATCGTAATGACTTGAAATTTTGTGTAACTCTTTTTTTTATGAAAAAATGAGATTGCCAAAGCTACATGATGATGCGATATGCACATTACAATACAAATTCCGTAAACCCGTAGACTTTCGGGAAATGGCGGAAAAGTTTGTTTCACGTAATGAATAACATTTATCCGTATATTTTTTAAAAATATTCGCACTCTCGGTGTCTCAGTTATATTTTTGGTTTGTTTTTAAAGTTTATGGATCAAGGGGCAGAGCTAGTACGTGAATAATCCAGAGCAATACAGCAGAATTTCCATATAATCCCATCCAATGCCATATAATGCAGTGACACGTTTTTCAACACAAAGAACATGGAGGCCAATTTTCAAAAATTAAAAAAGATTCCTATTATTATATTGTATACGGCTGAAAGATTTTGATCAGTTTAAATGTTCAATTTTCTGTTTTAGTGCAATGGACCACTTCGGTTGATTTGATTGTTTTTCAGTTTGACAAATTCTTGATACACTTGTCACATCAGTCTTCTGTTTTGACTATTCATTCCGTTCAACATTATTGAAAACTGTACATAAATATTAAATTAGCGACAATAAGTTTCCAAACAACTAACAAATTAAAATCAAGATTTTGAATTAAAATCGATAATTATTGGAGGTATACATTGAAAATGTGCAATAATTACATATCCGATAAAATTAGTCAACATGTTGATATTTTCGGATCAAAACAGAGTTTTACAAAACATTTTACAACACCATTTAATTCGTTACTAACAACGTTAATATGGCAGAATAATATTTATGCAACACTTTATAGCACAAATTTTGCCGCATGCGAATACAGTTAGTTCGAAATATGTTTATAAGAGTAGCTTATTTTCTTAAGGAAGTTTTGTTTTATTCCAAACATTTAATCATCTGGATTTAGTGTTCGGGAGTTTTATTTTCGGGAAATTTTCCATTCGAGAAAATTCAATTCGGAAAATAATTATTCGGAGAGAAAAATTTATATTATTTTTGGGGAATTTGTTATTCAGAAAAAAATATCGAATCGGCTAAAATGTTTAATCCCCATAGAAAATATTCGTTTTGACCAAAAATCGAAAAATTGGTAGGGGAGTTAGTCGTAAATCTCATCAGAATGACTTGAAATTGTGTACAGCTTATTTTTTTCATAGAAAATTAGATTCTGAAAGTTTTATAATGATACAATGAGAACTTAACATAGTCCCCACATAAATGTTTCGAAATAATATTGAAAACTCCTCCATATGATGACTAGACCCCAACTGAACCTGGAAAATAATAGGTTTCTATTCCAAATTAATGTTTAATATTTTTAGTTATCTTGTTAACAAATTTTTGTTATCAAAACACAAAATGGCTAAATTATTCAATCGTCTTTCAAAATCAATGGGTTAAAATTGAAATCTAAATGCATATGAAATGGATGAATGTAAAATGTTTCCGAAAAAGTTCGTTTTACGGATGTAAGTCTTTTTATTTTTATTCTATTTCACTTATAACACATTATGAGGAAAGGTCTCATAATCATTCTAATCCATTTGGTTTTCATTGTGTCATTTATTTTTTTATTATCTGAGCCAGCTCAATAGCAGTTGAGCTCTCAGCTTAAGAGCAACAGGCTCCAAGGCGGAGCCACTAATCAAGGCCTCTGTGGAGAGGCGACTATGTAACTACATTTAAAATAGTAAAAGAAAACTCGCCAATCTATCTTCCGTCTCACCTAATAAGTAGTGTAGTATGAGTGAGATGTGCTCACTTATAAATTATCAAAATATCAAAATTGTTCAAATTTTCTTCTCTCTTTCCCGATTTCTTCACAGAATTTTACAAAATACGCTAAATGAAATATGGAGGTGCAAATCTCTCGAACTGTAGCTCTATTCAACGGAAACAGTCAAAATATGATTCATGTGGCATCATCACAGCCATGTGAGCCCACGTCAAAGCGGTTCAAATCGGATCTCACATTTCAATGTATTGTGTGTACTTATATTTACGATGACCCGAATTTATTGTACGAGCACATGAAAAGTCAGCATCACGAACTGTATGAAAATGCAACTGCTAGTGCTGGCGAAAACGATTTTGATAGTGACTCAGAGCATGAGCTCAGCGACGAAGAATACCTCGATCTATCACGTTTGCTGGAACCAATCTGTGAATTGCGGCAAGATGATGAAGAAGAACTACAGAATATCGCAAATTGCCAACCAAATGTGAAAGCTGAATTGATTCAATCTAACCCCTTTGGTGACCAAATGACCGAAGAGCAGCTCAGATTGCAGTTTCACCTACAAATGCAACTACAAAATCGCCTGCTTCAAATACAAATGAATGGAGTTAAGCAACAAACAAATCAAAGCCCAAAAGATGATCCGAAGACAAGTTGTCGCAACGTGGGAAAACCTTTTTCATTACGTAAGATTAAAATGTGACCATTCAATTATGAATTCATGAAAATAGTGAACATTGGCAAAATAATTGATTTTGCTTTTGAATGCAGCTCAAGGGCCAGGACGAGGCCGTCGACGAGAGCAAAAGCCAACGGCTGACGATCCACCACCTCCCGAATCATGCCTATTCCAATGTACACAATGCGATAGTTCATTTATATATGCCGGTGATTTGGCGAAGCATGTTCGATCGCACACACAAAACAAACCATTTCAATGTGCGATCTGTAAGAAGAGTTTCACGCATATTGGTAGCTTAAACACACACATTCGCATTCATAGCGGTGTACGACCTTATAAATGCAACCTCTGCACGAAAGCATTCACCCAATCCAGTAGTTTGATGGTGCACATGCGATCACATGCCACAAGAAAGCCACATCAATGCGATGTTTGTGATAAAGGATTCGTCAACTCGAGCAGCTTATTTCTCCATCAGAAATTGCATTCGGAAGGTGATCCTTTTCCATGTAAGGATTGTGACAAACGATTCAAAACGGCCACGTTGCTTGCTGAACATCAGCTAACACACACCGACACCTACTTGTACCAATGCTCAATATGCCACGAAGTATTCAAGCAATCTTGCGAATTGGTGCAGCATATGAAAAATCACACAGGTAAAAAAAATGAACCTTCCAAAAAGTTGTAAAAAAAGCAAATATAATTAATTGATTCTTTTTCAAAAAGGTGACAAACCTTTCGCTTGCTCCATTTGTGAAAAGAGTTTTACTCAACCTGGCAGCTTGAATACACACATGCGAATCCATACAGGACAAAAACCTTTTCAATGCAAGGAATGTGACAAAAGCTTTACCCAAGCGAGCAGTTTATCGGTGCACATGAGAGTGCATAGCAACGGTGAAAAGCACTTTAGATGCAACTATTGTCAGAAGTCCTACAGTCAGCAGTCCTATCTCAACAAGCATATGCTCTTCCATAGCGGAAATACATTGTAACATATTTCAGATCATTTTTAAAATAAGCTACATTTTTTCCCATTTTGGAGGTGAATTTAACCGTAGTTTCACCCAGTCTTACCAACAAAATTGGATGAAATTCAGAGGTATCCAACCATTTCCGAATTATTTTTTTCGCAGCCAGAGAATGAAACAAAAGTTCTCAATATTTCGATCTATCGTTGACATTGACATAAGTATAGTATTCTGAATTTCAAAATCATCGAAAACATTTCACCTCAATTCTTAGTTGATCAAATCAATACAATCAAACCAAAGAATTTGAAGCGGGAGACATGCATTCGAAAGTTGCATTGTCATCATCATAATGTGTGACATTTGATATCGAATTCACCATAATATCAACGATTTTATGATTATGATAGTATTTTGGCATTAGCTTTCTCCCACTCAAGACGGCTCATAATGTATGAATTCATTAAAAAAGATTGGTTTGAA
The DNA here is from genome assembly GCA_028476595.1 of Obolodiplosis robiniae. Taxonomy (NCBI): domain Eukaryota; kingdom Metazoa; phylum Arthropoda; class Insecta; order Diptera; family Cecidomyiidae; genus Obolodiplosis; species Obolodiplosis robiniae. The sequence goes on along the minus strand of CM052014.1, from coordinate 27,235,445 downwards.
TTGATATGAACGTTCATTTTCTTGTACATCATCTCAAAATCAGGATGACAAGTGTACCAATGCGATCAATAGTAAAAAAGGTCACCGTTCCACTATGTTACACTCAAGCGAAGCACATTCGATTAGAATATTCCGATTTGATTAACCTTGTTGGCCAGTTAAAAATTATTTTGGAAAATATCGGTCGTGCAATTGGAAATCATACTTTAATGAGCATTGAATATTACTTTGATGTTTCTTTTAAATATGGATGAAGTGAATAGCATTCGACTGATTTTCCAACATTTCCACTTCCAGATATTCTTCGATAGCGTTTTCGCTTCATTTATTTAATGCACCGAAGCGCAGGAGCACTGGTATCAATCCTGAAGCTCTCATGGAAAAATATGATACCAATGAAATTGTTTAGGAAATTCCAATCGATCCTGGAATGAAAACGTTAATGGCCTCCCCCAGCATGTAATAATAATAATAGAATAAATCACACGCGGTAACCAACGAATTTGACTGCTCTGTCTGATTTAGCTGTATGTGTTTTGGTCGTCGATTCGACATTATTGTGTTGATTTGTTGAAATATCATTGAAGGCGGGCTTTAGTCGATTTATCGATCTTTTTCCATTATAATTGATTTTGATAAATTTTGTTACTCTCTTGAGTACTTCGAACGGGCAATCAAAGGAGCATTGGACCGATGAACGCACTGTGTAATTCCGGATGAAGATGTGCGAAAAATTTTATTGAGTTCAAATGTTGCGAAACTGGAATTGATCGTATTAGTCATCTTTTCCCGGAAGTCAAGGAAGAACTCAAATTCATTGTTGAATGGTAAAAAATATTCAGCATGTAGATTTCTGATGGAGTCAAATAAATGCACTTTAAGTGTGCTTCTGTGTCTAAACATACGGTTTAGCTAGTTGAAATTCGCGCAACCAATTCTAATTCGATTTGAATTTTAAAGAAATTTAGTGTATTCGATAAAGCGTTCAATCATTCCATTTGCTCGTCGGTGATTTGAGCGGTTGTTGGAAAACGGCTTATGCCAAGGGTTGTGTTCAGTTGTGAGAATAATATGGATTCGAACTGCCATTCTATTGTTTTTTATACCGTTGAATTATGATGGCATTGAGAGCATTGCTTAGTCCAAATTGAATTATCCTTGTTCATATATGATTGATAAATCAGGCCGGATAAATTTATCCGTAATTGGTTTTAATGTTTGCTTCAACATCAGGATGCAAAGAATAACAAATCAATTCGGAAATTTGTCTCCTGGATTGCATTGAGATGAAGAACGTATCTTGTCATTAGCAACACAGCAGTTAAGTTGATTTGAACTTTTGGAATGGATAACTTTTGAATTTTAATCGAATACGATGAAGTTTCGAATACGATGTCAAATTTGTAGATCGTTGTTTTGTTTTCCTGCAATCAAACCATAATCAACCGTTTCGTGGTGTATTGATTTGATTCTGGCCAGAAAATCTGGAACGATGCTATCAGCAACCTTGAAGAATCTGATATCGGTGGAAAATTGAGCGATGAAATTAAGTTGTGTAAGATGACGCTTTTTAATTTTCCTAATGAAAGCGAAACTCATTGGTTTTTGATCGAGCAATAATACACGGGATGTCTTACAGTTGAATTTGTAAAGGTATGTTCGTTCAATCCCCGACAAAAATAAAATTTTCCTTACAATTTTCATCAATGAAATATATAATAATTATGATACATATAATAATTATAATATATCAACGGTAAGAATGAAACTACGGTGAAAATCACTACTTAATTTAAATCTTGTATATATATATATATATATATATATATATATATATATATATATATATATATATATATATATATATATATATATATATATATATTATATGTATCCCCGGGAACGCCTCTATTTTAATTAATAATTGTTTCTTGGGTAGCAAAAATTCTACGGCTTATACGTGCAAGTGGTGTAATAAAAAATTTCGTGATTCCGCTCAACTCATTTATCATGTAACACGGGAGCATGAAACTTCTAGTGGAAATGGATCAGTCGCTGAATGTATTATATGTCGAGAAGAATTTACCAGCGCACCAGCTTTGCTCTTCCATTTGCGCGAGCACGTCGAAAGGGGCGAACAAATTAAACGGCAGGAACAATAAACTCTAGAATTTATTTAATAGTGGTAGTCCAATTTTTTGGTTCGCCAAACAGTGGTTATTTTCATATTTGAAAAGGATGAATAAGATAATAATATTGTTGTCTACTATATTTTTAAACAAGAAAAAAAAGTAAGAAGCAAGGAAATAGAAGGAAAAAGGGGACAAAATATTAAAAAGATGGCAGGGATTTTACCATTTCTTATGTTATACATTTCAATTCGTTTCATTTTGTTGCATCGATTTTATGCAAAATTCTTGCTTTTGTTAATATCATATTTTTCGAACATTCCTCACCTCATTTTGATCATAACCAATTTTAGTTCAATAGTTATTTGCGTATAAAAAGTATGTTTTACAGTAAATATTTCTTATATATCAGATAAATCAAGTATTAAAGGATTAACATACATATCTATCGTTGAGATGATGATGCGAGTATTTTTGTGTTTTTTAAATGTACAAACTCGCCTCTCCATCTCACCGATAGGTGTATATTTAGTCGAAAAAATCGAATCACAACATGAGTCACAAAGATACAAAATAAAAAAGAAATAGACGGCCTTAATGATTGTAACAGGAAACAATTGGAGTGTCATAAACAGTCAATAGAATTTAATGAAAAATTGGTCATTTTACTTTCTGCTCATCATTTTTGATCTATTTAGACACAGAAATTGGTTTACATTGATCCAATTCACATTTTGTAGTGACAAGCGACTTATATTTTGCATTTCTTTTTTCATTTGAAGACATCAACAAATCAGTATTATTTTTATTTGGTCCCACGAACGAATTATAAAAATAATGAAATTATGCAGCTCATTCTTAATGCAAGAAAAGTATTACAATAAGAAAAGAAAACAATAATAACCGAAAAACTATTCTACTATTGTAGTTTTTGAAATAACTGCATGGGAAAAAATAGGAATTGATAAATTTGTTCCATGAAAAATATTCAAGTATTGAATAAATTGATTTGTGTTGCCATAACGGTAATGTTTTACTATATTCTACTGTTTTCATTTTAAAAGATTTAAATTACAGCTTTTATTTAGTTACATGCTACGGATGTTTTGTTTCAGTCTTTCGTTATGTTCAACATAAATGTCAAGCGATTTTGAGCCTTTTCGCTCTACGTATTATTACATGAAGTCATAAGATTCAAAATTGCTGGATATTCATTCATGTGAATTAACATTGCACATAACACCGCTTTCAACTGAAATCTTCAAATGTGTTTGCGCAAAAAAAACATCAAAGTATTCAGTCTCACTATTATCAAATTTGAACGAGAAAATCAAGCTGGCTGCGGTCATATATCAAACGTCAAGTGAAATCGAAGGAAAAATATCTCATTCTTGTTCAAATGCGTATCCAGAAAGTGATTTCAACTAGGGCAAAATATGTAGCTTTTCGCGATTTCCGATAAAAAATGAAATATGAACACAAAATTCGGATTCGCCCGGATTCGCTCCGTTTGCTCCACAATATATATGGAAAACTCGTGTACAGATTCTTACGGATTAGCGTACAGATTTACTCGGATTCGTAATAGTAGAATGCCCCTAGGATGAGCCAATGAACAACTACTTAATGATCTAATTTCGGAGGATTTTGGATGAGATCTAATATTTTCGCAATTTTATGTTAATTTTGGGCAATTAAAAATTGGTACTCTGTGCAATTTTGAAGTGATTACCATGAAATAATGATTTGCGGTTGATATTTTTTATGTCGCCTGATTTCGAATTAAATTCCTATGACAATTACAGAAAAATATATGAGCTCATTTTTAATATAGAATGGATTTGAAGATGAAACTGACATCCGAAAGCATTGAATAATTGTATGGCTGAAAATAATAAAGCGTAGTTTTGTTTCCAAATGAAGTACTCCCAAAAAATTCAAATTGAGGTCTCCCTGGACATTTCTTTTGATAAATGTGTCTCGACTTTTCAAATTTGAACTTCGCATTACTGTTAAGAGATAAGTGCTAAGGGTCTTCAAATATGTAGACTTTAATGAGCATTATATATCTGCCGAAGACACCTGTCACTTATCTCTTATTAATAAAAACTAGAGTTCGTCCCGTCGTCCAAGATTGGACGATCCAAACAAAAAGTGAAAACTCAAAGAATATAACACATTTAAATTTATTGAAAATCAAGCAAAATGCATATTTTATTCATGAAATTCAAAATTAATGATCTCATCTTATTTTTAATTGAAAATTATTGACAAATCAAATTGGAATCAAAGTTAATGTAAAATTCTTATTTGAAGTGATGAAAAGAGTTAATTGTCTTCTTCTGGTTTTGGATAGAACCTGCAAACACCGAAATACATTGCCATTTATTATTAAAATGCCCTATAGTAATCGGCTTTATAGCATTTCACTATAGTGGTTATATATCCTACAGGGAAATTGAATAGTATACTACAGGGAAGTTGAATAAGATATTTAAACATTTGGCTATCTCAAGTTCACATTGTTTCCTATTGAAACTTTCAGGATATTATTTTTTCATGAAAAAAATAAGTCATGCAAAATTTCAAGTCATTCCGATTAGATTAACCTCCCCTGCAAAATTTTCGATTTTCGGGGTCTTTTCGAGGTCAAAACGAAAAATTTGTATGGCGACTATCTTAAGTTCACATTGTAACAGATTGAAACTTTGGGTATATAATTTTTTTGAGAAGAAAATAAGTCATACAAAATTTCAAGTCATTCCGGTAAGATTTAGGACTACCTCCCCTGCAAAATTTTCGATTTTCGGGGTCAAAATTCCAATTTCCAAACATGATCACAAAACATTATAGTCGTACCGTTTTTTCATGCAGGCATTTCAATAGTTTAGTTGTGTGCGTACGGTTGAATGTTATCCACTGGCTACACGGTATGACGAACTGTGTGTGATGCGACGAATGAAAGAATGTAGCTGTGTGTATTAGGTTTTTTCCAATCTATATGAGAAGGTATTGCGCTCTATATGAACAGGTAACAGGCGGGTCAAAAAGTCTTTGGCCTGACATACAGATGGCGACACTAATTATGATCCTTATTTTTCGATAGTACCAACCTTCAAAAGCATACTGTCAAAATTTCATGACATTCTGTTTATAATTACTCAAGTTACAGAGCTTCAAGTGACGCTACTTTTGTGTTTTCATGAAATCATGGATTCAAAGCAATTTCGTGTGTTGATTTATCATTGTTTTTTGATGGGAAAAAATACCGTTACAGCCCACGGATGGCTTGAAATGTGTTATATAGAATCTGCACCAACGAAATCAAGCGTCAAATACTGGTTCGCTGAGCTTAGACGTGGTCGTACAGACACCGATGATGCTGAACGCCCCGGTTGTCCAAATGAGGCAGTTACGGCAGAAAACGTCGAGAAAGTCGAGAAAATTACAATTTCGAACCGCAAAGTGAACTTGCAAGAGATAGCTGATGCCTTAAAGTTATCAAAAGGTAGTTTTTTCACCATAATATCACACGGACATTTGGGCATGAAAAAGCTGTTTTCAAAGTGGATGCCGCTTTTCCTTAAACCAGAATAAAAACAACAACGAATCGACACTTCCGAGAGCTGTTTGGCGATGTTTACGCGTAAAAAGTCGGAATTTTCGTCCAAAGACGCAACAAACAGCTGGTAAGGTCATAGCCTCTGTTTTTTGGGATGCGCATGGAATTATATTCATTGACTACTTGGAACATGGAAAAAAAATCAACAGCGACTACTACATTGATTTGTTGGTGCGTTTAAGGACCGAAATCATCAAAAAAAGGCCACATTTGGCGAAGAAAAAAGTGTTGTTTCACCAAGATAATGCACCGTGTCAAGAGTCGAAAAACACCATGGAAAAAATAGTTGAATTGGGCATCAAATTGTTTTCGTACCCACTGTATAGTCCAGATCTGGCCCCCAGCGATTACCACCTTTTCTCAGAACTCAAAAAGATGCTCCGAGGCAAGAGATTTCGCTCTGATGAGGAAGTGATCGCCGAAACTGAAGCGTATTTTGAAGGCCTCGACACATCGTTCTACAAAACCGGTATTGAAGAGTTACAGAAGCGTTGGAATGATTTTATCTCCGCCAAATGGTACTATGTTGATGAGTTAATAAGAATTACTGCAAAAAGTTGTGTTTTTCTAAGTTAGGCCAGAGACTTTTTGACCCGCTTGTTATTTCCCCGTTTTTTGAATTATAACACCAGCCCACATTCAAAACACATAGTTTGTGCACATAAAATCGACATTCCCTTACCATTGATGTATAACTCTCCTATATATATTTACGGCACAGTAGGTAAAAAGGGATCACAAACTTTTTTTTGTTGCCGTATTTATATATAGATTTCTTTTGATTAATATCTAATAAAATTTTTTAAGAGACACTTCAATTGTAATTTTTTTGTGAGACACTTCATTCGAAAACAAAAATACCTTGCATTATTATAAGGCCTATTCAATTGCCAAACACATTACAAATTCGTTTAACATACATATTTTCTTTCATATAAAGCAAAGCATTCTAAATGTTTGAAAGAAATGTGTTTTTGTAATAAAGCAATCATTCATTTTATTTAATAACAATTTTTCATGTGAGAAGTAAGATGACACGCGCTTAGAGCATTTAGATGATAGGTTATCATTACAGACTGTACAAAATTCAAAATTTGCGCTTTAAAACGTATAATATACTCCATTTTTATAACGTATGATCTTGGACTGCATGTTCAAATTTATATATTGTATAATCTAGCAATAGACATGTCAGTGATTATCAATCAGTTTTTGTATGAACAAGTTTTCGAAAGCCAAAATACAGATTTATGAATCTGCCCTGAATTCAGAGCATATTCCATGAAGATCAAGGGCCCGATAAATATCCGTGTCACTAATGATCTACTTGGGACTTGAATAAATGACTGTATTAAATGGCAGGGCGCCAATTCCATTAATCTGTTCCTAGCTGTGAATCGTATGCTGCCAACCATATTTGGTTCATATAGACTCAATTTAAATTCATTAAATTTAGAATGAATTTCAAGTCACCAGAACATGTTGAATTGTCATTTTGCAAATAATAAATAAGAAACATGTGAATGAAGTGATTTAAACGGAAGAACAAAATGAAACGCAGTGATATAAAATGATTGCAAGTAGCATTTTAAAACAGTCGGTTTCCGACAGTCAAGATTTTTTTCTGGGTCAAAGAACTATGCGGTTCCGTAGCTATTTAACACATTCGCATGAATTTTATTGCTGTTGCTTTGTATTTTCTAGATTTTTACGAGCTGTGAATGAACGAAAAAATCATCTCAGCAGCGTATATATAGTGACATTAATTATTCAACTTTTGGTGCTTGCGAATGATAAGGGGAATACAAAAACGTTCGCGTAGAAGAGAGATATACATTTTCAAGAATGTAAATTCAAGATGCGTTTTTGCAAAAACGATTTTCATGCAAGCGTTTTTTTATTCCCGTTATTATTCTCAGGCATACATATGTATGTTGTTAATAGAGCACGCATTTATTATGTTCGGGCGATTCTATGTCCGTTTTCCATGTTCTTGTCTAAACAATTGGCAATTATTGAATGGGTTTTGATTCTCAGGCGCTGTTCATATATTCATCGTCACTGAAACGATCGCGCGTTTATTAAGATAATTCCACGCTTCATGTGATAAAACTACAACTAAAATGGCGAAAAAACATTCACGAATATTCCCAAATGTAACGAAAATACAAAATCCAAAAAAAATTCATCCAATTTATTATTCTACATCGTCAACAGTATATTTTTGTTATTATGAATGAGCTACAGTGTTGGTTTTCCTTCCGATGGTGATAATGTCCCGGTATTTCTCTTCTATGTCGTTTACTGAAATACGGGCCATTTGTGATAAGACAATTTGTATATGAGACTGAGATAGATTCAGCTTGTGTAATTGCACCACACATTTATTTAAATATATTTCCAGCTCTGTGTGTGAGTGTTCATTTAGTGTTCCCGTCGAAAAAGCTATTGCAATTGCAAGCTATCAAATCGACAAATACAATACACAAATTGGAGTAATGACTTATATTCAAAAGTGGTTGCCTTGCAAAACTATTGAACAACTTCTTTTTGCCTGATAAGGGATTCAGTTCCTTTGCACTACTTTCTGGGTTGTGTAATTGGTTTTTTGGGTTTCTCAATCCCGCAAACAGAGTTTCTCCATGAATATGAATTCATGCACTCTTCACAATTTGTTGCCGACTTCCACATCCGAATCACATACGAAGCTTCATTGCATGTTATCAAAATATTATTGCGAAATATCTAGCAGTTTCGGAACACGTTTCCCAATTCAAATATGTAGGGCTGAGAGTAAAAACGGCTAAAAGAATTTTATCTCCTGCTCACACCAAGGAAAATTCTCGTAAGCGTGAGCATGACGTAAGATGTTTTTAACCGTTTTTATTCTCAGCCCGACATATTTGAGTTGCATCTTTTCGGAAGATGGCAAGTTTGAAAAAGAGTTTGAACAGCGTGGGGTTAAAGGAAATGAAATTGTAGCGCAACTTAGATCACACGTTTTTAATAAACGTGAATTGAGTACAGAAACAAAGATGTTGGTTCACGGGTCAATCTTCAGACCAACTATTCTATATGGTAGCGAGAGCCGCGATCAGTGGAAAAACAGAATCCGAAATGAGACGATTCGGGGGGATTTAAACGTCGATTCGGTAGGAGAGGAAGCAAGAAAATCTGAGCTGAGATGGTTTGGTCATGTTAAACGCATGGGAGAAGAACGACTGCCGAAACGGATTCTGTTTGCCGATGCTGATGGGCCGAGAGGTAGGGGTAGACCACGTAGACGTTATTCAGATTCGGTTATATGTGATTTGAATGCGAGGGGATATGAATGGTGTGATGAAACTCAAAACTTGGCTCTCGATCGGGGTTTGTGGAGAGGTATTGTTAGGGGTGTATGAGGCTTTTTGTTTCGTAAAACAGATCAGACGCTGAAAGACAATAACGGTCTATAAATGTTTTTTTCTGTTGTTTTTGTGTTTGTTGTTGAAATATCTGGCATTCACGAATATCTTTTGAAATGGTCGTTGATTTTGTTCTATCAACTGACCAGTGAGCACTCGACGAAAGTGAATTTTCGTTTACTTTACTTTGGCGAAACAGATCATTTAAATAAAACCTCCAACATTAAATTGCGACGCAAGAATGTGCAGCACATGAATGATATTGCTCTGTTCTCATGAGGAAGAAATCATGTAGTAAAAACACTTTTCCGCCACAAGAATATTCTACGAACTCATGTGATGATCAAACAAACGGACAAAGATAATTACAATAAGGAACGGATAAAGATGCAAGGAGAGGAGTATGAAATGATTTGTTTGAACTACGCACAAATATTACATCATCATGTTTATCGACGCACTCTCGCAATCAAGTGAACTTTTCAATTGCACTTATGAATCAGCAACAGCAGCAGCAGCCGATGCATCTTTCGATTCAATTTATTTTAGAATCGATTTTACACAGAGCCGCTGTACTGTATATGAAAACAAAACGATTCGCATCTACAAATGGTCATATTTATAAGAGATTATTTCCGCTTCTGGTTGAATATTTTATTTTATTTTTTACGCTGTTGCTGAGCAATTTTTGCGAACTATTTATGGCCTGTTCATGTAATAAAGAATGCTAATCTATCCATAAATCAGGAAAAGTGTTTTCAATCAAAATCGAAATCGTACATAACATTTCAATCATAATCATCAATATTCATCGAAACACGTTCATCATGAAATGAATTTAACTATCAATGACCGTTAACACATTTTAGATGTTTTTTCTTAAATCTCCTCTCGATTTCTCGCGCATAATTCTTTCGAAGAAGAGTATTTGAGAGTTGTTTTATTGCTTTCAAATAGCTCTTTGGAATCCAAACTAAAATGAAGTGCCTGTTTGTGCCAGAGACCCAAATGCGTTGAAGGCAACGTCAATAAAATCACCATCCATCCATGGTCTTTCGTTGACCGTTGCATAAGTGTCAGCGTGTTATGTGCGTTACCTTCCATGCGCAACGGATCCTGTGTATATATGCCAGCTTACTTACATGCATGCGAATGTATGCAGCAGTCCGCCGTTAAAAGACTCGACCGTTCACCGTCAACCGTGTGCATAGACGGTGTCTCTGGTTTGTTACTATGGTTTGTACTGTGCATTTTTCAAAATATCTCAAATTACCGCGAAGTGTAGTGAAAAATTTCCTGAGTGAAGTTGGAAATTGCTTTGCTCTGGAACGGATTTCGAATTGATTCGTCGCTATTTTCAATTGCCAAGCACTTTAATTTCGTTTAGTTTCCGTCGAAAGGAGGGATCAAATCCGTAGAATGTAAAATTGTAATGATAATAATTACCATAAATTTTGTGAACGCACTACGAATATGCTAGCGCTCTGAATTACTGAATTACTTGCAGGAGTTCGACGCGCACATCTGGTGGGATTTTTTCATGGTTAAATTAAGAAACTCGACGGATCGTCGAAAGCGAAAATTGAAATAAATTCAGATCGAGACAAAGTTCTCTGAAAATGTCTTGTGCACAATTCCATCAGTATCTAAGAAGCCAATCTTTAATTACTTCAGAGCATAACCAATCTGTGTTTGATAAAGCGGCTCCTACGTTCTTTTCACTGCATGCAAAACGCCAGCAACATTTTTGCTTATTTATTTAACATGAATTTAGCCTAGTTTTGGACTCATTTCGGCGTATTCACCAGACAGTATCTCTTTCGACAATTATGTCACATAATCGAAACGCATCATCAATGCAACGATTAAGGTCACTTGCATATTTTCTCTACCATCTGTTTTGAACAAGAAGAAACTCAAATAAATTATATAAAGTGTTTTAAACAAAATGATCCGGTGTGCACGTAATCAAATGTAATGGAAGCGTTTCAAAGTCAAATTGCTTACGAGATTTTTAGGAACGATCGAGAATAAAATGCCATTTATGATCTCGAACAGTATAGTACGTTGGTGTAAATATGAATTATTAAACGGAGCTAAGCTAGCCCCAGAGCAATTCAACAAGCCGTATTATACATCGACGCCCTCCATTGAGTCAAAGGCAGTCAGTATTGACATCATTTTTGCTACAATTTTATAAATAGTCATTCTCTGAAAAACGGTATTTTGGGCTCATTTTGGTTGTTCTTCCGAGTTCTGGTAAACGATGGAAGGATTTCGTTTGTGGCGTTTAGATAAAGTACATTGTAGAATGGTGGAATTTAGAACTGTTTTCTGAGAGGAACAAGCATCTTGTGGAGAAAACGGGATTTCGTTGCACGCTGGCATTATAGCTTAATTGAAAAAAAAAAAAAATATTTCAAAAATATGTGGCTAAATTAAATGCCGCCCTTTTCGCATTTTATTCAATCCTTGAGCCAAACAATAATGTAACAATTAAAATTAGCTCAGAAGCACAAATAACGGACGGAAAGAGTCCAAACTCATGAACATAATTATGAATGAAATGACTTATCAGTTTTTTATTTAGCTTCCGGGAATCTGAAGGCGTATGCCTAACGTAGCATCGTACATATGCAAGCTTCACTCTGAAATTAATTGTATATGCATATAGAATTCATGTGATTCGTTATCGGAATCATACGAAAAATTAGGCTTCAGCGTGAACGAGTTATGAAACAATGTTCATGATGACCGTAGCGATCTCTTTTCTAATTTTCAATTATGCGAGCGTTTCATCATTCATTGTGTTTTATTAAAGCAACTTAATTGCAATCCGTATTATTTGGTGACCACTGCATTTGTTTGCAGCTAGCAAACATTCTTTATGCTTTATGATGAGATGAAGATGCAGTTTATAACCTCAGTTGACACATTTTTACATGTCAGTGCAAGATGCATTTTGCAAACGAATTCAATATTTCGTTACATCTCAATTCCTTGCAATAGGCTTTCAATGTATGTGCTTCTGCATTCAATTGCGTGGATAATGCTTTTGTATTCATACTTTACATGTTGGAGCATAGTGAAAGTCAAGCAAGCGTGCCATCTCTGGATATGAATATGAAGCTAATGCATTGAAAATCATTAATAGTAATTTGAGAGTAATAATACACGTATAGTGACTACTTATTACCTGTAATTGCTAAAAATTATTATTAATAAGATGACGTCTCATTATTCTAAAAATTCACTAGCGAGTAAAGTTTCTAGCATCTCATTGGTAATATTTTCGAAATGGATAGATACGCCCAATTTTTCTCTAGTAGCAAAAGCGAAGCTCAAAAAGAAATCTCATCGAAGTGGCACAACGTTTCAATTCTTTTCCAAAGTGAAACATATAAAAATTGCACAAAGATTTCTAAGCCGGGATTACAACAACAATTTGCATCGCTTTCAAGCAGTAACAACATTTTGTTTCGCTTCTAAAAGCAACGCGTCTGAGTGTTGCCACAACGTGTAGCAAAATAAAGATGTACTTTTATTCTGGAGCATTCAATTCTACTTTCTCTCTCTCTCTCACTCTCTTTCAAACTGTTCGTCGTCGTTGCTTCTTTATTTGTCGAAATTCTGTTATTTCCGACAAAATATATGTAGCATTACAATGTTTAATATTGAAGTTTTTTTTTTTTAAAACGGTTCCACAATTTTGATTTGATCGTCTTTTTATACTTTTCTAGAATTGATTAATATTGCACTGATAGCTATGATCATTGTTGATTAATAGTACTATGAACTATGGGTACTACCAAAGACTGTTTCATGATCTTTACTACTATAGTATGACAGTTTGTACTAGCAAACTGGCAGTGGGATACTATTTCATATAAAGTGCATGAGAATGAAAGAGAAATCCATGCTCTCTGTGGAAGTCAAAATTCTCTTTCACTCTCATGCACTTCTTATGAAGTAGTGTCCTACTGCCAGTATATTACTGTAGTAATGCCTCTTTATACAGGGTTTACCAATAAGATGTTTGTTTTTGAATCTTAAATGAAACACACATTTTCGCTCGTCAAAATTTGCACCGACTGAACCTTATAAGGCTTAAGAGCCAAATCCTTACGCAAAATTCGCCATGTGGTCATTGTGGATAGACCAGGATAGACCAAATGTTGAGAACGCCGTGGAATCGACAAATTTGGATCTTCTTCAACACTTTCACTCACCGCCGCGATATTTTCAGGTGAACGACCCAAAATATCGCGAATTTTACGAAATGTGGTTTTCACACATCGACCATTTTCGTAAAAGATTTCGATGATTTTAATACGATTTTCTATTGAAATTGAAGACATTTTCACAAATGGAAAAGCTTCTGCTGTACATATGTCAAAAAACTAAATGTCAGAACTGTCAAAATATCCGAATATGTCCCTATTAAAAAACAAACATCTTATTGGTAAACCCTGTATTATAATACACTTTAAATATTTAAATCCTCAGATGGCTCTCGCTGAAAAATAGACGTCAAAAGGCGTAGTGTATATCCCACGTGGTTTCAATGATGTGATTTGGCGAAGTTTCTGAGCGCTCCGCCGATCTCATTCCTTGAATTCGTGCACATTTTTGTTGTAATAAATTGCTGCATCCTAACGCTTGATATGTCAGCTTTGCGGCCGGCTCAGCGAATGTTAAAACTCTCATAAACCCATTGAGATGTTTTGCTTTTTTACTTTTTCGCACACACCACTGTGTGTAGTAAAAGTATTGCGATCGGTCCAAAAGATTCAAAATGCCCGGAATGAGTTTTCTATGCGTTTTGAACCTAGAAAAAACGATTGCAACCATTTCCGGAGCAAGTTTTTGTCCGTGTGTGGTACGTTGTCCGTTGTCCGTTGCACGCAAAAATTTGTTACCACAAAAAAATTGATTTTAGAATTGATCCAAAATTTACACACATATTGGTCTTCATTAGGAATAGAAACCTATTATGTAATTATCAGCCTTATCGGATAATTCCTTCGGATAGCTCTAGTGGAGTCGAATCAAAAAAAGGGCTGTTTTTCAATATAATTAAGAAACATTTGTATGGAGACTATGTCTAGTTCGCATTGTATCGAATTGGAAATTTCAGAATATTATTTTTTATGAAAAAAAATAAGTCATACAATATTTCAAGTCATTACGATGAGATTTAGGACTACCCCACCTACAAAAATTTTGATTTTCGGGGTCAAAATTCAAATTTTGTCATAAACTTGGATGAAGTATTTGTGTTTTTCTTATCTGTGATTTTTTCATCAATTTGAATGCTCCTAAACCTTTTAACGAAAGTTATACGTAACATAAATGTGGAATCATATCTATCGTTGACATGAATTAAAATCAGAGAATTCAGATCAGAGTAAACTCATTCGTAATTGTTATTTCCAATTCAAAAATAGAGAGCGTTGAAGTAAAAATTAGGAACTGAGATGTTTATTCGTTTTTTTAAATTTGAATTTAAATTTAAATTACATGATGTGTAATGACTTGAAATGTTTTATGATTTTTTCTCAAAGTTGCATGATGATTCAATAGGAAATGAACATAAATCCAATACAAATGCGTAGCAATCATTGAAAAACCCGTAAACCCGAACAAATTCGGGAAATGTGCGGAAAAGTTAGTTTTACGTACGTAAGACAATTTATTTGTCTCTGTGAAAATAACGGCGTTCCATTGAATTGCGAGTTTGCCAATTTGTTTAGTTTCAATGGGTTCGAATGTTCCTTTCTCTCTTTCTTTTCTCTTTACTGTTCACGGACAGTTATTTCCATTGAATACACCACACAGAGAGAGAAAAATTGACAAATTTCAGTCATTCGGAGGTAAACTATTGTTGCTAGTAAATTCAGCTCGAATTACCATACAGAGATTGATATAAAAAAATTACTCAAACTTGAATTTAGCGCAGACTAACTTTATTTTGCCAGAATTGAACTGTAACTTAAAGTCCATTTTTTATGCCAGACCCAGTAATTCAGGCAATTTATTGTTTACCACCGAATGGCTAGAATTTGCAAATTTTATTCTCTCCGTGAACAGCCAAACCATCTGCATGCTATGTATATTTTTTGTGCGAATTTCACTGCCAGGCAAACGAGCGGTGAACATGAAACGGGATCTGTGTGTATTTTTCGGTTCTCGTGCAGATGGAACAAAAGAAATTAAAAAAGCAAAAAAATGAGCGAAGCGCGAATTAAACTCAAATGACAAAATGAAGAATGGACATCGATCGAAGCGTCACCGCTAAGTTATTATTACTATGCAGCAATAATATTTAATTCGCCATTTTAACAAGATATTAAAAGGAGATTTCTTGATTTGTTTTTGTTTCGGGTGAACGATTTTGTGGAACGAAAGAACCGAATCGCAAATTGCGGCGATTCAAACAACTTGTCATAATAATTGTTATGTTTTTACGCAATGTTTTTGTTCTGCACACGTTCAACCATATTCGCGATTACAGAGAAAGGAACGCAATTGTGGCCTAATTCAAAAGCAACACGAAGAAGAAGAAAAAAAATATTCATCAAAATTATTGAAATTCGATGGATATTACCTTTATCGATCATGTTGAGAAAGATACAGAAAATTAAAAATGAAAAATTTCTTTTTTCAAAATTCAATCATTTACCGCGAGGCCCATATGTTGACCGGATTTCACAGAGATGTGAGTGAAATATCGATTATTAAAACGTTATTACTAAGTCCATAAAAACTATATATAAATTCTTCGTGTTTGCTGTGGTACTTTGCTGTGGTCCATTCAAAAAATTTCCGAGTTTTCGAAAAATTATTATCATTTGTCTGTGGCTCAGTCACAAGAATAATTCAATTTTCTGTTCAAAACGAACCCGCAAATGGGTCATTTCGAGTTATGTAATCTCGAAAATGAAATTGAATGTTTATTCAGACCGGATAATGGCAAAAAAAACTTCTTGAATGGGCGATAGTAGATTTCACTCTATTCCTCTATTTTGTAAGTTCGTCCGGCCGACCGAGACGTCGCTAACACAATTGCCAAATTTAGCAAACCTACAGGAAGTTTTAGTGATGCCCTTTCTGTGACATTATCAAATTCAACGCGTATATCAAAAGTTTATTCGAATAGGTTATCAATTTTTGGGCACTCACTGTGCTACTTACTCAATAAAATCTAGAAAATTAATTTCATACATTCTGATTAGATTTGAAAAATGGTTTCATTTTGTGAAACAGAGTTTACACTGACTGTTATAAATATGATCGGGTATTTAGCTGGATTCAAATTACCACAGAAATTTTGTAAAGTATGGCTTCATTTTGCTAGACCGACAATAAGAGAGGACTAATGCATATTATTTCTACACATTTTTCAACGACCAAATCGATTGTTTGTTTTTTATGTTGATGCTCTAGACGACGATCGACAGCATCGCATCAATAATATTGATGATCAATATAGTTCAGAATCCGTCGGACAGGCATTCAAGCCACCCATAAGCAATCTGTTAAGAAATCAGCTTTGTTGATGTTATAATAACAGCGCCTGAAGCTCTCTTTCACATTCAAGTTATTAAATCATTTCATGTTTGCAAGCAAAGCAATACTTTATATGCATTTTTTCATCCGTCCGTGCCCTCCTTTTCTATCTCCTTTCTCTGGAGTCTCTTCATTTTTCTTTCTTGGTCGTTCTTTCATTCATTCCCATACGCATAGAAAACCAAGTTGCGAGCGATTTTGTTGTCTCAGTTTCAACATGTTTATATGGTCACGAACCATGAAGATAAATTTAGAATTTTTGTTGATTCTATTTGGATTCATTTTTGTGTGATCACTTTTAAACGATTTTTTTCAGTCTCCCTTCTTATTCTTTTATTCGCTTTGGTTGGGATTTTCTTCAAATTAGCTTGCATCGCTTGTAAAAGGTCGCGGCCCAGACAACCAATGTTTGCGCTCGATGTTTTTCCTGGCGAAACTAAGGCGTTGTATATATAATGCAACGCTGTGCGATACAATTAAAAACGTCGATATCAATCGACTTTGAAAACGCCAGGTGACGAATTTCCATATCGCTTGAATTTTGGAATTGTATTCATCCAGTCGAATGATTTTCCGTTGCATCTGAAATTTTATTTATATCAACGTCTAGCCAATGTTCAAATCCTAATCTAGCAAGAAATTTCTTGATTTTCAATGTGAAATAAATAACATTTTGCCCAAAGATCGCTGTCATTTGTCAGTTTTCATTGAAATTAAATGAGCAATCGAATATGCACTACACTGCTTAGTCGACAAAAGTCTCACTGTCTGTATTCGTTTCGGTGCTAGAAACCAATTGAAAATGGAATATAAATTCATTTGAAACTTCAAACGCGCGGTATGGTGTGCAAAACTCGAAAAATTGCATACATTTATCTGCGACTGAGTGGAGTAGCCAATTCGCGTAAAGACAAAAAACTTCCATTATAATGCACAGAGAAGAGTAACATTTCATATAATTCACCTAATGGCCATATTTAAAATAAGATATTCCCATTGTTCCTTTCTTTCTTAGCTATATTTTTGTGTCGTTCGTCTCTTTTGATACATTTCTTCAGTTTGTGCAAACAGTAGTGGCATTCTTTGAAAGTTGTCGGAATATCGCAACTTTGATGCATTTTAATGTTCGAACCAAAAGCGTAGCATAACAGCCGTGATTCGGCTGCTGTTCATATCATCGGCATTCAGAAACTCTTGTGTGATCGAAATCGCTTGCTCAATTCGAATGGAAAATGCACAACAGAAAGTAATGACCGAAAGCAAAAGAAGACCGTTCAATACAATCAGGCACAAATCGAAGTTCATGCAACTTGTTGCACTTGTTCCATGATCAGCCGAAATCAACTTATCGCCGCTCGAAATGCAAATGTTCACATCCCTTTTCCATAGATCTGGTTTAGAATGACGATTGCAAGATTTTTGTTTAAGTTATAAGAATAAATTGATAATGCACCAATATTTATGGCTTATGACAATGTTTGTAAACTGCTGAGTCGCTCGAAGCATATTTAAGTACATACATTTTAAAGCGTCTATGCACACGAAATATGAAGCGAAAAGAATTTCTACAGCTTATTTGGAATAGTGAGTCGGTCGGCTGAACGGCGCACACATAGAGAGTGCTTTCGAAACGAAAATGTGGCATTAGCGATACTTTGAACAACAATTTTGTTCAATTGTTTTCAGATCGTTGAGTAGAAAAAGCGACGAAGAAGAAAACATTATGCCGATTCCATCACGAATAAGTAGTTTTATAGGGTTTATTCCATTATATTTTGCTTGAGTGTGATTCTTTCCGATCCTCTTCTTTTTCTCTTTTGTGTTCTTTTCCGTTGATTTGTGGAGAGGTTCTTATACCAATTCAATGACATAAAAAAAAAACCAAATAAAAAACGCACACAATTCAAAAAATCATGTATTTTTTCTCGATTTTGGCTCAATTTCGCTACGTTTTTCGTCGAGATGGCGATTCAAAAATATTGTGCGCATCTTCTTGATAGAATCGCCCAACATGTTTGAATCGCTTGGCGCGTCCGTTCTCATGTGTACGCTTGTGCAGTCTAACTAAATTCCAAATAACTTATGTGTGTATATGCGACGTGCTAAACAAGCACAAAATGTTGTCAACGAGGGGAAACACAATGCACAAGAGAAAATTTTAACACAGGCCTCATTCCAGTTAAACATAAAAAATGGAAACGAAAACAGCAGCAGAAGCAGCACGTGTTGACGAAATGTATATATATAGAAGGAAAAAATGCACTGCGATCAAATAAGCATAGCTCCGTTCCAGTGGATCGTATTCAAAGAAAGAGAGAGAGAGAGAAAAAAAAATGATGCATTGATTTCACGGAGTCATCTAAAGTAAACAATTTACTATGGCACAAGCAATTACATGCGCTAGACATCACTTACATCCCCAAAACTTGCTCATATCTTTGAGAGAGCAGAATGAAAACGAACGCTGCTGTTATCACACTCAGCTCATTGAGCATGTGTTCCATTGGAATTTATGTAAGACTTCCAATTTATGGCGACGATGTTTGGCTCGCAATCAGTCGGCTGTTCGTGCTAGCCAACTTGGAAACGCAACACTTGAATTATGTTTACTTACTGAACGACTTGCTACGATCAGTTGGCTGTGGACTTCCGACGTGATCGGTTGGGAAAATAGGCCGGTGCTGAATTCTCGACAACTTCGATTTGATTTAATTGAAGTGAAAAAGAACTTAGAATTATTTTCATTACACTGAGTGTGATTGTGTGAGATTGAAGTTAAAGTTTGTAACTAATTTTTGTCAGGAAGGTATTTTTTTCTGAGAGAATGATTTTTTTTTTTCATAAGTTTGTTTTCATATGAGTAAATCCAAAAAAAAAACATCGATTTTGAATAAATTTAGTCATTGTGACTAGTTTTCAATCTTAAATGGTGATTTTTCATGAAAGCCATGGAATATTTTTCTTTGAGTTTTGCACACATTTTGGGATTAAAAAAGATCTCGGAGCTTTTAAATCGATCAACGGATACACTTATATCATATAAATTTTAGTGCTACCGATCAATTGAATTCATGATCATTTATTGTGCCCACAGTTGAATTATCATATAATATTATTGAATCCTTCTTAGTTCTTATTTTTCGTATGCCATCGGCTTAGCGTTGCATATTTATTTTTGATAGCCTTTTGTCCAGACTTATTTTCATTTGATTTTAGACATTTTATGTTTTGAATTTTACAACACTTACATTTCCATGAAAACATGATTTCGAATGAAACAAGAAGTGAATTGAAATTATTTGTGAAATTGAATCCGGATAAAGTTCAGTAAAAAAGAATAAAACGAAATTTTGCAGATTGCCCAGCAACAGATTGATCAAGGAACGGTGATTCGAGTTTTTTTATTGTTTTTTTTTTCGAGGAAAGGCCTTCGACGGCCTGGGGTACAAATCTGCAACTATGGATACCCCAATTATTAGGTAAGTCAATGTGAACTGGTAAATGAAATGTGCATTTTTCGTTGTGATGTGTGAAAAAGTGTTTTTGTTACGTCAAGCCAATATTTAGGTGATCTAAAGAAATAAAAAAAAGTATTTATAGAAGAAGGAGAGAAATTCAAAAGTACGAGAGATAAGAATATTCAAAAGACTGTTCACTAAAACAATCGCAAAAGGGGCCCCTTTTCAAGGCGAGAAAGAATAATTGGAAAAATGAAGAAAATGAAAAATGAAAAAAGATGAAAAATGAAAAATAAATGAAATCAAAAATGATAAGCACTCTATCGTGTACAATAATCACCGATACAAAAAAGTGCAATTGGAACGAAAGAAATTTGCAGATCATACAAGTGATTGTTTTTTTAGAAACTGTGTGTAAAATTGCAATTTGTGAATGAAACGATTTTCCAAAATATTAAGCTAATTTTTGGTACATACAGCATTGGGTGGATGTATAGAAAAAAAGCGACAAACAAACCTACTAAAATTTAGAAAAAGCTTGGTGTTCAAATTCAATATTGATTCTAAGCGGATGAATTTGTTTGTTGTTATTGTTGGACAAGTAACGTTGAATGAGAAATTTAATATCGACATGACTATAGCTGTAATTTTGTACATAAAAACAATTTTTAGAATGGACTGTTGCATGTGCAAAATATTTTTTTCAAACGCTTCATCGCCAATAAAACTTGGATTAATATTTCATTCAAATAAACTTCATGAACAATATTTGAAGTGAATAAATACGAAACGAAAAAAAAATAGTTTGTGACAAAAGGCCGCATTTTTTCTGCTTTCAGATTAGCTATCGTTTTCCTATTAGGCTCCAATGTCATAGTAGGAACTTATGCGGTAAATAAATGTGACATAAATGAAACTCCATTTGGGTGAAAATTGAAAACTGTTTTAATTTCTGTGTTCTCTCTCTCTCTCTGGTGTATGCGACCAGCAATTTTGGAGGGATACGCAAACGGGTGCCATTAGGACACAACCACAACAGCTAATTGAGCCGCCACCGCAATTCATTGATAGCAGTTATGATGTAGTTGAAAATCCAAATGCGCTAAAGAAGAATTGCACTGGCTCTGGTGGGAATTGTATTCCGAAATGTTTCGCTGAAAAAGGAAATCGCGGTTTTCCAGGCATGGCAGGACTACCCGGACCAAAAGGTTTGTTAAAGACGACGCATTATTTAACATGAAAAATTGGCAATTCTCAAACCAAAATATTAGTCGCTTTGATACCAAAATTAAAATCGAAAAATGCAGTGGTAATAAGAGCTATATAATTTCTAACGTGCTGAGCTGATGACATTTATAAAACGATCGAAAGGACGCGATGCCACTTTAAATTCGGGTCATTAATCTAGTGTAAATCCTTTCTCGGGAAAAGTGTTAACCTTTTAACATGATTGTTAAAATCAATATAATCTTTTTTGATACCAACCCAGTCTCTTCTTAAGCCTGTGGATCCGGAGCAAGTGCCTTCAGGTTATAGCAGCACAGGAAAGCATTGAAGAATAAAAATATTACATACGTAAATCTAACTTTTCCAGACATTTCCCGAAATTTTATGAGATTTCGGTTTTTTGCATTGTGCTTATTCTCAAATGTATAGATTGTTTGGACTCACATGTGTCCAAGCGGACCGTGCTTGTATGGGATTGGAGAGCTATTCGAGAGTATGCCAATTGACCGCTCCATCTTATTTTACATCGGTGAACTCAATTTAGATCCATTGTAATACGAACAAAATTTTTATTGACACAAAAAATTAAAACAAATGAGTCATTGAAACGATTGAAATATCACATCAATAGATGGCGCTGGAGAATAGATATGATTAAAATGTCTCAAATAGCACGGTCCCCTTGCATGTGGCAAAAAAGTTCATCAATATTTTTTAAAAAAAATGTAAACATTTCAGTTCAAATCTAATACTGATTTTGTGTGTCAAATGAAGCGTCAATAAATTAGACATAGTATTTTATTTGGTATCAAAACGATATATTTTGATGGAGATATATTTTTCTTATTGAATTCAATTTTGAATTAATGATTTTGAAATGAAATGAAACAAATATGAACAATACTCGTGTTTGATGAAATAGGTGTACAGGGATTCGCTGGAAGCGAAGGATTGCCAGGGTCGAAAGGAAGCAAGGGTGATCAAGGTTTTATTGGTATCCGTGGTCCAAAAGGTAACTGTTGCAATTCGCAAACATAAATCAGAAAAGTGAATTTTGAACTTTAAAATTCACTGCATGTGATTGACCTACCAAATTTGTATGAAAAAAAATGAATCAAAGTGTCTTCAATGTCAATATATATTGGTAGGTGATCGTGGCAGGTCAGGTGTACCTGGCTTCCCGGGTGTTGATGGATTGCCGGGAATTCAAGGAAATCCCGGAGCCCCCGGTATCCCTGGTGTTGATGGTTGCAATGGAACCGATGGTAAGGCATATCAAATAAAAAAGTTTGTATGTTGAAATTAATTCTTCAAATGAAATGATTATAGTGATTTGGCCATGGGGCAAATCATTGATGTGTGCTGGAAAGAAATAGTATATAATGTATTCCAATTGCCAGAAATAGCGAAGTATTTGAAAGTATCAGCGGCACATTTGCTGGTTGATAATATGTATTGTCTTTGACATCTGTGTCAAACACGTGGGATATACAGTATGGATTTTGAAGTTTATTTTTCAGCGAAAGCCATCTGAGATTTTAAACATTTAGCGTAACGAAATACACAGAGGCATTACGACAGACAAATATAAATGCACAGCATGAACGCTGCGCTCTTATTAGTCGTTGACAGTGGCTTGCCTATGTATATGTGGTCGGCCATGACAGCATTTGGTAATCAAAGAAGCATTGATGTAGCAATGATGTAGCAAAAAAGTAATGATGTATGGACGCACATATACATAGACAAGCGAGCTTGAACGATGCAACTCAACATGAAGCTGTTCAGCAAGTCCAATATTTCTAAAAACAAAAATATTCTATAATTTCTTTAATTTTTTCAAGATGTAACAGTTTGGTAGATAAGTCTCTGTTCTTCACTAAGAAAAAAACATGTTTTTGCCAAAATTCATTTTTGTTATTCAACATAGTTGCCTTCGAGGGCGATACAGCGATTATAGCGATCTTCCAACTTTTCGATACCATTTTTGTAGTACTCCTTCGGTTTTGCCTCAAAATAGGCTTCAGTTTCGGCGATTAGTGTTGAATTTCTTTTCGGAGAGCATTCTCTTGAGGTCTGCGAACAGAAAATAGTCGTTGAGGGCCAGACCTGGAAAATACGGTGGGTGGGGAAGCAATTCGAAGCCAAATTCATGCAATTTTGCCATCGTTTTTAGTGATCAACACGTTGTTGTTTTTGGTCGATTGTGAGCTCACGCGGCACCCACTTTGCACAGAGCTTCCGCATGTCCAAATATTCGTGAATAATATGATGTACACGTTCCTTTGATATCTTCAGAGTGTCAGCTATCACGCTCAACTTCACTTTACGGTCATTCAAAATTATTTTGTGAATTTTTTTGACGTTTTCTGGTGTAACCACCTCTTCTGGGCGTCCACTGCGTTGTGCATCGTCTGTGTCTGCACGACCACGTTTAAATTCACGAAACCAATACTTTATAGTTGATTCTGCTGGTGCAGAGTCCGGGTAACATTTATCAAGCCATTGTTTGGTTTGCACAGTATTTTTTCCCATCAAAAAGCAGTGATGAATCAACACACGAAATCCGTTTTTATCCATGTTTTTTTCAATAACAAAAGTGGCTTCACTCAAAACGCAATAACTCACGAACTAATCGTCCGATTGCTGTCAAATTTTGATACGAATCGTTTGAAGGTTGGTACTAACTGAAAACCATATGGATTTAATACTACTAACGCCATCTATATGTCAGGACAGAGACTTATCTACCGATCTGTTATGTAAATATTTTCTGAATTATTCAAAAAATTTCAAAATTAAAAAAAAAATCGTACGCTGAAAAAATGTTGAAATGTTGGAAATGTTTAGGAGTTAGCGCGTTTGATTGGCATTCCCTATTCTCTATTTAATTTATATAAAGGCTTTATCCACGTAGTGTTGAATTTGATGTCAATATTTTCATTAATTTTTGAGATACGCTTATAGATATATAAAGGGTGATTTTTTAAGTGGTTTCTTTTTGAAAATCGAAAAAAACGCAAAAAATTTCGAAAAGTGAATCAAATCTTTATTGAAATCGATAAATTGGTTCTTGCCATTTACTTTTTGAAAATAATTTCATGCAAATGTTGGCCGCGGCTACGGCGCAAATGGTCCATACGGGAAGTCCAATTTTGGCACACTCTCTCCAACATATCGGCCGGAATCCAACATATCGCCAATAACGCGTTCGATGTTGTCCTCCAAGTCGGCAATCGTTGCTGGCTTGTCCGCATAGACGAGAGACTTAACGTAGCCCCACAAAAAATAATCCAGGGGCGTTAAATCGCACGATCTGGCCGGCCAATGAACGGGGCCGAAACGAGAGATGAACTGTTCGCCGAACTTACGGCGCAGTTCGTCCATGGATGGACCCGATTTGCAAGCGTTGCTCGTTTGTAAGTCTTTCCATCTTGAAATTGCAAAGCATACTGAGCATTTTTGACTGTGACAGACGTCAGTTGGAATTTGACATCTGTCAAAAAATTAAACGTCAAAAAGAAACCAGCTAAAAAATCACCCTTTATATATATATTGACACCGAGAAAAGTTCATTCGGCGCTCTTCATAATGTCTGATATTTTTGAGTTTGCATTAAATGTTCTTTGATGAATGGACATGAATTCCGCAGAAACGTTGAAGATGTTACGGGAGGACTTCAATGACCAGAGTTGTGTGGAAAAGCAAAGCTCTTTTCTCATTATATGCTTTTCGTTTCTTGCACACTATTTTTGAATTGCCCCTTGGATGTAACTGAATGTCTTGTTTTCAAATAATATTTTATATTAAATAGGTCCGCCTGGAATCCCTGGTTTGGATGGAGTCGCTGGGCCTAGAGGAATTCCAGGCTATCCTGGTGAAAAAGGAGAAAAAGGTACGCTAACATACTTTACGTTATTTTGCAACGTAAACAGAGAGAAAAGAGTTCAAAGGACACTAATACCTACATAATGTTGATGTTCTAAACATTGGTTCTAAAAATCTCGACTTTTATTGAGTTTTTGATTCAAAGTAAAATGTCTTACTTACTAGCTCTTTCGCACATTTTCCGAAAATCTACGTGTTTTTGGAATTTGCATAGAAAAATCGTATCGTTGAATAAAATACCCAAGCCTTGTAATGTTGCTGCCGAATAACGCTGAGTCAAGCTGAGTTATCTGATTCAGCTAGCTAAGCAATGTGGTGTGCGTACACGGTGAAGTTCTGAGAGTCCTTGGTTGGCATATTGGATGCTCAGCTAGCTGTGTCAGAAAACTCAGGTCATCACCACAGATTTTTTTTAAATCAAAAACTCAACCAAATTTGAGATTTTTTAAAGCAATGTTCAAAAAAAATGTGTACGGACAAGACAGGTAAATTTATATCAAAATTTCTAAAGTAATTAAATTCTAAAATCATACCAGGTGTATACATATCAAAACGCCTTTTTTCTCATGAAAATACACGTTTATTGTGGAAAATATGTGGCCCATCGATGAAAACAAATGATAATAGGAAGGCGCCAGGTCTGGTGAGTACGGTGGGTGGGGTAAGGGCTCCCAGCTGAACGATTCTACCAAATTTTTATTGTCCCTTGTTCGATGTGGCGGTGCGTTGTCATCTAACAAAATTATTTTGTCATAGCGAAGCTGATATTCCGGGCATTTTTGAAGAATAGCTCGGTTCAAATCGGTCAATTGTTGTTGGTAACGTTGACCATTAACGGTTTCACCAGGTTTAAGCAGGTCAAACCATGTGATACCACGCTGATCCCAGAAAACACAGAGCAATGTCTTCTTTCCGAAACGATCTGGCCTTGCAGTCGATTTGGCTGGTTGACCGCGGCGAACATACGATTTTTTTACGCTTAGGATTCTTGAAATAAATCCACTTTTCATTGCCAGTCACGATTCGATGCAAGAATGACTTTGTTTTGTACCTGGCGAGCAGCATTTCACAAGTGGTTTTTCGGTTTTCTTGCTGTCTTTCAGTCAGTCCATGTGGCACCCATCTTCCCAACTTTAAGATAATTCCCATGACTTTTAAACGTCTGGAAACGGTTGCTTGGGACACATTTAATCGTTCTGCCAGTTGTTCTTGCGTTTGACCATCATCTCCGTCCAAAAATGCTTGCAATTCGGCGTCTTCAAACTTTTTTGGTGGTCTTCCACGCTCTTCGTTTCTCAAATCGAAATCACCACTTTTGAACTTTCGAAACCACACTTTGCACTGTGTTTCACAAAAAGCATGCATATCGTAAGCCTCCACATGCATTCGATGCGATTCTGCAGCTGTTTTCTTCAAAAAAAACTTCAGCGATGCCCGCATTTCATCGTTTGAAAACACGATTTGCGACATTTTTAGCGTAGGAAAAAAATTCGTTGTTGTATGAAACTTGAAATTTTATGAATTGGTTATTGTTGACAGATGTCAAAAGAATAAAAAAAACATACAGTACGGTTTGCTAGTACATATATGTGTAGATTTAGCTATTGGAACACAGAGGGCGTTTTGATATGTATACACTTGGTAAGTATGAAATGAGAAAATTTTGGCACGATCGTGAAAAGATATATTACTAAAACTTCGCTTTTAATTGTCAAATGATTCATTTTTTTTTATTTACTAATTAGGTGAGGCGGCCGCATATCCAGACAACTATTTAAAAGGACAAAAGGGAGAACAAGGCAATGATGGGGCTCCCGGTGTACATGGACCAACTGGAGATCTAGGACCAAGGGGACCACCTGGAAACGAAGGACAACGAGGAAACATAGGATTGAAGGGTATATCACAATTTATTTTTGGACATGAAATTCCATCAACATACTCTAATACAACGTTTATTTCTTCCGAATTATAAAATAAGGTGATCCTGGACCAAAGGGTGAAAAAGGAAAGGACTGTAAGTAATTGTTATCCACAGCCTAGAGCTCTATCATAAACTTTTATAGAATTACTCAAACCTATCTTCAATTTTAACAGGCTTGGACAAAGTAGGATTGCCTGGACCAATGGGGGACAAGGGTGACAAAGGTGATAAGGGTAAGATATGAGGCAATGATTGTTTTTTAGTATGCATATCAAATGATATGCCAATATCCTATTTAAGGTGTGTACCTTGGAGAACCAGCTTCCGGGAGACCATCGAGTGCTGTAGGGCCGAAAGGTATTATACAATTTTTATGTATCATACATTATGACTTCAATTTGTTTGAGAGCTTAATGGTGAATAAGTGTAATATGAACTTCAATAATATTGGATGTTTGCATTAAACATGACGCATTTTTTTGAAAAAAAAAAAATAGCTGTTAGCACCCTGAAAGTGTATTTATACAATACTTATTTCACAATTTTTTCTATCAAAAACATTTGATTGAGTTTTCCATCACCTCAACAAGCCGAAAAATGTATTTATGAATTTCAAATTTTATCACATTGAGATAATGAGGAAAGTACTCGAATTTTTCTTTCGATAGAAAAAAACTGTGGCTATGAAATTCATATAGAACGTTTAAAATACCAAACACTTATGTTTGTATTAGTAAATCGGAACGTTTTTAGTAAGAATGTTCAACTTGGGAGCCGATTTTTTTTGCCAAGATTTGAGTGCAGCTTTATGCTAAATAGTCCATTATATCTTAAAATTCTGTGTTTTTTCAGAACAATTTCTGAATTCAAAGCACGAAAAACCTCAAAAATTGTCCATTTTCGGGTTTATTTGACTGTCATCTGCACCTCAGGCCTCTCGCTCGAATGTTATCAAACTTTCTCATGCAAATAAGGCTAAGAGTTGCCGTAAGATTTATATTAATAAAAGTTTGAACACGTAATTTTCCCATTTTCCACGCCTTTAAAAAACATTCCTCTCAAAATTCACTTTTTTTACCCATCCGCCAACACTGTCGAAGCCATGCCTTTTTTTTTTTTTTTTGCATCAATGCTATGACAAAATGACACATACTGATAATTCAAGCCCGATAATATGCATCTCAGATAAAGTTGTTTGTAATATCATATTTAATATGAGGGGCTCAGAGTAAAAATGTTACTTCAGATCTTACCTCCTGCTCTTACTTATGGGCCAACTCATATGGGCCAACTCATAAGTAAGAACAGGAGGTAAGATCTGAAGTAACATTTTTGCTCTGAACCCCTCATATGTACTAACATCGAACAATTCAATTTAAAACCATCTCTTTTCAATGCGATATGTTTATTCAAAACACCAAGGGGTTTTTTACTACCAAATCACCAAAATGAATTCCAAGCACCAATTAAATTCCATGACGTACCAGTAAATATTCAAATGTACCAAAAATGACCAAACAAAAATCTGCTGAAATAGAAAAATACATACGTGCATACGTCTGTCTCGATACGTCTATACGTATTTATTATACGAATTGCAGATATCAGCAGATTTTTGTTTGGTCATTTTTGGTACATTTGAATATTTTCTGGTACTTCATGAATTTTTATTGGTGCTTGGAATTCATTTTGGTGATTTGGTAGTAAAAAACCCCTTGCAAAACACCCAATAATTGAAAACGTATTAATTAAATTATGAAAATATTGGAAAGCAAAAGATTTGAAATTGCATTTTCAGAATTTTCTAGCATCTAATTTAGGCCAAATTTTTAATGTTTCACAAATTGTGTAGGTGATCGTGGAGACTACGGTGATAAAGGAGATATGGGATTAAAAGGAGATATTGGTGAGCCTGGTGAAAAAGGGGCAATTGGTGAGAGTGGATTGAAAGGAGAAAAAGGTCTTCCTGGTCAACCTGGTCCAATAGTAAGTATGAGTCTATGTTAGTGCAAAACACAAAGCACACATTTACAAACAACTGTAAAAAAATTCCACCAATTTAATGTTCTGTAGGGTCGTGATGGCAATTATGGTCCTCCAGGTCCATCAGGGCAAAAAGGAGATCGCGGTCTAGAAGGATTGAAAGGATTGGATGGCATACCAGGTCAGTTAAAAAAAATGCTTGAACTAAATAATAATATGAACAAACAATATTATTAACACAATTTTTTTCGATTGAAATTGTGTTTTACTATAACAACATCATAATTTTGAAGGTCAAAAAGGAGAGCCAGGAAGCCCCGGAAAGGGTGGATTGCCAGGTACAGCAGGTCCCCCAGGTAACTAACATAATATTCTTTCTATTTCATCTTAATCAAAACAAACACATTATCGTCATTCAGTAATATATTGATAATATTTCGTTATGCTTTAGGACCTCCTGGAGGTGGTCAAGGAGCACCAGGCCCACCAGGACCAAGAGGACTAAGAGGTAACATTGTATTTCCTTATTCCCAATATAACATATTGCATGCATGCCTAACACATTATTTACATGTAAAACTCACAATATTCAGTGTCTTTAAGTCTTATTACTCAATAAACTACCAAGCTATTTTTCGAACAATAAATACATATTTCTCTTCTATATACGAAAGGATACCGAGGTTTGCCAGGACCAAAAGGATTGGACGGATTTCCGGGAGCACGTGGTGAAAGAGGACCCATTGGACCGAAAGGAGGCTTAGGAATTCCAGGGTAAGATCGATCGTAGGATCAATCGTAGGAAAAGGACAACAGTCAAATAAGTGTGGAGAAAACCAACAAATCTATGAATATGTATTTCATTCAAAAATTAAATTGGAATTGCATTTGCCTATTTTTGTATTACAGGCGCCCTGGCAAAGAAGGTTACCCAGGAGATAAAGGTGATAAAGGAAATGCAGGAGCTATTGGATTTCCAGGTCCAGCTGGACCACGTGGTATGTGAAATAACAATTAAAATTAGCTTAAATCCAACGCCTTTCATTTTTTTGTTCATCTAATACATTGACTGAACGTTCGAGTGTATTTTAAGTGAATAAAATTTGCAAATTTGTTCGGTGCAAATTTTTCATTTGCACTTGTCATTTTGGGCAAATGTCTTGCGTCGCAGAACATTGTCGGAGCACATGTTAAATACACACACTCAACACGTTAGCCGATGGGCATGCGTTCGGTTCTGTGTTCCAAACGCATGTTTATCGATGAACGTGGTGAATCTGTGTATTTAACCTGCGCTCGGACACTGTTCCACGACGCAAGACATTTGCAAAAAACCACTATTGGAAACGAAAAAAATGCAAACTTTTTTCAATGTTTATTTCTATTTATTGGGAGCGAAAATTAAAACGTGACCATTTGTGCCTAACTTCATTTCTATTCACCCGTCACATATTTTGACACTTACAGCTATGTTAAAGAGCGTCAAAAAATCTAGTAAATTCCGCCTCTCAAAGTGAACACAAGATTTTATACACAACTTTTTTATTACGTTGAAAATGTCTAAATACGTGCCAACAAAACAGCATTTGCGGGAAGCAATGCTTTTGTACTTTAATCAAAAGAAGAGTGCTGCTGAATGTCATCGTTTGTTGTCAGAAACCTATCCCGAATATTCCATATCGAATAGTGTGTGTAAGAAGTGGTTTGCACGTTTCAAAATTGGTGATTATGACGTGAATGACAAAGAACGACCTGGACAGCCGAAAAAGTTTGAAGATGCTGAATTAGAGGCATTACTCGATGAAGACTCGTGTCAAACACAAGAAGAACTTGCGAGATCATTAGGGGTTACATGCCAAGCGATTTCCTATTATTTAAGAGCATTGGGAATGATTCAAAAGCAAGGGAATTGGGTGCCATACGAGTTGAAGCCGAGAGACGTTGAAAGGCGATTTTTCACCTGCTCCAACGTCAAAAAAGAAAGGGTTTTCTTCATTGTATCGTCACTGGCGATGAAAAGTGGATCCATTACGACAATTCAATGCGAAAAAATCGTATGGTTTTGTTTTTCACCCCGGCCATGCATCAACATCGACAGCAAAACCGAATATTCATGGTTCGAAGCTTATGCTCTGTATTTGGTGGGATCAGAAGGGTGTGGTGCACTATGAGCTGCTCCCACCCAGCCAAACCATCAATGCTGATTTCTACCAAGAACAATTGGGCCGTTTGAGCGATGCACTGATGGCAAAACAGCCAGAATATGAGCAGAGGCACGATAAAGTGATTTTGCAACATGACAATGCTCGACCACATGTTGCAAGATCGGTCAAAGAGTACTTGCAAACATTGAAATGGGAGGTCCTACCGCACGCGCCGTATTCTTCAGACCTGGCCCCTTCCGATTACCACTTGTTCCGATCAATGACTCATGGCCTGGCTGACCAGCACTTCCGTTCTTACGAAGAAGCTAAAATATGGATCGATTCTTGGATTGCCTCTAAAGACGCATCGTTTTTCAATCGTGGCATAACAATGCTGCCAACAAGATGGGAAAATGTTGTAGATTCCGATGGACAATACTTTGAATAAAATATATTGTACCAATTTGTCATAATAAAACGGTATTATTGCACCAAAATGGTCACGTTTTAATTTGCGCGCCCAATAGTTAAATTTATGCAGAATTAAGAAGTACACAGACATTTCATTCAAATCAAATGGCTCTCCAACCCTCACTAATTTCTGTGTTATTCATAAATAGGCTATCCAGGCCCATCTGGTCCAGAAGGACTGCGAGGTGAGCCAGGAGTTCCAGGAATTGGTGTACCAGGTGAACATGGTTCCGATGGCATGCCAGGGTAAATCAATTAAAATACACTTTCACGAATTAATATTTTTGGTCACGATTTACTATTCGATATTCATCCTAGCAAAATTATTCATTCAATTGAAATTTATATTGATAAGATTCCCAGGGCTGAAGGGACAAAAGGGAGAACGAGGTTTCAAGGGATCTGTTGGTGTTCCAGGAGATTCGAGAGACGGAAAACCAGGTAATGATAGTGAATCTTTCATCAACAAACAATCCCATTCAAAAGCAATTTTCCGTTTCACTTAAGGTATGCCTGGTAACCCTGGTCCAATGGGAGAAAGAGGAGAAGCTGGGCGTTCAGGAACGCCTGGTTCGAAAGGAGAACAAGGAGATAAGGGTTAGAATTATTTACCTCTGGAATTTTATTTGTCGAATCTATATTATAAACATTTAAAACACATTTCTATTCAGGTGATATTGGAGGGCGTTGCACTGATTGCAGACCAGGATTTAAAGGTGACAAAGGAGAACGTGGATTTGATGGAGTTCCAGGTGCATTGGGTAAGCAAATTGTTCTTTGTTTTTAAATATAAATAAGGAGAATATGTATTTGTCATAAAATCATTTTTGTTGAATGTATAGGACAACCTGGCATTCCTGGTGAGAGAGGTTACCCAGGTGAAATTGGTGCAGATGGTCCTCCTGGATTTCCTGGTCTATCCGGACCGCCTGGACGCGATGGTAGGCTTACATTCAAGAAGAATACATCTTAATTTTTTTAAGACAGATTAATGATAATTTCGCATATATTTAAATGTACAAATTTTAAGGATTGCCTGGTAGACCTGGTAATGAGGGACCGAAAGGTGACGCAGCTTTCATAACATGGGACCAAACGACATTGGAAAAGGGTGAAAAGGGAGATCGTGGTGAGCTGGGTCGACCCGGACCAAAAGGTACAAAACAAATAACAAAATATACACAAAAAAAAACTATTTGATAGAATTTATTGTTCGGAACACATATGTAATGATATACGATTTTTCAGGAAATGAGGGATACAGAGGATATACAGGCACCCCCGGAATTAAAGGTAAATGACAAATTCTAATGAAATCTTTTGAAACGATTTTATTGCTACAACTTATCTCAAGTATTCTCAAGTGCAAATAAAAATGATGCAGAGATCCAGATAAAAAATATTATTAAATATCAATTAATCATTTCAACTTGTTACGTAATATTTGTTAAAATGATGCATGATACCTCGTTTAAAACCTTGTAGAGATGTTATTAGATATTATTAGCATTTTTCTAACGAAATCATTCATTGCAATAGGGGAGCAAGGGCCAAAAGGAGATGCAGGCCGTAAAGGTGAAAAAGGGTGGGATGGAGCTCCAGGACATGATGGTACTAATGGGTTACCAGGGCCTAGAGGTTTCAGTCAAAAAGGTATTGACCACAAAAATAGTATTTTGTTTATATTTAAAGTGTCAAGAATCCGTTCAACTTTTGATGATTCATCACAATAACAAAATTGTGCTGCAAATTTCAAGGTGCAACCGGAGAAAAGGGTGCCAAAGGTGAGCCAGGTCTAATGGGAGATAGAGGTCTCAATGGGCCCAAGGGAGAACAAGCCGATTGCCCACCACACCCGTTCATAGCTGGACTCAAAGGTATGAGCTTGTTTAAATAGAATCGGTGTAATTCAGTGAGAGACGCTTGCTTCCAGCAAAGGAGAAAAGCATATTTGTGATATTTGCAAATACACTGAGAATGTGATGCAAATATCCAAATATTGAATGATCCTTTTATACTTCCAAGAGTTTTTAAAGCATAGATTTCATTGTAAATAAAATAAAATTGTAGGAAGCCCAGGGCCCAAGGGTCCAGAAGGACCACCAGGACCAAATGGACCAGCAGGTAAGAATATCCGAATCATTTCAAGAAAAGCTCAAAGCTTAAGTTCCTATACCTCATTATAGAAATTGATAGAAAAATATATTTTTCGTAAACATGTTTTTTTCTCAAATGAATGGACATAAAGTAAAAACAATATCTATTGTCATATTTTTGTATTTACAAAGGTGCCGAAGGAGCACGCGGAGATAAAGGAGAGCGAGGAATGCAGGGAGAAATGGGACCACCTGGTGCGAAAGGATTAGTGGGGCCTAAAGGAATTCCAGGTCCAAGAGGAGATAAAGGTAAAATTGAGTGTGATTGATATGAAAGCCACTTAGACTAACTACGCTTAGATTTATTAAAATTTGGAATATCCGGATGAAATTGCATAGTGATCAGAAAATAATATTAATTCTTATTTCTTGGAAATTATTTTCGAATTTCTTTATTTATCCTAACTTTTTGATGAAACTTCATAGGTAACCTAGGTCCAATGGGATTCCCGGGTAATCCTGGTAGTGATGGAGTGAAAGGTATTCCTGGCCGCCCTGGAGATAAAGGATCTAAAGGAGAACCAGGTAAAATTTCTCTTTGATAGTTGATACAAGGAATTCAATTTAAGAATGAATTTCCTTTGCTATTGTTATCTCGTTTCATTTTTAGGTTTATCAATGGTTGGACCAACGGGACCAAAAGGTATGTAATATGTTATACAGTTTGAATCATGCATCACATGATCATAAAAAATGATTAATTCAAAATATATTTGAATAAAAGGATTTATTGGTTTGCGCGGAATGAAGGGAGAAAGGGGACCTTTTGGCGACAAAGGTTTGGATGGATACCCCGGTAAAACTGGATATCCTGGTGACAAAGGAGACACAGGCAAGTATTATTATTTTTACAATTTTACTTAGATTCAATAAGTCAATGTTTTCTCTAAAGCTGTGTGAATTTTCTTGCTATATTCTAATTTGATAATGAAAAGTATTTTGCCACTCAATACTACTAATATAATTCATTTTACACAGTTAAAACTGAAAGAAAGTACAAGGTTATGAAATTTTGCACGAATGCAGTTAAACGAAGATATATGCTTCTGTATATTTGCAGTAGCGATTTACAGAGTGTAATCATAAAACGTAGTGATTTGTATAATTAACTGTTTATTCGTCGAGTGATTGCAATCGAATCCCCGTGTCAGTTCGTATATGCCTCGATGAATAGCATGAAGTTGTTGAATGTGACTTACGGCTGGTTCACAGAAGATCATTACAACTCGACCAGCTTCTAAAATTGATCGTCCCGATCAAATGAATTAAACTTACAATTTTATTTATTTACATTCATTAAAAGGAAGACAATAATCGATTAACCAAATCTGAATAAATAAATATAGTTTTTAATTGAATCAAAATATCCCAATCTCAACTGAAGTAAACTGAATATTATTCTTAATGCCTAACTGAATCAACTAATTGGAATGGTCATAAAATGATCTTAAAGGACAAAATAAATTATTCTGAATTGTTAGCCATTCGCCCATCTTTGAAATTGACCGTCACGGTCAGTGTCATAAGGACCAATTTCTGAATTTAAAATAAATAATATTCAATTCAATAATTCAGGATGTCTACCCTTGAGTTGCTTCGATCAACGGAACTTGTCTGAAATTCGGAATAATCTTTGAGTTTGTTTATGTTAAATCTTTTCAATACGGTGCACGCTACCCTTCGGAATCGGAATCACAATCCATCGTGTCTTGCCCTTCGACGTATTTGCGTATGCGATTCGCCTCTATTATACCATCGTACGGAGTTTGTGTTATTTGACAATTTTCTATATCTCTGACAACATATCGATCGTTCGGTAAAACTTTGTGTATTTTATATGGTCCACGGAATTTCGGAATAAACTTTTTATTAGTACCAATTACTGTGTCGATGTTACGAATCAAAACATAATCACCCTCTTGGAACTGAATGTGTGGTTTTCGATTTTTGATATGCGAATTTAAATTACGATTTTGAGATATTTCAATTTGTTCAGAAGCGTCAGATCTAAGAGAATTCAATTCATGGTCACTGTCATTGTTCGATTTATCGTCTAGATGTTCGGTCAAAATATCAATTTCCATACCTCTTTGCTATTCGCCAAACAATAATTTCGATGGAGTCTGTCTTGTACTGGAGTGGACTGAATTATTTACGGCAAATTCAACTTTTCGGAGTAGTTTATGCCAATCTGAATGATGAATAGGTTCAGTAGTTTTTGCTAACATGCTTTTTATCACACGATTTACACGTTCCACTTGTCCATTATCCTGTGCTGAAGCGGTAGGATTCTTGACATGTCTAATATTATTTTTGGAAAGGTAATCTTCGAATTCTACAGAAGTGTACGCAGTGCCTCGGTCACCTATCACCCTTCTAGGTCGACTATATGATTCAGAATATTTATCAAAATGAGAAATAACTTCTTTGGAATTCGTCGCGTTACAGGAATACAATTTAACAAATTTGGTGAACTCATCGACAAAAAGCAGAATATGTTTTTTCTTCGATACAATCGACGGAAGTAGTCCAAAGTGATCAACATGGACAGTGTCAAACGGAATTGGTTTTTTCGGAATGTTGTGTAGTGTTCGATTGTAGCTATGAGGAGGAATTGTATTAACAACACACTGAATGCAATTTCGTATAAACTTTTCAACTTTATCTTTCAATTTCGGAAACCAATTCAAGCTTCTTAATTTCATCAACGCATTTAGTCACTCCCAAACGGCAAATTTTGTCGTGAGCTTGGCGTATAATATTTGTTTCCATCTCTCTCGGAACATACAGCATTGCTCTTCCGCCACCCGAGGAACATTTTCCATCCTTTATATGGTTTTATAGGCATTTATATAGTAACTATATATAGCCTACATAGAGTACAGAGGTGGAGCCTATTAACATGGGAGCTCCTATATTTATATAGACTCTTAAAGGTTAGGGGATTCCTTTTTAACTTTCTTATATAGGGTATTGTCCTTATATAGGTTTTATAAAGGACCCTTATATAAGTGAAAGATCGCCAATATAACAAGTAATGTAGGTAAAAACGAACCCTATAAAATACCTTATTAATGCTTACTATATAGGCTCATACCTAGAAAAGAACCTGTAATATAACTATATAAAGCCTTTTTAATACCTTTTTAATACCTTTGTAATGTCTTTAAAATGCCTATATTTTGTCTGTAAAATAGCACCCAACAGTCTGTGTGTTTTGTTCTCTCTTTCGTTTCCTTTGCACATCTTTTTGCATATGCATAGGAAGGAACGCAATATTGAATCGAGGCATGCGACACGATGTTATATTTTAAGCCAACATCAACGTTGATTGTGGATATGTTCTTGAAAATATTTCAACATGTCTGACGTATTTAATATTTATATGCAACTTGAAAATGCGATTTAAACTGTCTTCATCTCAAAATTCCACGGGCAAATGCATTTTTATGATGAAATCACACATCCTACCCCTCTTATTTTTAAAGCGCCTTCATAAAATTCATTATTGACATTTTTTCAGAAATTTTCATGGTTTTCAAAACACGAATTTAGGTGTTAACTTTTGTTTTGAACAAATAATTTTTGTTGCCAAAATTAATTTTCTTCGACGATTAATCATATTTCAATTAATTTTTAATTAATTTTTTTTATTTAAGCATCTAATAATTTTACCGTAAAATTATTTTGAATCTTCCAAGTTCTTGCAACGAAATTGATAGGAAAATATGGCCGCA
Organism: Obolodiplosis robiniae; assembly: GCA_028476595.1. NCBI lineage: Eukaryota > Metazoa > Arthropoda > Insecta > Diptera > Cecidomyiidae > Obolodiplosis > Obolodiplosis robiniae. The sequence continues at coordinate 27,197,733 of CM052014.1, read as the reverse complement.
TTCTATTTATAGTCTATACAATACCTTCTAAAGTCTATGTAAATGAATGCCTATCTTATGTTCATTTAAGAAACTAAATAGGATCATGCCTACGAGAGCCTCTATAAAACCCAAATAATGAGTTATATAGGGATTTCAAGCACACAGAATGTGCTTGTACATGTAATGCGTATTAAACGAATTATTCAGGGTAATTCCTAATTAACTCCTATTTAAAGCCTTATTAACTTTGGACCCATAAAGTTTTGATTTATACCGAAAGATGTCGTTTAGTTCAAAAAAAATTGAAATTCTGAAAACAGCTATCAAATGCCTGTCCTATACAATAGTTGATTCCCTATTTAACTCCTTTCATAAGACTTTATTTAATTTATTAGGAGTACAAATAGAAAACCGCGCATTTTTTTCAAAATTTCGATCTTTATTATGGAAAAATGGTTACAAATTGATTATTCAAAGTATTGTCCATCGCTAGCCACAACTTTTTCCCATCTTTCTGGCAAATTACGGATTCCGCGTCGAAAGAAATCTGTGCTTTTTTCGGCTATCCATGAATCGACCCATTTTTTGCATTCCTCGTAAGAATGGAAATGCTGTTCAGCCAGGCCATGTGTCATTGATCGGAAGAGGTGGTAATCGGAAGGGGCAATGTCTGGGCTATACGGCGGGTGGGGTAGGACTTCCCATCGAAGCGTTTCCAAGTAGGTTTTAACGACCTGAGCAACATGTGGCCGAGCGTTGTCATGTTGCAAAATAACTTTATCGTGTCTTGCGACCGTTTCCGACCGTTTTTCCTACAGTGCTCGGCTCAAACGCATCAATTGAGTTCGGTACAATGCTCCTGTGATGGTTTCGTTTGGTTTCAACAACTCATAATAGATCACGCCGAGCTGATCCCACCAAATACACAGCATTAGCTTCGAGCCATGAATGTTCGGCTTTGGCGTCGATGTTGATGCGTGGCCGGGGTAACCATACGATTTTTTTCGCTTCGGATTATCGTAATGAATCCACTTTTCATCACCAGTCACAATACGATGCAAAAAACCCTTCCGTTTTTGCCTTTGAAGCAGCTGTTCACAAGTGAAAAAACGGCGTTCGATGTCTCTCGGCTTCAATTCGTATGGCACCCAATTTCCTTGCTTTTGAACCATTCCCATGGCTTTTAAACGATAGGAGATGGATTGTTGTGTCACTCCCAATGATTTTGCAAGTTTTTCTTGCGTTTGACACGAGTCTTCATCGAGTAATGCTTCCAACTCCTCGTCTTCAAACTTTTTCACTTGGCCTGGACGCTCTTTGTCTTCCACATCAAAATCACCACTTTTGAACCGCGCAAACCACTCCTGGCACGTTCTAATCGACGGAGCATATTCTGGATATGCTTCGCATAACAAACGATGACTCTCGGAAGCATTTTTCTTCAGATTAAACCAATAAAGTAAAACTTCCCGCAAATGCTGTTTTGTAGGCACGTAGCTCGACATTTTCAACGCAATAATAAACTTGTGTATTCAACTGAATGATAAGTTTGACAGATCGTTTTCAATGTATTTTTTTATCCTCTTTAAGATACAATAGCTGTCAAAGTCAAAATAATGACATCTATGATATATATGAAGTTAGTAACGAATGCGCGGTTTTCAATTTGTACTCCCAAGATATCAAGGTATTTTACACTTGCCTATATAAACCCTTCATAAGGCCTATACAACGAATTATGTAGTTAATTCCCTATTTAACTCCTTTCTAAAGCCTTTATTTAAATTATATAGGTAAGTGCCGATGCTCCGCCCTTTTTTTCGTCGTTCCTTCATAAATCATTAAATAGGAATTATATAGACACAAAAAGGAATGAACCTTTTTAATTTCTTTGATAGGCTCTTATAGGCTTTATTTAGGAATGCAAAACCTATTTAGCTGAGCAAATGTTCCTCGGGCATCTCTTTGTCTGTAAATTAAACCATCTTCCAAAACAAAGTTTTCAACCCCTTGTTTTTCCAAAGTTTCACGTAGCTGAATAATTTTTTCATCTCGATTTTAAAATACTTGTAGCGCAAAACGATTATCGGAACCATCAATTGGTGCAATGGGGTATCTACTCAACGTATCTACATGAGTCATAAGATTGCCGCTACGATGTTTGATCGTAAAATCAAATCTTTGCATGTACAATGCCCATCTTGCAATTTTCGGAGAAGTTTTCTGCATGTTCATAGTTTGCAATGTTTGTATCAATTTCTGAATAACAAAATTTGCATTTGCTCGGTTTAATTTCCAATCTGAATTCGGCCAATTTACCTAACACTCTCTTTAATAACTCCAAATGTTCCGGAATAGTTTTGCTAGATAGTGTGATATCGTCCATAAATATTACTACCACACCTTTCTTAATAAAATCCGCTAGAACCCAATTAATAAATCTCTGAAAAGCTCCCGGACTTATTTTTAGACCGAAAGGCAACGCTACGTATTCGTATTGACCAGACGGGAAAACAAAAGCCGTATACTGAATTGAATCTTCGGCCATTTTCACCTGATGGAATCCATTTTTCAAATCCAATGTAGTATACAATCGCTTACCCTCAAGTCTCTCCAAACAATCGTCAATTAAGGGTAACGGAAAATTATTTCGGACCATAATTTTATTAATCGGTTTGTAATCTACACACATTCGTTTCGTTGTATCTTTCTTCGGAGAAAGGACAATCGGAAATGCATAAGGTATATTATTCGGGCGGATTATTCCTTTTTCTAAAAGTTCGTCAATCGTTTTGTCAACAATTTGTTTATCCGCGTATGATAAGCTTCGTGGTCGGAAGCTAATCGGATTTTTAGATGTCAATTCAATATGTACTCTGTAGACATGTTTAGTTGCCGGAATATTGTCCAAATCTAAATAGTCATTCTGAATAATCTTCTCAATTGCTTCGCGATGAAATGCATTTAAGGCCGGATTAATGTCAAAATTATCTGAATTATTCGCTTCAATATCAATGCCAAAATATCTATTACCGAGCGATCAATGTTGTCAGCTTAATTTTCAGAAAAATTAAGTTTAATTTTATCCACGGAATTTCCATTACTCACCGTATTATTATATATTAGCAATTTTCGCATTAGGCAAAAGTCTACACAATTCACAATCCGAAAATGAATCCAAATTCTTATCACCAATTGGACCGTACACACAATGAAGGGTCTGTTTATTAATAAGTATTTTATTTTCTTTCGTATCCAAATTTACTTCTATTTTTGATTTGGTTATACCGTTGATTTTTGAGGGATAATGTGAGATGCGTGAAAGTAAACAGAACCGCGTTATGTTTAAAAAAAAACCAATACATTACAAACTCATCGCTCGCTTCTCGCAATCGTAAGTCGCTTGTTACTGTTGTCTGTATACAGCATTGTAAAGTGAGCAGCATGCAAGGTTTCTTGGCAGTATGACTATATGGCAGAGAGCGAATTCAAACCAATATCAAAATATTGGTATCAAAACAATAATACCGGTATTGGGACGTTAATCCTTGCAGTGCTGGGTGCAACGAACACTCATACACATCTGATATTGACTATGAGTTGAGCTGGCTAATTTGCCCATTTCTGTGTGTTTGTAGGAGCACTGTGTTAACGTTAAAAAATGGTACTCATGTAAAACCTCATAAAGTTATTTGTCTCTGCTAAATAGTATGAATCGTGGATTTTTAACCAATTGTAGAAACGGACACAATGAAATCGGCCGAAAGCACAAATAATAAAAAGTATTTATTTACAATATTGTGTGCTTTTATATTGGCATTAGACTAAATTAATTTTTTTGAGAGGTTTAGAGATTGTATATTAAGATGAAATTGCTTGAAATGTCGAAGGATGTTAACAGTGATGTGAAATTGAATCTTCACATATTTTTTGTTAATGTTTCAAATGTATGTTATCCATACACAGATGGTTTAAATGGTGCTCGGGTCGAGCTAATAGTCAAACGAACATTTCTTTACCATTTTTTATAAAATATTAATCAAAGATTATGTCTTTCTGTAATAGGATTATCTGGCCCACCAGGTATTCCAGGATTTCCTGGTGAAAAGGGAGACCATGGACCAAAAGGTCCCCAAGGTACGTATTGAAAGTGGAACAATTGGCAACACAGGTAGACATTTGATCTGACGTTCATACATTTTCATAGGTTTCTCAGGACCACCTGGACGACCTGGTATTGATGGTGTCAGAGGACAACCGGGATTGAAGGGTGAACCAGGTAATTTATGAATGAAATAAACAATATATGTAGGCATTTGATTAAAAATGAAATTCCCTTTTAAAATTGCAGGACAGCCCGGTATAATCGGAATGCCTGGATTGAAAGGTTTGTTTCGGTCAAAAATCATGTAAACCACACAAAAGATTTCTTTGTTAATATTTTGAATTATATTTAGGTGAACGTGGTTTCCCCGGAGCAGATTGTGCCAAAGGGATTCAAGGACCAAAAGGTGTACCAGGATTGAGAGGGTTGCCGGGTAATAAATTCAGCGGAACTGATTAAATTTTTATTAAATATTTAATAATTTTCCAATGGATGTAGGTCCTTCGGGTTCTCCAGGATTGAAAGGACAGAAAGGAGAGTTGGGTCCTCCAGGTCCAGATGGACCACCTGGTCTTCAAGGTAATTGAATACATACTTAGAGTTCATTTGAAATGCTCATTTTAAACGTAATGATTTGAAAACAATGTTTGAAAAAAAGTGCGAGAATATAATGCCAATTAAAGTAGTCAAACATTAGCTACGCAGTAAAATGAAACAAGGAATGTGAGAAAAGATATTTGATTCTTCGACAAAACGACATAAACTCAAGTTATGCATGTGGGCAAAACTCGAAAGCAAATTCATTGCACATTGAATGGCAACCTGTTGGAACAAGTTTCCCAATTCAAATATTTGGGTTGCATCTTTTCGGAAGATGGCAAGTTTAATAAAGAGTTCGAACAGCGTAGGGTTGATGGAAATAAAGTAGTAACGCAACTTAGTTCACACGTTTTCAATAAACGTGAATTGAGTACAGAACCAAAGATGTAAATTCACGGGTCAATCTTCAGACCAACTATTCTATATGGTAGCGAGAGCTGGGTTGATTCTGAGAATTTGATTCATGATTTGGAAGTGTCTGATATGAAAGTGTTGAGAATGGTTTCGGGAGTCTCGCGATTCAGTAGGAGAGCAAGCAAGAAAATCTGAACTGAAATGGTTTGGTCATGTTAAAGGCATGGGAGAGGAGCAATTATCGAAACGGATTCTGTTTACCGAAGCTGATGGGCCGAGAGGAAGGGGTAGACCACGTAGACGTTATTTAGATTCGGTTAAATATGATTTGAATGCGAGGGGATATGAATGGTGTGATGAAACTCAAAGCTTAGCTCTCGATCGGAGTTTGTGGAGAGGTATTGTTAGGGGTATATGAGGCAGTTTGTTTCGTAAAACAGACCAGACGCTGAAAGGCAAAGATGGTCTTTAAATGTTTGTTGTTGTTGTTGTTGACAAAACTATTCTAAATATTTCTTTCAGCACACACAATGGCTACTATGATAATTTTTTCCCAAATTCGAGTGACAGACGAACGTGTTGCATTTGAATTCAGCGTAACCTAGTTGAAAAATAAAATCGCACATCGCTGAGCGCTTATATAGAATAAGGATCCCCTTCTCACTTTTCTGTTCAACGCCGTTTAATTCCTTTTCATTCCTCAATGTATTTTGACGTACTTCTTTCTGCATTATGTTTGTGTGCAACCATTTTGAAACATGCTTAATATGGTGTACTCTTTTACCAATACCTCATATATGCAATACATTTTACGCGATGTACGGTAAACAAAAAGGGAATGCTTTTCACACGTTTCCGTGCCTGAGCCCATTATCTTATTTAATATTAGAAATGCCATTGCTACATAATAACCTAATTAATAATTATCTGCATTAGGAGTTCAAATTTTAACCTTCACTTTTGAAAAATGATTGAATAATTGAGTCATGTTGCGTAACTCATTAATTTCATTGAAGAAACAGAATATTTAAATTTCATGATGACACAATGTGAACTTAATATATTCCCCATACAAATTTTTCGTTTTAAATCCCAATTTCTGAGGGTGGAAATATTTCACATCATATCATTATGAAACTTTCAGAATCTTGTTTTTGAATAATGTAAATTAATTTGCACAAATGTACAAGTCATTCGGATAGCAAAAGGACTACGTTCAAAAGTCGAAAAGTTTGTAGGGGAAGTAGTCCTAAATCTCATCGGAATGACTTGAAATTGTGTATGACTTATGTAAAAAAAAAGCAAGAATTATATATTATTAACTATAGGGTGGGCCATATAAAATTTGCATTTTGACATTTAAATTTTGACATTTTAGACATTTTGACATTTGAGCTGTCATTCCCTAAATAAACAATTTTGTCAAAATGCAAACGTTAGATGGCCCACCCTGTATTATTTTTAGCTCATTCGGATATTATTTTCAATTGGAGTCTAGTCATTAAATGGGGCGTTTTCAATATAATTACGAGAGTATGGGGACTATGTTTAGTTCACATTTTACAATATCATTATGAAAGTAATATAATATAAAATTAATATACCCAGAATATTAATTGTCCCCTTCAAAATTTTCATTTGTTCAGGAGGTGGACCTTCTTTACAAAAACCCTTTTTTTTCATAAAAAAACCAAATCTTGAAGTTTCATTAATGATCTGATGTGAAATAAATATAATTTCCATACCCATTTTTCGATTTTACCACGAAAATTTGGGGGAAACTTTCATATTCTGATTTTTCAATGTAAATAATAAGTCACACAAAATGACTCAAATATTCAATCTTCTTTCAAAAGCGAAGGCTGATATCTTGTAGTTGAAATGCAGATGAAATGGAAGGAGGTAAAGGATATTTGAATCAGTGGGAAAAAAACTTATCTTCAGATGTTCATTCGGAATAATTGTGAAACATGAAATATATGGAAATCATGTTTCACTATTATTCCGATTGAATCTCTTGTTTCACGATTTCGCTCAAATATATCCAGTTTAAGTATTTTTCCAATCTAATCTGAAGGTAAGTTCTCTCCCTACCGATTCATTTAAAAGTAAAGCAAGGAATTCATATCGTGGATTACAGTGCAGAAAAGTTCATCTTACGGACATATAATTATTATGTCATTTATGAGTTAATAGTCATTTTCGGTGTGTCAAAAAAGACAGACTAAGATAAAGTTTTATGTGGCACTTTCAAACATTTATGTGTCATTTTTTGTAGATCGATTATTGCCTGTTGTGCCAAAGATCTTCACACACTAAAGGTTCACTTTGTCATATGACACAGAGAAACAATCCAGATGAATTGATGAGAATTATTATTTCAGAGACAATTACCTACCTAAACTTATTCCTTTGTAACACTTGTTTTTTGAAGTTATTAAACAAGCACATCTTCTACACTGGGAATGTTCACGAACACTTCTACACTGGGGATGTTCACGAACACTGGGGGTGTATGTGTTCGTTCGGCAAAAGACGTCTAAGTGTATTTTGTTCAAGTGTGGACAACTCTGCAGAGTTGAATTTTTCACACAGAGAGGGCGTGCACAAAGCTCTCAGTGCACGCACATACAATGTGCGACGCACATCAATAGGGTTTTGCTGTGTGCGCGCACATATACATATATATGTATTTCTTAAATGACAGTTGACAGTTGACGTTTACCGCCACATTTAAGTGCGCGCACATAGCAAAACCCCATTGATGTGCATCGCACATTGTATGTGTGTGCATTGACAGCTGTGTGCGCGCCCTCTCCGTGTGAAAAATTCAACTCTGCAACTCTGTTTGTGGTACTGATGTTGTATTTAATCTTAATTGATACGGGACATATTTTTCTGTTTTCCCCCATAGTTTGAATCCATGGCTTTGTAATAAATAATATATTGCTGCACAAATGCTCACACGAAAACGAACGAACGCGAACACAATATTCACGTTTTTATGCGAACGTTTACGAACTGTTCGTGAACAGTCCTATTCTACACATACTCATATAAATTTGTGTAGATGTATGATTTCTGTCACAATTCAAAAAATTGCATGCATATTTGTTGAATAAATTATTAAAAGTAAACACAACTAAAATATTTTGACGATTTCAATTAGGACAACCTGGATTTATTGGCCCAGATGGTGTGAAGGGCAATCTTGGTCCCATTGGATTCCCAGGATTAGATGGCAGGCCAGGACATGATGGTGAAAAAGGAAACCGCGGTGCATCAGGTTAGTTTTACAAATAATCATCTGTATAAGATCACTCACACAATTTTTGTTTGAAATTATCAGGTCCGATTGGTCCAAAAGGAGAACCAGGAAGCGTATCTGAAAAGGGTAAACATTTTTAAATGTATACAGTACATTATAATGCGCACAGGAGCTGTAAAATCAAACAAACAGATTCTAAACTCTATCAATGCATTGATTGTAGGTCAAAAGGGAGAGCCAGGAGTATCGGGTTTGAGAGGACAAGATGGATTGGATGGATCACCTGGCGAGGCAGGTCCCAAGGGAGATGCTGGGCTTCCAGGATTTGGTCAGCCAGGCCTACAAGGTTAGATTGTAATATTATTTCATCAAGTTAAATTTTCAGTTGGGATAGTATTTGTTTGGAATAATATTAGCACTAATTTTCGATATGTTTCTACAAAAAGACATTATATTAATCGTTATATTTACTATTTTTGAGAATCAGAGATTTAAAATGTGTTAAATTCATAGGTCCAAAAGGAGATGCAGGTCGTAATGGTAAAGATGGACTTCCAGGAATTCAAGGCTTTAAAGGAGACATTGGTCAAATTGGCTTTCCGGGATTGAAAGGAGATAAAGGTGCAATGGGCAGACCTGGCACTCCGGGAGCACCAGGTACTTTCAAATTAATTTTTCATGCATTTTTTGGAACAATGTATTTAATGAATGGAAGAATCTTTCAAGGTCTTCATTTCCCAAATCTCAATTTTTTGACAACTGACATAAACATCGGTTTATACAATTCTTCAATGTTTTTGCGTAAGATTCTTCAATACATTTTATCTTACGATTATAGAAGAACATTTTATTTATACGAAAATCCTACTATACTGACCATTTTTATGGATTTGTGAGTCAAAAAATTGAGGATTGGTGTATTTTGTGTGTATATATCAATGATTAGTAATTTCGATTGACATTTGCATCATACTCTGTAGGAATGGACGGATTGCAAGGCGAACAGGGCTTGCAAGGATCTAGAGGCTACGATGGTTTGCCTGGACCGAAGGGTGAGCGGGGATTGCAAGGATTTGAAGGATTAAAAGGAGACAAAGGAGAGCTGGGACGTCCAGGCTTAAGAGGTGAATAGATTTGTTATTTATTGTACGAATATATTCAAAAAATTAATGAAATTATACATTATAAATAGTTTAATCACTGTCATAATTTCTGGTACCAAACAATAAAATGTTGGGCGAGATATGTATAAAGTGGCTCTGTACTGAATAAGTATAACTTGATTGACATTTCATACGACTGCAGAGGAAATTGTTCTAAAAATGAAATTATCTGTGATAATTATCGCCACTGCGAATATACTGACACAGTACAGATAATCTCTGAATTGTATTAGTGCAACATTTTCTAATTCTGTACCGTCAGTTTCAAATGTGATTGTTTAATATAACAAACCAATATTTTTTATTACTTCATATCGGCAATTTAACTCACACCAATAGATTGAAAACTATTAAAGAATATTGACAATTACAACGGGTCACGTATTCGCTAATCAACTAGATGGCATCTTGTGCAGCGTGACTACTACGCGTACCACTAAGTTAGGTAATTCACTAAACGTAGTGGTATGCGTAGTCGTTAGACGTCTCATTACGCTGCTCAGCTCTGCATTTAGTGATTGGTTTTCAGGAATGCTATTCCAATTAAAATGTAGTCTTATCGATTTTTAAGATATAAAACATAAAGATTAAAATTGCTTTCTTTTTCTTGTTTTTTATTTGGAAAGGTTTGAGTGGTTTGAAGGGAGATAGAGGTCAACCAGGTACCCCAGGCACCGTTGGTGAAACTATTAAGGGAGCAAAGGGAGAGCCAGGATTGAATGGTCTAGTTGGTATGCCTGGTCAAATTGGTCTAAAAGGTGATAGAGGGGATGTTGGTTTCCCTGGATTGAAAGGAGAACAAGGATCAGCAGGTATTTTATTTATGCCAACGAATTTAAATCATTGTTTATAATCAGTGATGAGCAAATTAGCCGGCTAATTTGCCACACAAGTATACACTGGCTAATGAATGTGTCAGCCAACTCTTATTCATACACATAAGTCAAAAACTTCAGTGAGAACTGTACGAAATCGTCTCAACTGACGTGCGTTCTTATTTCATACTGATATACACACACACACTATCAGGCGTAGATACATAGATATCTGGTTGATGATTGGCTTACACCGATTGTTGGTGAAGACCAAGGCTAAGATAATGCTAGCTAACGAGAAACCTTCACTGTTTATAATGATGATATTTCTAATCATTTGAAAAATACCTTAAAGAGTTAAAATGAGCGGTTTTATTTATCTTATGAATGGTTGAATTGGTTTAGGTCCACGCGGAATACCTGGAATGGATGGTTTAACTGGAGTGAAAGGAGATCGTGGTTACAAAGGAGATATTGGTGAAGTTGGTCCAGTTGAGAAAGGAGAAAAAGGTAAGAACACTTTTATCAAATGACATAAATATATCTATTTCGACAAAATCGATGTGTTTTTCTTTGGGTGTAGCAGTGTGGTTGAGCACGCTACTCACCTTAAACTCGTGTTTGCTCGAAATCGAAATAATGTACCTCCGATGAAGGGAGTCCACGGAGTTGGCCCTCCCCGGGACCTTACAAAATCTCCATAGTTGACGACCGCTTTGAGTATTGCAACATTGAATTTGAGAGGGGGATTTGAGTCAAAAAAGTTGGAATAAGTTGAAAGAGCGAAACTTTTCGGTTTTGAGTAATGTTCGTATTGAGGTTCAGTTTGAGGATACTCTATAGAACTATCGCGTATTTCAGTCGGGTGCTGTAGAGGAAAAGCTGAGCGTAGGGTTTTTGATTCACAAAACTTAAGAGTCTTCTGTAGTGAGTCGTAAATTCATCAATGAAATTTCGATTGAAATTGGGGGGTGTTTAGGATGCTCTAGGTGAGCAAGCGTGTCAGAAGTTTGCATGCTTTAAAAGTGGTGATTATGACGTGAATGACAAAGAACGATCCGGAGCACCAAAAAAGTTCGAAGATGAAGAATTGGAGGCATTACTCGATGAAAACTCGTTTCAAACGTAAGAAGAACTTGCAGAATCATTGGGGTGACTCAAGCAGCCATTTCGCTACGTTTGTAAGTAAGGAAATTGCTTGGAAATTAAAGCTGAGAAACGTTGAAAGACGAATTTCACGTGTTAACAGCTCCAACGGCAAAATCGGAAAAGGGTTTTGCATCGTATTGTCATTGGCGATGAAAAGTAGATTCATTACAATATTCTGAAGCGTAAAAAATCGTATGGTTACCCCGGCCAAGCTTCAACATCGACGGCAAAGCCGAATATCTATGATTCCAAGCTCATGCTCTGTATATGGTGGGATCAGAAGGGTATGGTGAACTATGAGCTGCTCCCACCCAACCAAACCATCAATGCTGATTTCTACCAAGAGCAATTGGGCCGTTTGAGCGATGCACTGATGGGAAAACGGCCAGAATATGAGCTCGACCACATGTTGCAAGATCGGTCAAAGAGTACTTGCAAACATTGAAATGGGAGGTCCTACCCCACCCGTCGTATTCTCCAGACCTGGCCCCTTCCGATTACCACTTGTTCCGATCAATGACTCATGGCCTGGCTGACCAGCACTTCAGTTCTTACAAAGGAGCTAAAATATGGATCGATTCTTGGATTGCCTCTAAAGACGCATCGTTTTTCAAACGTGGCATAACAATGCTGCCAACAAGATGGGTAAATGTTGTAGATTCCGGTGGACAATCAATGCTAGAATGCAATGCTCATATGGCAAGGTTTTATTTGTTGAAACTTTATGCAAATAGAGATAGATGAAGATGATGCTCTTTGTAGCAAATGAAACCTTACAACGTGAGCATTGCATTCCCCGGTTGTGGACAATACTTTGAATAAAATATATTGTACCAATTTGTCATAATAAAACGGTATTTTTGCACCAAAATGGTCACGTTTTAATTTGCGCTCCCAATAACTAAATAATTTTCTTTATTGTATTTAGTAATTTAAGGGCGTTCATGTAAACTACGTGTATACGAGTAGAAATGATATAAATGTATAAGAAAATGTATTCGTGGGACAATCGTGGCTCGAATCGAAAATCTCTTATCGATTACGTTATCGTTGAAGCAAGCTTGCGCAAAACAACTTTAGATACGAGAGTGTCTAGAAGTTTTGGTTTAGACTCTGATCACTACCTGGTAGCCAGCAAACTGTGCATTAGCAAGAGCGGCTTAAGAAGCTACCAGAAGTCAACAAAAAGAGTGAAAGTGGAAAGATTGAGAGATGTGAATGAATCGAGAGAGTTTTTAGCAAATATAGGGGAAAAATCTGCGCAAGTTGAAGTGAAGGAAGCGTCTGATATTAAGTATGAATGGAATTTGTTCAAGGAAGTGATTTTGGAAGTAGCAAAAGAGTGTTGTGGCATGTTTGTAGTCAAGAATGAGAGAAAGAAGACTGAATGGTGGAATGAAGATATTAGAATTGCTGTAAAATATAAGAGAATGAGATGGATCCGCTGGTTGCAGAACCGGACTGATCAAAATCTAGAGTCGTATAGGGAACAAAAGCGTATGGTGAACATGATGGTGAAAGGAGCAAAAGAGAGAGAATGGGTGAAATTTGGTCAGGGTCTAGAAGTTGCTGGATGCAACATATAAGATATTCTGGTCAAGGGTTAAGAACATCAGGAATGGTGTCAAGAAACATGCTCCTGGAGCTGCTTTGGACAAGTCGGGCAATGTAGTGATGGGAAGAAAGAATGTGTTGATATTGAATGTGAATGTAAATGTGAGTGAAGAGAATTTTGAAGAGATTAGCATGGATGAAATTTCAGAGTGCAATTGATAAGTTGAGTTGGGGTAAGGGTGCGGGTGTGGATGAGATTCGGAATGAATATCTGATTAGTAGTGGTTTGGTAGGTGTTCGCTGGTTACATCGTATCTTTAATTTAGCTTGGAGTTCCTCTGTTGTCCCTGAAGAGTGGGGAGGCGCAGTCATTTCGCTACTTCATAAGGAAAGCAGTAAAAGATACCGCAACATCTATCGAGGAATTTCTCTATTGAGCGTTGTCGCTAAAGTATAAAATAACATTTTGGAAAAGAAAACAAGAGCAATTATCGAATCGCTCTTGGATGAAAATCAATCGGGTTTCCGCCCAATGCGCGGCTGTCAAGATCAAATTTTTTGCATGAGACAATTGATGAAGAAATTCCTTGAATGAAATAGGGAACTGTACTTCTTTTTCGTGAATTTGCAAAAAGCCTATGACTGTGTTCCCAGATCTTAACTGTGGTCAGTCTTGGTCGAATATGATGTGAATGGTTATCTCTAGGGTTATTTTCTCAACGCAATCAAAAGTTTGTACGCAAACAGTAAAGCAGCAGTGAGATTGGATGAAGATTTGAGTGAATGGTTTGAAGTATTTACGTAATGGTCTGCGACAGGGATGTACAATTTCGCCACTTCTATTCATTATTTTAATGGATAAGCTGATTAAATCGGCCATTTCAAAGGGAAGCGCAGCTTTAGGGGAAATATTACCTCTGCACTTGCTTACGTAGATGATCTGGTACTATTTGGAAATTCTGAAGGGGAGCTGCAAAATAGTATCAAAGATTTGGAAGAGGCTTGTACGAACTTCGGAATGGCCAGTAGCGGTACCAAAACTCAAGTTATGCATGTGGACAAAACTCGAAAGCCAATTCATTGCACATTGAATGGCAACTTGTTGAAACAAGTGTCCCAATTCAAATATTTGGGTTGCATCTATTGGGAATATTGCAAATTTAATAAAGAGTTTGAACAGCGTAGGGTTTATGAAAAAAATTATCCGATTTTTCATAATATGTTTCTTATTGCAAGCGTATACCATATGGATTTTCGAAATACGAAAGAAAACAGCAGCATCTAAAAAAGTTTCTTTTATATACTAAATAGCCGTCAGCTTACTTTATTAGTATTCGTTTTCGGTTTGGTTTGAAACAAACCAAATACGCACCTCACATTTTTAGAACGAACTCGATCCGATTCGAGCCTTTTTTTTTGAACCGAACCGAATACGAACTTTAGGAATTGGGTTCGTTGACTTAAAGTGTTGACATACTGTGTTTATTGAAATTAATTATATCAATTCTTTGTGAACTACAGGTTTGCCCGGAATTCCCGGAAAGAATGGTCGCGATGGATTGATTGGTTTGCCTGGTGTGAAAGGAGACAAAGGATTGTCAGGGTTGTCAGGAGCCCAAGGTAGGTTCGATTTTGGATTGTTGAAAATACAATTTTCATTCGTTTCAATAATCTTACTCGTGTTGTGATTCTTACGCAGGTCCACAAGGCTATCCTGGTCCAATCGGTCCAAAAGGTGATAAAGGAGATCGTGGATTAGAAGGAGCACCAGGTAAATGACATTCGTTGGTCTACAATTTACGTCTGTTTTTATCTTGTGAAATTACATTGCATTAAGGTACGAGTGGCTATGATGGCATACCAGGAGCACCTGGGCCAGTTGGTGAAAGAGGATTCACAGGAGAAAAGGGAAATATGGGATTACCAGGCCTAGAAGGTAGATATTTCAAATTTATTATTTGCTTAAAATGAGGTATAATATTTTGCCCCATTTTCTTCATATGGCTTACAATTTCATTTCTCCGACTTGAGGATGTATATTAACAAATGTAAATATCTAACCCAATGATTCATTTGTAATGCTTGTTTTCCATGCCATATGCATAAGCTGTAATGAATTTTATATAAAAGATACGCATAATATAGGCATATTAGATTATGCATATGATATGCACCGTGATGCTTTATATAGTTTTACATACGCAACGTAAATGCATAGCGTCCCTACAATAAACAATATATGACAAATGTACCATGGATAAACATAGGCACATAAAAAAATAATTTCGGCTCATTGGAAAGTAATTCAAATGTGTTCATGAGATAATTGGGAAGAAACATTCGGAACAGACAAAGTGTATCCTGAAATGAGTTTTCATATAACGAATAATGAAAAAGTGGTTTTTAATAAACACATAATGATTTTATTTAAACCTCTCATGGCATTTCAGACTGCATTGGATAAAAACACTTTTTCATGCTGCTTTATTCCCATGCACATAAATGTTTGTAATGGTTGGCTATTAATTATCGCCATTAAAACTTTCATTTGTATAATCGGTATAATTTAAGGTCCTGTTGGTGAAAAAGGTGAAAGAGGTCATCCTGGATCTCCAGGTTCAAACGGAATCCCTGGTCTCAAAGGTGATATTGGATTCCCAGGACTAGAAGGACCACCAGGTCCAATAGGTGTGTTTTATTTCCAATAAAGTCCAATATTTGCAAAACAAAAATGTTTAAGCGAACGTATTTACTCTCGCTATTTTGTGTATGCCTCTAATAAACAAGGTTTCCCGGGTGAAAAGGGATTGCCAGGACCAAAAGGTAATGATGGGCGAAATGGATTCCCAGGCTTGAAAGGAGACAAAGGAGTACCAGGCTTAGCTTCACCACCAGGCCCACCAGGTATAAACATGTCATAAGATGACTTATACGTGTTAGTTTTTATCATTTCATTATTTATATATTTCTTCTGCCATAGGCGAACCTGGGGTTCCGGGACGTGACGGACAAAAGGGTGAACGTGGATTCAACGGAATAAAAGGGGAGCAAGGACCACAAGGTATTTGAGTTGTAAAGTTATCATCAAAACACGTTTACAAATACATTTTCGGTATTACACATTATTACATGTCAGATGCAATGGGTTTTTCATTACCAATTACTATTAGTTATGGAAATTGTTAATTGAAAAGAAGCAACATCCAATTCAAATTTTATTTGAAAATGTTCATTACCTTTATTTTTCGTTTGTCAATGTGCCATCTAATGGTCTTGTCTTTTAATTGTATACCTATCAGCTGATGAAAACTCATTTGTGTATAACAAGTAGATCAATGAAAATGATGAAAATTAAATGAATAATGAATTACGGAATTTCGCAAATCTGATTTGAGCTACATTTTTATATGCTCAAAAAAGGTGTGTCTCTCATAGGAGTAAACGAGAGCAAATGGAACCCAATTAACATACCTTTGCATTGTAACGACTACTGTGATTTATTAAATGTAGTGATACGCGTAGTCGTCACGCTGTACAGCTTTCGAAATTTCTATTTATTTTTATTGGTTTATCTTCAAATGAAACACATACTGAGATTTAATGTTTTTTTTATGATAGGAGTACCCGGGCAACCAGGCCCAATTGGAATGGCAGGACCTAGAGGTCCTCGAGGCCTACAAGGCTATCAAGGTTTGTTTTTTTTTTAAATATTCTTTTGACTCTTATTTCGAATTATTTATCATTGAAATAATACCATTTCTTGTTTCATTCCGGAATGCAGGTGAAGCTGGTTCAATTGGTGCAACCGGTAATGATGGTCTGCCAGGTACGCCAGGTCCAAAAGGAGACGCTGGTAGAGACTGTTCACATGCACCAGATTACATGAGCGGCATTTTATTGGTAAAACATAGTCAAAGCACTGAAATTCCACAATGTGATTCACAACTTGGCCAAGTTAAATTATGGGACGGTTATTCGCTATTGTACGTCGATGGAAACGATTATGCAGCCAATCAAGACCTAGGATCTCCGGGCTCATGCATACGTCGATTCTCTACTTTGCCAGCATTGGCATGTGGAGCCAAAAATATTTGTAATTATGCATCAAGGAACGATCGAACATTTTGGTTGTCAACAACAGCTCCAATTCCAATGATGCCAGTTGAAGAACGTTCAATGGAGCAATATATTTCTCGATGTGTTGTCTGTGAAGTTCCACAAAATGTCATCACTATCCATAGTCAATCTACAGATATTCCAAACTGCCCGAACGGTTGGGATGGAATCTGGGCGGGCTACAGTTTCCTAATGGTAATATCATCCGTTAAAATTTGTGACTATATTTTTATTCGTTGTTTTTATTTGTAGCACACTTCAGTGGCTAATGGAGGCGGTGGTCAAGCATTGTCTGGAACTGGATCTTGTTTGCAAGATTTCCGTACAAATCCGTTCATTGAATGTAACGGTGCAAAGGCCCAATGCCATTTTTACGATACTTTAACCAGTTTCTGGTTAGTCACACTAGATTCAACTCAACAATTTACTAAACCATTGCAAGAAACTATCAAATCTGGCAGCTTCTATTCGAAATTATCCAGATGTCAAGTCTGTATAAGACTATAGAAGAACTACTGTCGTATACAAAATTACAAAACTATTTTGAAGTTTTTATTGCTTGAAATGCTGATTCAAACAATCTACCTTACACGAAGAACCAAAAATAACAATTTTCAACAAAATAGATGGCGTAGTTCCAATTTTCTGGCCGTTTTTTTATGCAACAAAAAAGAAGAAAGAAGTTTGTGAAATATATTTGCTTAGTAAAGCGTAACAGAGAAACACAATTCATTTTCAAACTTGCTATCATATAATCCGAGGCTAAAGAATTTCGCATGCATGAAGAAACAGTTCCACTAACACTTTATTCGATTCAATTCAAAAAAACAGTGAATTAACTTTATGTGATAGTTCTATCTGTAAAATAAAGAAAAGGATGAATATATGTAATATATTTCCACTAGATTATTCAATACTTTAAAGAAAAAGAACAGAAACGAAGATGATTTGTTTTTAGTACAAAAATGACAAAGAATCGAATAAAAAAAGTGTATAATGATTTCGTATTAAGATCAACTTTTCGAATGAAAAAACTTTAGTTGAAAAAACAATCAAATGAAACTGCCAAATATCTTCTTAATGTTTAGGATTAGGAGATAAAATTGTTTTTTTTTTTTTTTGTACAAATACAATACAGTAAAAAAATAATAATACACGCATACATGTTTTATTTGCATTGAACACTGATGATCTTTATGAAGCCGGTTTCTTCTAGCTTGTTGTACTAGCCAGCGTTTTCATATTTTAAATATAAAAAATTCGTTGACCATGCTGCTGCAATGCAAAATAACCGGTTCTACCACATTACAGTGTCTGCTATCTTACTATCTTACTATTCGGTGAGAATCATTTTTGGTTATTCAGCGTTCATCTCGAGAAAAATAGAGTTCAGTCTGGTTTTACTTGTCGTCGTTTTCAAACTTCCAAATATGATTCGTGTTCTTATTTTGTTGATCGCATTAATTTTCGGTGTTCAATCTAAAGAGGTTCAATCTTCGGTAATATTTTTCGATCACATCCTTGACTATATTTTTTTTACTAAAACATTTATAATGGTTGAAAAATGGAATCCATCAAATCATCAATTGGCAGACGCCACCTCCACCGGTAGCTGAACATTTGAGTGGAACAAAGGCCGATAAAATTACTATATTTGAGAAGTACTTGAACTCTGGTAAACCAGACCAGATTGCGTCTTACCGTGATGACAATCCAGTTCTTCGAGAAGTCATCAGAGAATTTAACAAAACACTTCAAACTATGGTCAATGGCTTTGCAGTTCACAAGTCAATGTTGATTTCCAGTGATAAGGACTGTGATCATGTGGCAAATGACAAAGCAGATGTTGTCATGCAGAAAGCTTTCGATGATTTAGTTGTTTGTTTGAACGAATTTCGGCAGAGAGTTCGGGCTGAAGTTGAACCTGAAGTATCCAATATAATACAGGTGAGCTTGTCATGCAATTAAATCAGTATTGACAAATTTCTAATGAATAATGAATAATTAATGGCTTCGTAGGTACCGCAACAGCTTCGGGCATCTCTCATTTTACCCATCGATGAGTGTTTCGATAAAATGAAATTCGATACGTTCGAAAAGTTTGGATACAACACAGCAGATCATTTGATATGCTCGAAGAAAATTAAGAACTAAGGCAATATTTTGTATACTTTTTGTTTTTTATTTGTGACTTAATTCAAATAAACTAACATTTCTCATTTTCGCAAATAATAAACACTTTGAATTACATACTCTAATACATGCGTGGGCAATTGTCGCCTTTAATGTGCTTTGGTGATATCATACCGTCATTTTTTGCCGATACTTTTTTTGCATAGTTCAAAAATGTGTCGACTATATCATTTGGCACCATTGATCCTATCCCTGACATTTTTGAGTGCGTAGAAGTCGGCGTTTGCTCTTGATATTCGAGCAATTCTATGGCATCTAATATGTGCTGACACTCACAAAAGTTATATGATCGCAAATGCGGCGTGCAATGTTCAACAAATTGATAAATCCAGCTCCAAGGTGCACCAATTCTTTGACATATTTCAGATTTTCGTTTAAAGTCAGTACTTCTTGTCACGTTGTCTGAGGTGATGGTATCTATTTGGATTTTTGATAATGCATCAATTATTTCAGAAAACGTCGTGGCCGCTTTAATATCATCGAAAGCCACAGATATCAAGGAAGATGATTGCTCGCCAGGGAAACCAACACACAACTTCCACTCTTCAATCAAAGCTTTTCCGAAACTATGCGCGTTTATTTTGACCGGCTCAATTGTTGACTTAATTCTAAGACATTTAAAATACATCGTTATGAATAGAAAATATTTAAACAATCCTAAAATATTGAATAGGTCAACAACTTACGTGGCATTTTTGAACTGGGCTAGATATAAATAACAGGTCGTGAACATCCATATTGGAATGGAATTAGAGCCATCTTGTGCGTTCTCTGTCAACAATTCACATATCAATTTAATTGATTCTTCAAAGTCCTGCAATAAAATACAAATGTAAACCACGAAAAGTTGAACAATGGATTGATCTTACAAGGAAGAGAAATTTTAATTACCTCACAAAGAGATGCCGCCATTACCGAAAGCAAATGTAACCAGTGAATTCTTTGCCAATAGAGCATTCCAATTTTATATAGAAAGGTGAGCAAATCATCCTACAAAAATTATTTTGATGCACAAAAAATTTATTTTACACAATAATGAATATACTTGCAATAGCAAACCTGTGGGAATCCAAGTTCCCTCCACCTTGTCTGCAGCACGACTCTTTTGACGTAATACCCTTTTCCAATCTGCAAAAAGATTTTTTCTCGTTTTAATTCCATATTCATCTAATTAATTGAACCGGTCAGAATAAATCAAGAACTTGTATGAATATTTGAAAAAAAAAAATGATTGAAAAAGGAAATATTGAATTATTGCACAGAGATGTTGAGGACGCGATTACAACAAAAATATGTCTCTCATTTGCGTGAGTAATCTTTTTCGTGCGTTTTGTTCATGATCCCCTTATGTACGCGAGCCATGCAAGCTCTAGATTTAATACCGAAGGTTCAATTATAATTGATATCAATGATCATGAATGGTCAAATTCACTGAATTGAACTCACTTGCTTCACAAGCACCTTTAAATACTCTTTGGTCAAGCATCTCGATTTGACCATTAGTTCGGTGCTCTCTTCAAACCGTACTTTAGTGGGCGGTAGAATATCATTAGCAATACATCGAAAATAAGCGGCAGACCACGAAAGCAGATCATATGGCTGGGTTCGCAATACGTCTAATTGAGATATTGAGAAATTTTAACATATTTGTATGCATTCATGAATATATATGAATGGTTGAGTATAATAATGAAACGTATTTTTGTTTTCAAATGAAGTGTCTTAGTAGAAATGTCCAAAATTTTCAAATTTATTGGGTCTACAACTTAAAAAGTTCGTTTTGCTACTATAATTTTTTCTTAAAGAGATTATTATTTGACCAATATTGTTGTCAAACGCAAGAAGATCATGCATTATCATTGAGAGTGACTCGACAAGCCATTTCAAAACGTTTGAAACGCCGGATTCATTCAAAAGCAAGGAAATAGGGCTTGAGCGGAAAAAGAAGTCATTTTTGCATCGCATTGTTGCTGGTGATGAAAAATGAATCCATTTCTACAACCCCAAGCGCAAAAATTCATATGTGAAGCCCGGACAACCAGCCAAATCAACGGCAAAGCCGAATATCCATGGTGCCAAGGTAATGCTCTGTATTTGGTGGGACCAGAAGGGTGTTTTGTATTATGAGCTGTTGAAATCGGTCCAGAAGATCACAGGGGACCTCTACAGAACCCAATTGATTCGTTTGAAGAGAGCAATCAACGAAAAATGACCAGAATGTGCGACCAGACACGAGGCCATAATCTTCCATCATGACAACGCTCGGCCCCATGTTGCTCAACCGGTTAAAAACTACAGGGTTTACCAATAAGATGTTTGTTTTTGAATCTTCCACCACGAGCACACTTACAAACATCAATTCTTTCGTCAAAATTTTCAATGGCTGACTTCAATTCTTGCACCAACTGAACCTTATAAGGCTTTAGATCCAAATCCTTACGCAAAATTCACCATGTGGTCATTGTGGATAGATTAGGATAGACTCAAATGTTGAGAACGCCGTGGAATCGATAAATTTGGATCTTCTTCAACACTTTCACTCACCGCCGCGATATTTTCAGGTGAACGACTCAAAATATCGCGAATTTTACGAAATGTGGTTTTCACACATCGACCATTTTCGTACAAGATTTCGATGATTTGAATACGATTTTCTATTGAAATTGAAGACATTTTCACAAATGGCAAAGCTTCTGCTGTACATATGTCAAAAACTAAATGTCAGAACTGTCAAAATATTCGAATATGTCTCTATTGAAAAACAAACATCTTATTAGTAAACCCTGTATTTGGAAAACAGTGGTCAGGAGGTTTTACCTCACCCGCCCCTTCTGACAGCCAATTGTTCCGGTCGATGCAGAACGCCCACACTGGAATAGGTTTCACTTCAGAACAAGGTATCAAAAATTGGATCGATTCATTCTTGGCCTCAAAAAGTGAGCAGTTCTTTTGGCGCGGAATCCAAATGCTGCCAGAAAGATGGGAAAAAGTATCTGATAGCCAATACTTTTAATGATGTATCAATTCATTTTGTTGTCGAAATAAATGCATATTTTCAGCAAAAAAACGAACTTTTTAAGTTGTAGACACAATAATTTAAGCATTACTGATAAGTGATACGTAGATCTAAATAAGCCTTACATAACACTTCACTCAAAAATGTTCCGGACTGACATATAGAGGACGACACCAACAAAAAATCCATCGCCATTCGGTGATGTCATCTTTCAAGAGGTATGTGTCAGAATTTCATAACGACGGGATTCAAGTAATAGACGTCAGTGTGAAACAACTTGTGTGTTTTCGTTAAAGATGGAAAAAATTGAATTTCGTGTGTTATTTACGACACATCTTCTCTCGGCAAATCAACCATTTGCGATTGGTATAATGAATTCAAAAGAGGTCGTAGCAACAAAGAAGACGCGGAACGCTCTCGTCGCCCGAATACGGCAGTTACTCAAGAAAACATCGTAAAAATCCGTCAAATCGTGTTAGGAGACCGTAAACTGAAGTTGAAAGAGAAAGAAGAGGCCGTGGAGATATCAGAAGGCAGCGTTTTTACGATTTTGCACGAACATTTGGGTATAAAACATCTCTGCTCAAAATGAGTGCCGCGCTTACTGACTCCATAGCAAAAACAACAACGCATTGATGATTCCGAGGCTTGTTTTGACCTTCTTAAACACAATAAAGTGGATTTTCTGCGTCGCTCCATCCTCATGGATGAAAAATCGATACACCATTTCACACCGTAGCTGTAAGGGGATGCTGACGGAATTTTGTTGATTGAATATCTCGAAAAAGGGAAAACAATCAGTAGCGACTATTATATAGCGTTGTTGGATCAACTGGCTGAAAAAATCAAGGAAAAACGCACCCATATGGGAAATAAGAAACCACTGTTCCATCAAGACAATGCACTGGTTCACAAGTCGATGAAAACAATGGTCGAATTGAACAAATTATGATTCGAATTGCTCCCGCACCCACCGAAGTGGCTATTGGCTTTTTGCAGATCTCAAAAAGATGCTCCAGGGAAAGAGATTTCGCTCCAATGAAGAAGTGATTGCCGTAACTGAAGCCCATTTTGAGACCAAAGATTCATCATTTTTTAAAAAGGGAATTACGAAGTTATAGAAACGCTGCACCGACTGTTTGGCCTAAGATGGAAATTATGTTGATGAATAAAATTGAATTTTGAGAAAAAAAAAAAAAATTCTCAGTAATTCTGGAAACTTTTTGAGTGAAGTGTTATTTACCCAAGAACCTTTCAGCAATTCATATGAATGCACATGAATAATATTTAAAATGAAAAGTTATTTTATGTAAGCAGAATTGGGATATTCAGCAAAATTGTCCCAGGATTTTTTTCACAAAATTTGTCCAACTTTTTTTAGATAATGTACAATATATGTTTGATTTGAAGCTTTGCCGAAAACACTTTTCACGTCTCTTTTAGCAGCAGTAATGTAAAAATCAACAATGAAAATATGGTTTGATAAGTGTTCTCACGTTTTCATATTTGTATAATTTATAAAATATGTAAAATTACATACAAACCTTTTGCGTATGTTTTCAAAATGAACGGGAACGCCTCGGGGACAACGATATTCCTTTTCGATTTGATCATTCTGTTAAAAATAATGGCAAGAACAAAAATTTCATAAAATATTTGAAAAGTTGAACTGATTTGGACAAGCGATTGAATCAGATTGATTTATTAAAAGTGCGCATTTCCCCATAGCAACGCTCGAAAAATATAAGCAACTTATGTGTATTGCAGCTGTGGGTGTGATATTTCCTACATTCGACAAAAAGGCTGTTTCACTAAGGCTATACAATTCTTCTGCACCGTACTGGGCTATTTGAAAAAATGGTTTAATGTGATATTTAAATGATAATTTGAATATAAAGGAAAGAAGATATTAATATTTTTATTCATTTATCGCACCGCCCGGCGAGAAAAAATGCATCAGAAGGATAAATGATGAAAACCAGATCTTTTCAAAATTGACAATTTGAAAGCGTTAATAAAATAACACAAGATAGAACGTAAAACGGAATTCAAGATTAAAATTTCGAATGGCGTGCCATTTAATTTGTCGTACCAACAACGTCCCATTTATTTATACATTTTGTCGCGTTTTATCAGCAAATTTCCGCAGATTTGCGATAAAGACTGACCTCTTCATCTTCTTTACAACGAAATTTCAAAAGACTATTAGTTCTCAACTGTGTATTTGAATGTTTGGATGGTAGTTTTAGAAGCTTCTATTTTCAAAAATGAAGAAGTACACTTATTTATTGACAATTTGCTTGCATATTTTTGCATTACATGTAAATAATAACCTGAAATTTCTGCCCAAACACGTTGATGTATATTCATATTTTTTTGAAGTTTGTAGTAGATGGAAGGGAAGCCAAAATGAGACAAGAAGATGTCAAAGTATTTCGTGGAAAAAATTACATTGATCCAATTGACGATATCAATGAATTGAATCAGGAATCAGATGATGTAGTTGAAGTTTTAGGAAAAATTAAAGCATTAGAAGAAACACGAGTGAGTATGCTGAATCTAGTACCGGACAATGGAGAAAAATGCTCAGTCCAACTGAAATATTTCATCACGACGATAATTAAACGGGTCAAAGATCAAGTGAACTACTGCATTTCCAAACATGTTAAAAAAGATATTCTCATGGAATTAAATGTAAGGTATCTTCTGCTTTTATTGATTGATTCTAAATTGCAATTTAATTTTTCCCCAGAGCGAACAAAAAGATTGCGCAATCAAAAAGCTAGAAGCAGCTCTTCAAGACCTCAATGGAAAGAAGGAAAGCATTGAAAGTTGCTCATCATTCCTTATGAATTTCTAACGATTTCTCAATGAAATTGTTCAAAAAATTATTGAAATATTAATTTAATTTCAATAAATATCATATTTTTCAGAAAGTTGGATTTTGTGTTGATGGTTGCAAAGTAAAAAAATTATGTTAATAAGCATTATTTTGTTCTACTCACAATCACGTACTGACATTGGCCGTTTTCATTTTCGCATTCAACTTGAAGATTCAAAAAGCAACAACACAAGAATTTGTATGGAAAATTTGCAAGCAATATCCAGTTTTATGAATCAATGAACGGATTTAGATTTCGATTGAGACCAAAATCGTCATAAATTCTCCGAAACGTGTATGCAATTTACAAAAATCGTTTCAAAATGATTGGTCTTAAAACCAAATTTCTTATATTTCATAAATGTATTTTTAATGGAAAACTTAGTTGTAGTAAATTTCAATACATTCCAATAAGAATTAGTATCTACTTCTCTTCAGAATTTTCATGAAGAAAAGAAAAAAATGTGAGGTTTCAACTGGGGATGTTGCATGTTTATAGAATTGTAAGTATTTATTCGCCATGAGAAGGGGCAGATTCGGACCGTTTGAACGATTTCTAAATTGATGTGAATGACGTAGTCGATAGAAAGGGCAGTGAAAGAGTGATTCTATTAGGCGATTTCAATGCGAGAGTGGGTAGAAACGATCCAAATTTTTCAGCAGTACTGGGAAAATTTGGTGAAGAGTCTGCCGCGAATGGTAATGGGGTGAGATTACTCGATTTGTGTCAGAGCTCAGATTTAGTTATGACTAATTCATTTTTGAAGCACAAGAAAATTCACATGTATTCGTGGGAAAATCATGGTCAGAATCGAAAATCTCTTCTCGATTACATTATCGTTGAGGCAAGCTTGCGCAAAACAGTTTTAAATACGAGAGTGTATAGAAATTTTGGCAAGGGGTTTTTTACTACCAAATCACCAAAATGAATTCCAAGCACCAATAAAAATTCATGAAGTACCAGAAAATATTCAAATGTACCAAAAATGACTAAACGAAAATCTGCTGATATCTGCAATTCGTATAATACGTATAGACGTATCGAGACAGACGTATGCACGTATGTATTTTTCTATTTCAGCATATTTTTGTTTGGTCATTTTTGGTACATTTGAATATTTACTGGTACTTCATGGAATTTAATTGGTGTTTGGAATTCATTTTGGTGATTTGGTAGTAAAAAACCCCTTGAATTTTGGTTTAGACTCTGATCACTACTTGGTAGTCAGCAAACTTTGCATAAGCAAGCAGAGAAGCTATCATTAGTCAACAAATAGAGCGAAAGTGGAAATATTGAGAGATGTGAAGTATCGAGATAGTTTTTATCAAAATCGGGGGAAAAATTTGCGCAGGCCGAAGTGAATGAAGCGTCTGATTTTGATGTTTGAATGAAATTTGTTTAGGGAAGTGATTGTAGAAGTATCAAAAGAGTGTTGTGGCTTGTTTGTTGTTAAGAATGATAATACAGGGTGGGCCATCTAACGTTTGCATTGAAAGAAACCGGAGAAATTCAATTGTGATCGAGGTGGCGAATACGTAAATCATGATTTGATCAAATACTTCAATGAAAATGGTATGGAATTTCAATTGACACCTGGATATACACCACAGTTAAATGGTGTAGCGGAACGAAAGAATCGATACTTGTTAGAAATGTCGCGTTGTATGTTATTAGACCAGAAGCTACCAAAAACGTTTTGGGGTGAAGCAGTTACAACGGCCAATTATTTGCAGAACAGGATAATCACAAGATCGACGAACAGAATTCCATTTGAAGTTTGGGAAAAGCAGCAAGTCTATTTACAGCATTTAAACGTATTCGGAATGGAAGCATATATCAAAATACCAGATGCCAAAAGAGGAAAACTTGATAACACATCGAATCTAGTGATACTTTTGGGATATGACAGCAACAATGTTTATCGCTGTTATAATTTGGAAACTAAAAAGGTGGTATTCTCAAGAGCTATCACATTTATTAATAGGAGTGATGAAGTTGAAATATCTATGAACAGTGATTCATCAGTTTCAAGGGGGCGTACTGTTAATAACAATTCAAATAATGACAGTAATGGGTAAAATAACAGCAATGAGAGTAGCACTAGTACTAGTAGCACCAGTACTAGTGAATCATCAACATCATCATCATCATCTAGTAATGTCATTGAAATATCTAGTAGCAGTAGCGGTAGCGAAGGAGTACCACGAAGATCTGACAGAGTGAATAAGGGAGTTCTGCCGAACCGTTACGGCTATGATGATGTGAGTTCTAGATACATGGATTAAAAACTGAAGCTTTATTTGGCAAATCGGGGAGAAAATGATGCATTAATTGGTTTTACTGATGAAAGCTATGCAGAGGATCGAAATGATAGAAAATCAAACTCTGGTTATGCATTTAAATTGAACGGAGGTTTGGTTAGTTGATCAAGTAAAAAGCAGAGCTGTGTATCTTTGTCATCCACTGAAGCCGAATTAGTGGCTCTTGCCGAAGCATGTAGAGAAGGCTTATGGTTGGAGCGGCTTTTAGAGAGCTTGAAAATCAAAATCAAGAAAGAGATCATCATAAATGAAGACAATACAAGCTGCAATAAAATTCTGGAGCCAGAGAAAGTGTCAAGCCGTAATAAACATATTGATGTCAAATATTTCTTCGTTAAACATTTCATAAGAAAGAAAGTATTCAAATGTATACATTGTCCAACAGAAGAAATGATCGCAGATACTTTGACAAAACCATTGCCATCAATCAAATTTGAGAAATTCAGAAATTCATTTGGATTATACATTTAAGGGAGCGTGTTGAAGAATAAATGAATAATCAAGTATACATAGAAATCTGAATTTTCACTATAAAAGAGTCAGTATTGAAATAAACTACTAACTATAAAGTAAACCGTATAATATTGTCTCTATTATTTTTCAACACCATAAACGATATGATAGGGTCGTCACGTCATCAACAGATGGCGCTGTAGTAAGTGTGAAGCAGGCTCCAAAAACGACGACGAATGATATACCAATGACTTTCACACAAATGAAACAAGATTTCTTTAAAATGTATAAATTGATGTAATCCATCAATAATAAAGTTTCCATCGCTTCTACTGATGTCAATGAAATTAGATTAACATCAAAAGACATCAAAACGACAATAAATGGCCAACAGAAGATTATTCAATCAATCTATGAAAATTCATGCGATATGAACAACGATGTTACGGATAAAGTGAACGAGTTAATGACGCAAACTCAGAACGCTTTATCATCGCAAACAGATTCTTTCGCGGATACTATCAAGCAGCAACGTACTGAACAACGGCAACATATTACAGTGAAACGTCGACTTGATCAAACTGATCAAACTAATCAACCAAAACCGACCAGCACCAAACCGAAGGAACTTCCACCAGCTAAATCAGGCAAACGAACCGGCACAGCTGGATTGATTGTTGCATAAGCACCAATCAGATAACCGAAACCAAAACAAAGAATCGAATTCAACAACTCATTGCACGTTTCGCGATTGGACAAATCAGTCACACACGAAATGATCACGAACTTCATTGCAACCAATGCTTCACTCGAACCGAACAAAGACTTCAGATGTACGCTGCTAGTCAATAAAGGTCAAGACATCGAACAATTGTCATTCATCTCATACAAAGTAGATGTTATTGAGGAGAAATGTGATGCACTTTTCAACGAAGATTTTTGGGATGAAGGTATCCAAATTCGACCATTTATTCCATCAACGACACTGGGTGATTTCATCATCTCACCATCTAAACGAAAATAAAAAAGATCGAGGCCATCTAATGAAGAAAACAACGACAATATAGTTGAACCGCAACCTGCCACATCCCAATCAGCAAAAAACGAATGAATGATCATCGACAACAATGTAAGCAGCAAATTGACTCAAGATGAAACATTGATTGTTCTCTCTTAAATATTACCGCAGCTTCGTCTACCAATTTTCCAGGTAACAAAAACGACAACAGCAGTATATGTTCTCGACAAACGAGAAATGATGCTACCCCACCCAATTTGAGTTCGTTCTCTACTTCAAGCCACATTAATCATCTCGACTTATTGCAAATCAATATTTAGTCCTCGAATATCCGTGGTATGAGAACGAAATCAAAGGAAGAAGAAGTGTATCGCAACTCATCTTTGTCCGAATATGATATCTTCACATTGACTGAAACCTGGTTAACTGATGGAATTGTTTCATCTGAATATTTTGATACATCATTTAACGTTTTTCGTAAAGATAGAGATCAAAATGATTCAATTTTTGAACGTGGAGGAGGAGTTCTGGAACATTCGGATTGCCAGGAGGAGCCAAGGGGAAAAGAACTTGTCATTGAAAATGTCAAAGTGTGCTCACCAATACATAAAAAATTCCAAACAATGCCAGAAAATTCCGGATAATGTCGCGTAATAGTATTCAAGAAATGCCAGTTTCCCCTCCAAGTGCTAATCTTTCTACACACTCGCAGTCAATGTGCCTATATCACACAATCTGTTACTCATTGCACTCATTCTCCCGCTCTTTCTCTCTCTCGCTCTCATTCAAACTCGTCCATACATTGAATACTATTACGCGGCATTATTCGGAATTTTTTGGTATTGTTTGGAATTTGTCATGTATTGGTGAGCATTATTACACACTTCGACATTTTCAATGACAAGTTCTTTTCCGCTTGGGAGGAGGGTCAAAAAGTTTTTACCTGACATACAAATGGCGACACTAATTATGATCCTTATGATTTTTCGATAGTACCAACCTTCAAAAGCTTACTGTCAAAATTTCATGTCATTCTGTTTATAATTACTCAAGTTACAGAGCTTCAAGTGACACTACTTTTGTGTTTTCATAAAATCATGGATTCAAAGCAATTTCGTGTGTTGATTTATCATTGTTTTTTGAGGGGAAAAAATACCGTTACAGCCCACGAATGGCTTGGAAAGTGTTATAAGGAATCTGCCATCGAAATCAAGCGTCAAATACTGGTTCGCTGAGTTTAGACGTGGTCGTACAGGCACCGATGATGCTGAACGCTCTGGTCGTCCAAATGAGGCAGTTACGGCAGAAAACGTCGAGAAAGTCGAGAAAATGATAATTTTGAACCGCAAAGTGAAATTGCAAGAGATAGCTGATGCCTTAAAGTTATCAAAAAGTGTTTCCACTATAATACACGGACATTTAGGCATGAAAAAGCTGTTTTCAAAGTGGGTGCCGTGTTTCCTTAAACCAGAAGAAAAACAACAACGAATCGACATTTCCGAGAGCCATTTGGCGATGTTTAAGCGTAAAAAGTCTTTGAATTTTTGCGTCGGTACATCACAATGGATGAAACATGGATCCATCATTACACTCCGGAGACCAGTCGCGAGTCAGCTGAGTGGAGAGCGCCCGGTGAAAGTGCACCAAAGCGTCCAAAGACGCAACAAACAGCTGGTAAGGTAATGGCCTCTGTTTTTTGGGATGCGCATGGACTTATATTCATTGACAACTTGGAACATAGAAAAACAATCAACAGCGACTACTACATTGATTTGTTGATGCGTTTAAAGACCGAAATCATCAAAAAAAGACCACATTTGGCGAAGAAAAAAGTGTTGTTTCACCAAGACAATGCACCGTGTCACAAGTCGAAAAACACCATGGAAAAAATAGTTGAATTGGGCATCAAATTGTTTTTGTACCCACTGTATAGTCCAGATCTGGCCCCCAGCGATTACCACCTTTTCTCAGAACTCAAAAAGATGCTCTGTGGCAAGAGATTTCGCTCTGATGAGGAAGTGATCGCCGAAACTAAAGCGTATTTTGAAGGCCTCGACACATCGTTCTACAAAACCGGTATTGAAAAGTTAGAGAAGCGTTGGAATGACTGTATCTCCGCCAAAGGTAACTACTTTGATGAATTAATAGGAAATTTTTCAAAAAATCGTATTTTTCTTAGTTAGGCCAAGGACTTTTTGACCCGCTTGTTATTCACCCCAATTTTTTATTGAAGTAAACAAGATCTTGAATGTTCCATGATGAAACAATCCATAATATGAACTGAACATAGTCCCCATAAAAATACTTTGCTTCACGGGGTCAAAACGAAAAATTTTCAGATTCTCATTTTTCTGTCCGAAAAATAAGCCATGCAACCCAAAAGTCGATCATTTTGTAGTGGGGGTACTACCGGGGTAGTCCTTAATCCCATCGGAATGATTTGCAATTTCGTATAACTTATTTTTTACAATAATTATACAATGTGAAATAAAGATTTTGGTATGAAACCAAGCGGACGATGCTTTGTATCTTCTCCTATGTAAAGGGGTAGTGAATGTCGTTGGACCGCGCCATCTCTATCTAAACGATTGTACTAAACGCTTCAACATTTCACACCCTCCCCGCCTTCCCCCTCTTCAAACAGCGAGTTTGACAGGCTCCGCATCTTTGCTGTCATTGTTTGAAGAATTGGAAAAAGTGTTTACCATCCATGGACGAATGGTACAGAAGGCGCTGCTGTCAAGCTAAGTGTCAAAATTCAATTTTGCATCGTCCGCTTGCCTCATACAAATCTTTCGTAATTATATTGTCAAACCTTCCATTTAATGACTAGACCCCAATTGAACTATCTGAAGACGCTTTCCGAATTAGCTGAAAAATTGATCATTTCTATTCCTAATGGAAATTCATTTGCGCATTCATTTACGATTGATTTCAATTCTAAGTGTTTGACTTATTGTGTTAAAAAAAAATTCCATTCCTATGGTTTGCTGAGCTAGTAGCGGCTACTGAGAGAAGTAGCTGATCAGCTATGAATGGCCAGCCGCTCATAATGTGTTTCTTGTGGAAGACATGCTGGTGTCATTTTCTATGTATAAACAACTTTACGAGATACATTGCCAGCCATAGCTCACCAGCTCAGCAAAATTAGAAGAAGACTTTTTTGCGTTCATCGCATTTTTGTTTGTTCAAAAAGGAGAAAAATCACAGATTTAAGGTCTTAAATTTGGGTCGATTCCAATACTTTTGCATTCATACTATGTGTGTGTGGAAAAGTAAAAAGAAAATTGTTTATTGATTTGATGAGAATTAAATTTTGTGTCTTGTATTCGCTTGCAGAACGAATTTTTACCTCGGAAAGAGAATTTTTTTTATTTTATGTCAATTGTTCTTTTTTTTTTGGTTTACTTTTAGAATGTATGACAGTTTCCATTCCAGCGATAGTACATCTTATCGTTCATCTTATCGTGGAATTAACTCGTGAGCATTTTCGAGAGTTGATTTTGTGCGATATGCAGTGGGCCTAAGTTGTGGTTGATTCAAAAAATTCAATGATGATCGTTGTTCTCTGGCGGAAGAATTAAATGTTTCGCCCACAATCGGTCGTACTGCCAGGAAACATCGATGTACTGTGTAAACTGATAAAGCAAGATCGCCATGTGACTTACCGTGATATTCTTGCATCCATAGGCATATTAGTAATGTGAGACTAGTAAACAAACGATATTTCTATATTTTTTATTTTTTTATTGTAAAACCAAAATTTGTGCAAATATGTGTTCATGGTAAACCGTGAACATGCTGGTCTTAGACCCAATACGGCCATAAATACCGCCCATAGTGCGACTTTTTACAATCACACTTTAGTTGGGAGGGAGGTCACGAGAGACTATGAATACCACAATTGTATCCGGGAAACCATGGCAAAATCGGCCCAACTCGGCAGAGATGGGAGAATTACATTATTTGTTGCTAATTTGTCCCTACTTTATACAATACAATATCTCGTCTTAATTCTTCAGTAATTTAGAATGCCAGTCTGAGTGCAAAGGAATAATCGCGATCATCGTAATATAAAACACATCATTGATTGAAGCGGAGCCACTGTTTGAGTTCACATTTACAGGATTTTACGATTTCGGTGTTTCTAATTTCGACCTGTTCGAATTAATTGCTCTAAAAATAAACGCGCGTGTATCGAAGACTTTACGAGGTCTAGTCTGTATGCGTAGGTTTTCTTGACTAGGGTTTTTCGCCCTGGACTCGGGAGTTAGCCCATTGAGACGCACACGATACTCAGTACGATCGTTACGCCTGAGACCTCAAATGCAACGAATCTTATCATTATCGGCCACAAGGAATCGATTCACCTGAATCTGAGTACCATGCGCTCCCCAACTATAGGTTATCACATCACCATAGTCCAACACTGGATCGATCAGCGCAGTAGCAATGTCAAGTTTAATGTACCATAGTTGGGGATAACATGCCTGTCATGACGTATTCTATTTAGGACACCGTATACCGTATGCAGTTTAACCCCTTCATTCTCTTCGAAGTTGAAGTTCGTATGGTGCTTGGAACCGATGATCATGACTTTAGATTTTGAAATATCTAACTTCATACCTCAACGCGTGATAAAATCATTGAGTTTGGCTAAATCGTAGTTTACTCTATCAATTCCATCGTTCTAATATTCAAAATCGACTTTTATGAGTGCTTGAGAATCGTCCGCGAATAAAAAATTCATATTGCATGAATATTTAAGTGCGCGCAATCTATGATGAATGATTCACATGAAATCCCACATACATTTAACGATGATCAAAGAAGGGCTCGTGTTAAATGGTCAAAAGAAATTCTTGTAAAATACAATCGCGATTCGTCAAAAGCCGCTTCCCAGAATTTTTCGTTGAATCAAGGAAAAACAACGCAAACTGATGAATGAGCACTACCCAATGGTGCAAATGAATTGATAATTGAATAATGAAAATGGTTTCAACCTCGACAAAATATGAAAATAATCATTTCAAATAGAATTCGAGAAGTGAAATTATGAACAAGTCAATCTAGTACATCAAATCTATTTCTGAGTACACTATCCCTGTCATTATAGGCTCTGACAATTCGTATTTATTACTAGTTTATTCATTTTGAAAAAAAGGAATGTAGGGTGTCGCATTCACAAGACAAAACGATGATTGTTTATAAAACTCCGTCACTATCAGCATTTCAAAGTCGCCGCAAATTCCATGCAATAAAAAAAACATCGAGTGAAAGTATTTGCGATTGGTTCAAGCGTTTACAGAACTCTATCGACAAATGTGAATTTGATCAAATGTCCGATTACATGTTGATTGATAAGTTTGTAAGCGGTCTCGCTGAAGTCGACTACGAGACAATATCCCAAGTTCCGAAATGGAGAGCAGAGGATCTTGTATTGGTTGTGATCGGAAATTCACATATTTTTCGAGGCAACCAATTGAAAGAAAACCCACAAAAACCTGATGTATTGACCGCAACTCCGATTGTTCAGATTAAATGTGAAAATGATTTTGTAGGCAGTCTTTAGTCGTCTCTCTTTTTATTTACAGTTTTCATCCACGATGCTCTCTTTATTCAGGAAAATGAAGTTCACATAAATGGCATCGAATCCGAATCAAATGAATGTGATGAAAATAATGCAATCGAATTTATGATATTGAATGAGGTAGAAACTAGTAATGATGGAACAGTGGCGTCCAAAACCAACAAGGAAGTGAGAAAATTATTTTAATTTACTTATACAAGTTTTGTCAATGGAATTCGAATATTATGTGCTTATGTTTTTACAGAATAATAAGGCAAGGGCAAAGAAGCATATAGAAATGTTGAAGCGAACTGACAGATATGATGAGTACAAAAGAAAAAAGGCTGAAAGCGCAAAACTCAGACGAGTACAAACGAAGTATAATGAACAATATTTGCCGCCTGAGTTGCAATTGCATATCGTGAATAAAAGGCGTTGTGCCACAAGAGAAAGGGTGAAAAGATGTAGAGAACGAAAGTCGAGAACATCGGAAACAGTGACTATTGAAATGTTAAATATCGAGTAAGTTTGATGAAGAGATCTTGATTATCTTGGGCAAACATAATAATCTACAATCGAATTATTAAAATTATTTTGAATCGAATTACTTCTTAGGTTGTTTAAAAAACAGAATCAAGAGGTTGAACCAGTAATCGAGCAGAAGTCAGAAGATGTGTTGCAGGATATCGAATGTCCAAATCAGGAGAGCGAATCAGCTCCGAGGGGGGGAGCACGCCAATCAGAAAAGAAGCCGAAACGAACGCGAACATCCAAGTATGTTTCGAGAAGAAAACAGTTTGAATGTTACATGTGTTTCCTGAAATGCTCGGGTCTCTGCGAACTTCGAACTCATTTATCAATATATCATTCGCTCGAAAAAAGAGAGATTCTTAAGTGTCCACAATGTTCAAAAACTACGATTAGCCGTGAAATACTGAGTCGACATTTGAAGAAGGTATTAAGTTTTGTAAAAAACACGTACTTTTTATTGCTTAGACTCAAAGTCCCATAAAAATTCCCGTAGAATTTCAGGAATTAGAAGTAGATTTTTGGAACTTTCTTCGTAGTTAAGTAAAAAAATTCAACTGAACGATGTTTTTTTTTCTCATTCTGCAGTACCATGGGGCAATTAAATTGCACAAATGTTCATGTTGTAATAAACAATTCTCGAAACGCGGCTTACTTAAGGATCATCAACTAGCATCGCATCCCGACTACCGACCGTATATTTGCGAAACCTGCGGCAACGGTTTCAAAACCATGTCAGAATTAACCTCACACTTTCGCAAACATACGGGAGAAAAACCTTTTATTTGCGGTATATGCAGCTTGCAGTTGGTATCAAGCTCATCGTATCGTAGTCATATGTTGACCCATACCGGAGAGAGACCTTTTGCATGCAAATTTTGCAGCGCAGATTTCCGACAGCAATCAAGCTTACGGAAACATTTGATTTCGATTCACAATCAAGGTGAAAAACCACATATTTGCACAACGTGTCAGAAACGATTTTCATCTGTTTATCATTTGAGGATTCATAGTAATGTTCATAGTGGCGCTAGACCGTTTCGATGTGTGTATTGTGATAATAATTTCAGTCAACCGTCTGCACTGAAAGCACACGTTGGACGCATTCACGAGCGTGAAATTCGAATTCAAAAACTTGATGAATAAAATATCAATTTAAATCTAGCAAATGATGTAGCTTAAGGTGTTTTTCATATGTTAAATTGAAAAAATGGTATCTTTCAAAATAAAGAGCAAAAAATTCTGTATCAATTGATGGTTTTCACACATCGTAGCGATTAATATTCAGACTTCCCGAAGCAAAAAACACGATTATTTTTTCAGCTTAATTTTGAGCGATCGAGATTTGTTGTTTCATTCGTAAGCAAATTTCATTGAAATGCCAAGGGAAAAGAAACTTTTATTCTATTTGTATTTTGTCGAAGGATTCAATTGTTGCTATGACATCAGCGATTTAACCGACAAAATGGCACAAATCAACAAAAGAGATGGATTTTGTTTTGATTTTCGTTTAGATATCGATACAGAACGTCAAATGATGCGGTGAATTTCATCAATCGGCAGTTTTGAATTGTATTGCCGAATTCAAACAAGCGAGAATCCACAAAGAGTGTGTTATTTGAACAAGTAAGTGTGCTTCACCGATAACGGTGCATTTTAACGGAGTCATTTATTCAATTTTCGTTTTGTGTTTTAGGATTTTTCGCATCATTCGATGAACGGGATTACATATTGCTGACTTAAGATAAAGTGAATTTCATCACCCGGAGATTTTCGATTGTATTGCCGAATTCAAACGAGTGAGAATTCAGAAAGGATGTGAATTTTGAACAAGTTAGATGTGCTTCGATTCATATTAAAAATATTGCGTTAACAGTGAATTTTTTACAAATTTATTAATTTCGTTTGTGTTTTCAACAGGTGTATTCTAAAGTGTGAACTATGCGGCAAAGAAAAAAGCCATCGAAAAATAATGCCAACAATGAAAACAACGATGATGATGATGAGGACAATGGAATCGTTACAGTCAAATGTGAACTTCATTCGATTCTTAGACCTAAATATCGAAGAATGGTCATCGATGATATCACCACCAAAAATTTGCATGCAACGAAGATATGTTCATTAGCATCGCTTCTGCTCTTGCATAAAGTTGAGCGCGCATTTGACGAAAATAACACGGAATTCTTCAATCAAGATGGTGAAAAAGTCATACGAGATTGTTTTTTTGCTGTTCTTAAGAAAAACATCACCAAAAACTCTATGATTCCCAAATTCCGTGATTTTGTGACCAATCTCGATGACGAACATCGTTTTGAATGGCCAAACAACGATTATTTTGGAAATGCTTTAAACGATTTGATTGACACATACAAAACGAATGTCACGACGAACTTAAATACGCATCGGAAGAAACGCGTCTACAAATATCTGGAATTGAAAGTGCACGAACACAACTTGAATGAGGTACAACAATTGGATAAAATCGATATCAAAAATGCTGTCAATTTAGCAGTAAATGGACGAGACGACATTCCTCAAACTATTAACGGTGCATTGAGAAGAGCAAGTCGTGATATCCTTCTTCAAATGTTACGTGATATTAGTTGGTGGGAAATGGACAACATTTCGACATTCACGAAGATCATTGGTTCAAATCGCTGCCAATGTGGATTGCAATGCAACGTGATATCGACGAATTCAATATGAATCAGCGACAACGAGAAGAACATGAACAGTTAGAACAAAATGATAGCGCAAACAGTCCACCGAAAATCAAAAATATGGCCGTCATACCAATTTGCAATCTAAGGCGAACGCACTATCCAATTGACAACTACACGCTTTATAAACTACTTTGTGGACAGAAGATCATCGCAAGAAATGTAAACGGCAATCAAATAACATTCAACGAGTTTATGAGTGATAAAGCATGGTATTGGAATCAAATCTTCTATTTGCGTAAAATCAACCGCGAATTTGGCAAACGAAAGAAGCAATTTCACTTTCGCATTCTATCTGATGGCGTGGCGGTGTCGATATCGTTCGACGTGAAAAAGTCGGAGTTCAAGCCAGTCGATATGCAGGAGATCATTCGTAAAATCAATGCTGGTGAGATCGTGAATGAAGTCGGCGTGGACCCGGGATTAAAAAAGTGGCAAGCGACAGTGCGCCGGAACATCGCCACCGGTAAAGAGGTGGGTAAATTTTCAAAATTATTTTATTAATACTAATATTGCATTTTGTTTGTTTCATTTCATAGGTCAACTTGAATATAAGCAGCAAACGCTTCCATTGGAATGCTTAGGAAAAAGTGCGAAACTGCAAATCGAAACGATGGATGAAATATTTCACTATCGGAGAAAACAATGATCGCAACGACCGCCACTTGTATCCAGTGATGCCATCGCCGCTCGGGAGACATTGGTGGTGTTACATTCAGCATAGGTTGAAAATGCTGAAACGAGGAATGGAGGTGTATGCAACAGCAAAGTATACACGACTCCAACTCGACAAGTACATCGAAACAATTAGAACCGTTGATAAGGCAGTAGGCAAGATGGTAAATTATGAGCCATCAATTGTTTATTTTGGAGCTTCTGAGACACCACCTAATTCACCAATTCGCATCAAGAAGCACGTGAGATGCCCTGGATCGAGAAAAACCATCAATGCACTGAAAAAGCGTGGCAATTGTATCGTTATACGAACCGATGAATATTACACCTCCCAAACCTGTGCGAAATGTTTTCGACGTTTTGACCGAAGAACACGGAGCCATCCCTTCAAACTGTGTCCAGATTGCCATCCAAACCATCTGGCGTTGCTGCCATCGATTATCGTAACTCAGAAAGGCAAGCGATTGATGAAGCTTTTGAGAGCAAACCTCGGAAATCGCAATCCAAATCAACGGAACGCAGGACCTTTACTGTCAAAGGTTATAATATACCGCAAAAACTGGCTAGTAAACCCTGTGATTGGTGAAATGGAAAATGTTTTCGATGAACCACCAATTGTATTTCCGGATGAGATGGAAGTAGACGATGATGCCGCTGAGCAACCAAACGAATTTCAAGAGGAGATGGTTGTAGACGATGTTGCCGCTGAACATCCAATTGTACATAAAACTGTTTGGCAACGCGACATAGTCGCTGCAAAGTGCATTCTCATAAAAGGTATATATTAATTAAGTGGCAATAGCGGCAATGCTTTTTTTAATTAATAAATTTGTGTTTTCAAGGACATTGTGAGCTATGATAAGGGATTCCGATTCCGGAGACATTACAGCGACCACCGAGACCAGTCGTAAATCAGCACTAAGCATCGAGCATAATAATTAATTCGAAAATTAATATTGTAACAGTTTGTTACTTCCGCTACTTCTGAATTTGTGTGGTAGAGGCTTTATGCCAGGAGTACTAATTTGGAGTGTTTTTTTGTAAGTATCCAAATGAGGTACTGTTTGATATACACTCCGTATTCTACGCGATTGATATTCAGAGTTTATGACAACTTCTCGAATCAGGAATGCAAAAAAAAACTAGTTTATTGGAAACTTGCTATAGAAATGAATTGCGTAACAATCAAGTTTGTCTTTGAGTGTTTTTTGCTTCGGGAAGTCTGAATACTAATCGCTACGTTGTGTGAATACCATCAATTGATACAGAATTTTTTGCTCTTAATTTTGAAAGTTACCATTTTTTTCTTTTTTCTCACCAGAAACACCCTAATTGTAGCTAATCAATAAAACGAGTCTAATTCAAAGTTCAATTTGAATTCAATCTAGTCCAACGTTTTGATTTTACTACACAACTAAAGTTTGACAGCTCGCTCACAGAATTTGACAGTTAAAATTCATCCCACGTTCGTAAACAAAACATTTAATTAAAAACTAAAATTGAATCACAAAATTTTCTGCGCATTGATGTTTTTCGCTCGTTATTAAAAATGTACACATATGAAACACCATCGGCGGCAGCGTATCGGAATCGCAAAAGGTTCCATTCGAATGAAAAAGGTCAAGATGAAACGACAGAGGAATGGTTCCACCGAATCTACGATTCATTGGATGGTTGCGAATATGGAAATTTTGCGGAATTCATGCTGTTTGATAAATTCATTGCTGGCCTAGAGACTGAAATATACAAAATATACGCAATAAATCCAACGCTTTCTGTAGAAAAGGTCCAACTGATTGCAACAGAGGTTAGAAATGATGGTGAAAATTTGGATATTGAATGTGCATCGAATGTTGAAGAGGCAATGCATATTCAGCACTTTTTAGCACTAGATGAAATTAAAGAGGAAGTGCAAGAGAAAGTAATTGAATTCTAGGTTTAATCAGTGTTTATTTTTAGCGCGGCCTAATCCGAACTTAATATTTTCATGTAGGAAAATGATGCTGATTCAAGAAGCGAGCTTCAGGGACGAAAAATGGAAAATTCGCTTGGAGAATTCAAGCTGGACACAAATAAATCAGAAAATTGTGACTTTGAACAGTCAATTGGAAACAATTTTAAAGCTCAAAATGATGGTATCCTAATGGAAATGGTCGATCAAAAAGTGAAAATTAAGGGATTCAAGAGGGATAAGAACAGACGAATTGAATGTTTGGATTGTGGAAAAAAATTTAAAGCAAAAAATTCCTACAATTTCCATAAGAAATTGTAAGGCAAGAGGAAAACCAAATTGAATCTAGGGGGATTTTACTATTTGCGAATGATAAATTATTTGGATATTTCGTATCCATTTGCACAAAATTCGTTATCAAAACGACAGAAACCCGTTCAAAATCACGCATCCGCACCGCACTCGAAGTGTTGCATTCGCTGCATCTCCAATGAGAAAGCAGCAATTCGCACAAATTTGCAGGTTCTGCAAATGTCTTTGCACATAGAATCTGACACATGCACATTGATGTCAAACAAGCTAACGCTTTTAAAAACTAAATACACATCAGATTTATTCGCCATCTTTATAAATCAATCGATTGTAAATAACAAACTTTCAACAATATCAATGTGAATTCCATTTCCTCAATTTTCTTGGATTTCTTTTGAACGTTCGTCAAAATGTCACCTTTTCTCATTTAAAAACATTCGCAGTTGTTCATAATATAATATCTAATTAAGGTTTGCTTACGCACGATTTCGCACACATTCACCAGATTTGTATGATATATTCACAGCATACGCGTCCATGCACAGCTGTTCGTATCAGATTCGTACACTCGCGTTACATTCGTATTAGTTTAATCTCCCTAGGATTTAATTCGAATGAAATGAACATTGATTGGAATTTTTTGCTTAAAATCATTGCAGACACACCAGAGAGAACTTACACTACTGTCATATTTGTGGTAAAATATTTGTGCGGGGAATTTCATTGAAACTACACTTGCCATCACACGATCAAGACAATAAATCGCTCGAATGCTATTTATGTTCATCGAAATTCGATAGACTCCATGGTTTGAGAATTCACTTCACGAATACACATACCATCAAAACCAAGCGCACACACCAATGCTCGACGTGCAACAAGGCATTTTCGAGGCAGAGAGATTTTGAGCTACACTTAAAAGTGGTAAGTTTAAAATTTAAACAGCAATATTATTCCTTTAAATGTTCATAGAATTAAGAATACTTTCATCGAAACTCATTTTTATTTCATAGCATCAGGGTTTGGTCGAGGGCCATAAATGTGAACAATGTTATAAAATATTCGACAAAGAATCAATTTTGCGACAACATGTAAAAATCCACTTGAGCACGAAGGAATTTGTTTGTGAGACATGTGGTCGTACCTTCAATACGAAGAACAAACTGAAGTCACACATGCAAAGACATAACGATGACCGGCGATTCCAGTGCGGAGAATGTGGCCAAATACTTAAATCAACGTCAACTCTCAAAAATCACATGAGACAGCATACTGGGGAGAGACCTTTTGCGTGTACACTTTGTACAAAAACGTTCGTAACACGGCCGAGTCTCATCAAACATCTTCGAGTCCATCGTCAAGAAAAACCCCACCCATGCACTGTATGTCCGAAACGATTTGCAACTTCATATCACTTGAGAATACACATGTGTACCCATACTGGAGCCAGACCCTACAATTGCCGATTTCCTGAATGCTTAAAGTCATTCACTCAGCTTGGAACTCTCAAAGCACATCAGTTAAAAGTGCATAACTCCATTATAGATTAGTGCTTTTAAAATAATATACCCATTTTACACACCACTGTGTGCGTAAAAGTATTGCGATCAGTCCAAAATATTCAAAACCATCGAAATGAGTTTTCTATGCGTTTTGGACCCCTAAAAACGATTCCAACCATTCCCGGGGCGATTTGTTGTCCGTTGTAGGAAGAAATGTTTAACAAGATAGCTCAAAAAGTCTAAGATTACATCGACGCGAAAATAGCTCTTCATTGGAAATAGAAATCTTTTAATATTTGACTCGTTCGGATAATGTCTTCAGGTAGTTCAATTGGGTTCTAGTCATTAAATGGGAGGTTTTTCAATATAATTACGAAAAATTTGTGTGGGTCCTATGTTTATTTCACATCAAAATAATATGAATATGTTTTTTTTTGCTGCAAAAAGTGGGTCACACAAAATATCAAGTTGTTGATATAACATTTTCGACTATCTTATCTTCAAATTTTCCGATGTTCAGAGTAAAAATTAACATTATAGTACGGGAAGAGTCTTAATTCTTTTCGGAATATCTTGAAATTGTTTGTTACTAAATTTTCTCATAAAAACAGAGCCTGGATAGTTTAAATCACAAAATCATAGTCACTTTTGCGTAAAGTTTTGTATTGCTGAACGAGAAGTTTTGTATAATTATGAAATATCCAAAATCTCATCAAGTCAATCCGTTGATATTTGGAAAATATTTATATGTAAGCTTTGTTTTGAGAACGAAACAGCGTTATATTCAAGGTTCAAATAGGATTTTAAATATACTCAATCGAAAGATATTATTTTTAAATCCTGCGGGATTTTTTCCAACACATAGGAGCAACAGAGTCTGGAATGTCACCAATACCAAATATTTCCATCCCTGATCAAATATAAATACATACCGCAACATGGCACGGCTCTTGGTTTGAATAATGCTGAATCTCATCATAATGACTTGACATTTTGTGTGATTTATTCTCAAAATTACATGATGGTAGGATAAGAAATCAACATAACTCCAATAAAAATGTGTAATAATCAATGAAAAGCCCGTAAACCCGTAGACTCTCGAGAAATGCGCGGAAAACTAAGGTTTACGTATGTAAGACAATTTATTATTAATACAATTCTTAAATTAAAATTAAAAATTCCCTTAATAAAGTAGAGATATGACCGAATAATGTACTTTTAGTACAACGTTCTTATCATCTGTCTTATGACAGATTGGTATGACATTTCAGCTCTTTTTACTTCGTCTTCTATATAAATTGATTGTCAGGAAAATTAAATTTAAATAGTCGTATATTCCATATGTGTCGAAGAATTGAAGCCGAGTCTGGCAACTATGCTCCCTACCGCATTTTTATGGTGGTTGCGCCCCTTTGGATTAATGTAGTGGGTTGATTTTTGGAAGTTTTCATAAAAAGTGGGATCTTATCATTAAATGAAGGATTTTTCAATGCAATTACTTTCGGGTGTGTTCCTAGAAAGACGCGCATCGTTACTAACTTCGTTTCGATTCACTCGCGCCATTTTTTTGACAGTGACAGCTATTCTATCTTAAAGAGCATCAAAAAATCTATTGAATTACAAGTGTCAAAGTGAACAGTCGTATTTTTGCAGAAGTTTTTATCATAATCGAAAATGTCTAATTTCGTGCCTTCAAAACAACATTTGCGGGAAGTTTTGATACACTACTTTCATTTGAAGAA
This sequence comes from Obolodiplosis robiniae, assembly GCA_028476595.1. Classification (NCBI taxonomy): domain Eukaryota; kingdom Metazoa; phylum Arthropoda; class Insecta; order Diptera; family Cecidomyiidae; genus Obolodiplosis; species Obolodiplosis robiniae. Next base: position 27,153,742 of record CM052014.1, on the reverse strand, counting down.
AAGTGCAACAGAAGCGCAACGTTTACTCATTGAAGCTTACCCTGAATATTCTGTAAGCATTAGAATGTGTCAGGAGTGGTTTGTACGGTTTAGAAGTGGTGATTTCGATACAGAAGTCAAAGAGCGACCAGGTCCATCAAAAAAGTTTGAAGACGACGAATTGGAGGCATTACTTGATGAAGATCCATGTCAAACTCAAGAATAACTTGCAAAATCATTGGGAGTCAATCACTCAGCCATTTCCAAACGCTTGAAAGCGGCTGGATACATTCAAAAGCAAGGAAATTGGGTGCCATATGAATTGAAGCCGAGAGACGTTGAAAGGCGATTTTTCACTTGTGAACAGCTGCTTCAAAGGCAAAAACGGAAGGGTTTTTTGCATCGTATTGTGACTGGTGATGAAAAGTGGATTCATTACGATAATCCGAAGCGAAAGAAATCATATACGAAGCGCGGCAAGCCTGCAAAATCGACACCAAAGCCGAATATTCATGGTGCTTAGGTAATGCTCTGTATTTGGTGGGATCAGAAGGGTGTGCTATATTATGAGCTGCTAAAACCAGGTGAAACCATTAATGGGGACCGCTACCGACAACAATTGATCAAATTGAATGCAGCAATTAAGCAAAAACGGCCGGAATATGCGACTAGACATGAGTCAATAATTTTCCATCATGACAATGCTCGGCCACATGTTGCGGTGCCTGTTAAAAATTATTTGGAAAACGTCGGATGGGAAATTCTGCCTCACCCGCCTTATAGCCCAGACTTGGCCCCTTCCCATTACCACTTGTTTCGGTCGATGCAGAATCACCTCTCCGGAATACGGTTCACTTCAGTTGAAGGTATCAAAAAATGGCTCGATTCGTTCTTCGCTCTGAAAAATGAGCAATTCTTTTGGGATGGAATCCATAAATTGCCTGAAAGATGGGAAAAAGTCGTAGCTTCCGATGGACAATATTTTGAATGACATGTATTTTCATTTTCATACATAAATAAATGGTTTTTTGAACAAAAAAAAGCGCGTCTTTCTAGGAACACACCCAATATTTTTTTCCGGGGACTATGTTTAGTCCACAATAACACACGAAATTTATCATGAGATCTCGTGGAGTTATCATTTAACGCAAACATATCAGTTTTTGCTCTGCAATCAGGTTTAAATCCGTTGATTCGCTCACGTTACCAAGAAATGTGATAATTTCATTCAAGATCGAAAATATAGCGAATTTTATCGTTACCAGCGACTAAAATATGATTTTCTTGAGTGTTATTGCCATGTACTCCCCATCCTTGAGTGATCACATTTCCGTAATGAATGATGGGATCGATGAGTGTAGAAACAATATCTCACTCAACATAAATCGGTATAACCCGCAGAATTCCAGTCGCTCTCCAATGTAGAGTTCCCATCGACAACAACATTGTCAATCATATTATAATTTAGACGTTGCGTATTGTACTTCGAGCCGATTATTATAACTGTTGACTTTTTATTATTTAAAATCGTACATGCCGCGTGTCGTTCTACTTCGAGTAGAGCCTGGAAACCAGCTGCGAACAAAAGGCCAGTTACATACTCAAGCGCATTGAGAGTATCATTAAAGAAAATCGAGAAGAATGTTTGACCAAAATTTGTTCATTGCAAAAACGGCATCAACATCAATACTTTTTGATTAACAATTAATGAATTTAATTTTCTGGAAAACATCACTGTAAACTGATTTAATAAGCTGAAGAGATTTTCTATCTTTTGATATAGATTCACACACTTTCTCATCAAGATATTAATTGCCAATCTGATGTTCTCTGCTATTTATGTCAACATAACGGTAAATATTCGGTTAATACTACTTCGATATTTTGGTGAGTTCGTTCCATTTTCATACATTTAGCCGCGTTTATTTTAAATGTTTACTGATTATATTGATTAAGGCATAATCGGGGAATTTCTCTATTAAGTTTCGTTTTCGGTAAGTATATAGTGCAATTTTGGAAAAGTGAACAAGAGCTATTGTCGAATCGTTCTTGGATGAAAATCAGTCGCGTTTCCGCCTAATGTGCAGCGGTTATTATACAATTTTTTGCATGAGTACTTCTGTTTCGTGGATTTGCAGAAAGCCTATGACTGCATTCCCAGATCTAAGTTGTGTTGATTTAGAGAATTTATGCAATTCATGACTTGGAAGTTTCTGATCCCGTGTGCACTGACTTCAAATTGAATGAAGGGAAGACCACGTAGGTGTTATATAGATCCGTTTAAATGTCATTGGAATGCGAGGGGATATGAATGGTGTGATAAAACTCAAAACTTGACTCTCGATCGCGGTTTGTGGAGAAGGAGTTAAGGGTGTATGAGGCTAATTGTTTCACAAAACAGACCAGACGCTGAAAGGCAATAATGGTCTATAGAACAAGCATTTACGTTGCGGTTTCTCGTGTTGTTAATTTTTTGTTTTATCGTTTTAACAAATTATTGCTACAACGAACAACGGACAACGTACCACACACGGACAAGAGAACAATAATAACGCAAAACTGAAAATTCATATTTTTCAACGTTCTCATCAAGAACTACCTTTGTTACAATTCATTTAAACTACTGATAATAGTTGTTGTGAGTCTCCCAAAAAAATTTGAAGTGAATCTCAAACTGTTATGATTGAAATTTCTGAACAGAATTGTTAAATTAATTTATGTTGTGCTTCAATATGGATCTAGTACACCACACAGGATCTATTACTGTGTTTTGTATTTGATATAACAATATGTCAGGTGCTGCATCTCTGTTCAAATTTAAGTATCTTTCATTCAGAACATCTACCGAAACAAAATAGTAAAAAAATGATTGGTTCGGATTCGAATCATTATCTAATTCCGCCTGAGGCGATTCTCGGGAGCCGACGCAACTTTTATACTATGCATAAGGAGAGCGCTGAATCGATTTTAAAGTGGCTGTGGCGAGTCAGAGATTCCATCGACTTTTGCAAATTTGGAATTTTAAGCGATTTTCTCCTGATAGATAAATTTATGTGCGAACTCGGCAATGACGAAATTGTTAGACTGAAAAATGTTGGAACGTGGTCTCTGGAGCAGTTATTTGCAAGTTTTGTTGACCAAAATTTCAGTCTCGTTGAAAGCAGTAGCGCAATAGAAACAGTCACTGTCGAGAGCCTTGATACAAATATTGCTGTGGCTAGTGGAAAACAAATAATTGGAATAACAAATGACATTATCAACGTGTTAGAGACTGAAGAAAATTTACTTATTGAATTGAAAGCTGAGGTGGTTGGAAAGCACCGAGACCGGACTATTGAAGAATTTAAATATGAAGTAAATGGCAATGGAAGAAGAAGAAGTCAGCGCCAACCGCGAAAGAAAGTGTGGAAAGAAGATATCAATGATGAAAAGAAAACGTCCAGGAAACGAACGAGTCAAAAACGAGACGCGAAGCAGCATATCAAAGAAAATTGGATCGTGAATCAAAAGCTATCAAAATGGGAAATCAAAAGACAGAAACTGCTTGATGGACTCAAAGGATATATGATAAATGACGAAAATCGCATCGTGTGTTTGGATTGTAATAAAAATTTCGCACATATAAACACATACTTAACGCATAGTAGATTGTATGTACTGCGTATGATTTTTTTTAAATTGAAATATCGACGTTTATATAACTTTTTTACTAATGCAGACATTCGAAGAGAAATCTTCCGCACTGCAATACATGCGATAAGGATTTCGCCAGAATGATTGAATTCAGGAAACACATGCGTAGACATGAAGATGATGGAAAGGTTTTTGAATGTTATTTGTGTCATTCGACGGGATTCCCTCGGCTTTTTGGTCTTCAGACACATTTCATTCAAAAACATGTAATTTATCCCACGAGAAAGTTTATATGCCCTCATTGTAACATTAGACAACCGCGACAAGAAGCATTAGTTGAACACGTCAGAAGCGTAAGTATACCATAGTTATTAGTATAAAATCACTGTATGACATATTTTAATGTATATTTTTTTTAACAGGTACATGGTCTCGAAGTGAATTATAACTGCCCGCATTGCACCAAAGAATTCAAGGAATATCCCGAATTGACCAAACATCTAAAAATACATTCTGAATCGATGCGTTTTATGTGTGAGCTGTGCTCGAAGCGATTCCAATACCAAAATAAGTTAAAAAAGCATGTGGCTATTGTTCACACGGGCGCAGATCGAGTTGAATGTCCCGACTGCGGAAAGGTATTGAAATCTAAAGCAATTTATAGAAATCATAAAAAATTACATAGCGGCATTAAACCTCACACTTGCGAAGTATGCGGAAGACAATTTGCAACTAAAGGAAACTATTCCAAACACATGATGATACATCGCAATATTCGTCCGCACGCGTGCAGTGTTTGTCCAAAGCGGTTTTATACTTCACATTGCTTGAAAATGCACTCTCACACTCATACTGGAGCAAGACCTTACAATTGTAACTTATGCGATAAAAAATTTACCCAGCTCAGCGCTATGAAAACTCATCGAAAGAAAGTGCATTTGGCTGATTCCAGAAGAGAACAACAATCCTAGAATTTCAATTATTTTATTCCGACAATTACCATCAATCAATAAATAATGTAATAAAATATTGATTTTGAAAACGTTCGTATGAATTCATTTCAATGAGAATATATTTGAACATGATCTGTGTGATACTTTTTTGTGTACAATCTACTACTTCTTTGATTTGTTTAACATTTTTGGCAGTCATTTTTTACTTGACATTTCTAATAGATTGTTTACAGTATTGAAAATTATCTCTCCAATATTTCCGAAGATAAATCGCAACCAAAATGAGCTGTTCGGCATTGAATTATTATCAAATTCCGCCGGAGGACGTTCTCGGAAGACGAAGGACTTTTTACTCCATGCACAAAGAAAGTACAGAATCAAATTTGAACTGGCTACAACGCGTCCGAGATTCAATTAAATGTTGTGAATTTGGAATTCTCAGTAATTTTCTTATGTTAGATAAATTCCATTGTGAGCTAGATAATGACGACATTGTAAAGATAAAAAATATTGGAATGCTGTCTCTGGAACAATTGTTCATGGTTGTAGATGAAAGTGTTGAAGTTGATAGCTGTGGCGCACTGGAGACAATCCTCTTGGAAAGCTCCGATACAAAGCATATTGAGTCTAGTGAAGAGCCATTAATGGAAATCACAAAATCAACGTCTGATGAGCCAGAAGTTGAAGATAGCCTACTTATCGAATTTAAAGATGAGATGGTTGAGGAGCACGGAAATGCCGAATTTGACGAAGGAGTGAGAAGAATTGATTTTCAAAAAACAGAGGAATTGTGGAAAGAAAATGTCAGTGGTGGAGAGAATACGACGGAGAAAAGGATTACAAAAAAACTATTTACAGAAAGCCGTACCGCGAATGACCCATTAGAGAAACCAGAACGTGAGGAAGATCATCTCGAAGGATATATGATAAACGAAGAGAATCGCTTCGTGTGTTTAGATTGTAACAAAAGTTTCGCGCAGAAGCGGACATTGTTATTGCACCGAAGATTGTATGTTGCATTTTTGTATAAATTGTTCTAAGATCGAAATATCATAAAATCATCACATTGATCGAAACCTCTTTCTTTTCGATTCTTTCAGACATACTAGGAAAGACCTTCATATCTGCGAAACATGTGATAAAGTTTTCGTAATAGCAAATCTTTTCAAAAAACACATGTTGAGACATGAACTAGAAATGGGAAAGACTTTTGAATGCCATTTGTGCCATTCGACATTTAAAGGGATCCATGGTTTTCGGATACATTTCGTTCTGAAACATATCGATTACAACACAAAAAAATTCATATGCCCTCACTGCAACAATAGACATCCTCGTCAACAAGCATTAGTTGAGCATATAAGAAGAGTATGTATTAATATAAACAGATTGCATAACCGGCAAAATGAGCCCATTTCAAGCCGTTACGCAATTCCGTAACAAACATATGGTTTTTTTGTAGAAATAAAGTCACTGAATGTATCTTGTTTGGAAAATGTGAAAAAAATACTCTGAAAATTATGAAAATTTTCCGGATAACTGCTCGGTTGAAGAAAAATTTCTCCGAGATTGAAAGATCTCTTCTTAGAGATTCTTAGACCGAATTTACCCTTTCGAGTGTAAACGTGTGGCTGATTTAATTGGTAAGAGGCTTGCAGGGCCGTACTGCATAACACTGATACGTACAACGGTGTACATTTCAAATATTTTGTTTATATTTCATATATTTGCTTAAATTTACACGTAAAACATAAAGATTCAATGACTTCAGAGTTCTATCGAAAACAAAAATTTTTAAGAGTCTTATTCTCAAAGTTGACATGATGATTCGATGAGAAATAAACAAAGCCCGTAAACCCAAAGACTTTCGGGAAATGTGCGTAAAAGTTAGGAGTTTCTATTCTAGTATGAGTCGATAAGAATTGGAAAGATCCCCAATATTTTGTTTGTAATAACAAGCAACATGAATCTATATCTTCAGACTTGTTAAATATTATGATTATTATTCGTATTTTTCCCCAGAACACGTGAAAATAATTATATTGCACTCTTATTTTCCAATGTGTCGGTTTTGCCTAGCGCTTCGTATGCTGCTATTATCTGAAGCATACTGGTCAAGCATAGCGCAAAGCATCGACGCCGCATCATACGCAAGCGTCCGTACAGTATGAGTGTGACGATACGTATGTTTTAATTTTCCTCACTATACAATCGGAATTTAAAAGAAAAGATCGGCTGCATCGATTTCGATTTTTTACTTTTTCGCACACACCACTGTGTGTGGTAAAGGTATTGCGATCGGTCCAAAGAATTTAAAACGCTCGAAATAAGTTTTCTATGCGTTTTGAACCTAGAAAAAACGATTGCAACCATTCCCAGAGCAATTTTTTGTACGTGTGTGGTACGTTGTCCGTTGTACGCAAAAATTTGTTAACACGATAACTCAAAAAATTGAGATTAGAATTGATCAAAAATTTACACACACATTGGTATTCATTAGGAATAGAAATCTATTAATTTTCAGCCTAATCGGATAATTTTTTCGGGTAGCTCTAGTGGAGTCGAATAAAAAAATGGGCTATTTTTCAATATAATTACGAAAAATTTGTATGGGGACTATGACTATTTCGCGTTGTATCATTATGAAACTTTCAGAATATTAGTTTTTTACGAAAAAAATAAATCATGCAAAATTTCAAGTCATTCCGATGAGATTTAGGTCCGCCTCCCCTATAAAATTTTCGATTTTCGGTGTCTTTTCGAGGTCAAAACTGAAAATTTGTGTGGCGAATATCTTAAGTTCACCTTGTATCGAATTGGAACTTTCATGATATTATTTTAATGTGAAAAAAATAGGTCATAAAAAATCTCAAGTCATTCCGATGATATTAAGGACTACCTCCGCTGTAAAATTTTCGATTTTCGTGGTCAAAATTCAAATTTTGTCATTAAATTTGATGAATTATTTGTGTTTTTCTGATCTGTGTTTTTTTTATCATAACAGAAATGTGGAATCATATCTATCGTTGGCATGAATTGAAAGTTCACATCAGAGTGAACTAATTCGTAATTGTTTTTACCAATTCAAAAGCAGTGGACGTTTGTTGAAGTAAAAAATATAAACTGAGATATTTATTCGTTTGTTTTAATTCAAATTTAAATTTAAATTTCATGATTTGTAATGACTTGAAATTGTCTGTGATTTATTCTCAAAGTTGCATGATGATTCGATAAGAAATAAACCTAAATCCAATACAAATGAGTAGCAATCAATGAAAAACGCGTAAGCCTGAACAATTTCGGGAAATGTGCGGAAAAGTTAGTTTTACGCACGTAAGACCATTTATTTTTAATTCAAATCAAAACAAATAACATTTAAGTTGATGCCAGTGCAAAAACTTATTTTAGGTGTGAAGTAATGGAATCGCACTCATACTGTGGACGTTGCGTATGATGCGGCGTCGATGATAAAAATATTTATGTTGCACTCTTATTTTCACATAGATTCATGTTGCTTTATTAAGAACACAATATTGGAGGTCTTCTAAATTTTTACCGATTCGTATTTCAGACAATTTTTTTTTTATTTAAATATCATCATAAACGTGTTATAGTAAATTCTTCGTTTGACTGATTGCCATTGTAACGTTTCTAGCATTAATTTAATGATAATTGTATGTTCGTTTACTTTCAGTACGATTCTCAAAGCTTTCTTCTGAAATTTTTGTTGTCTCTATAATTCATCTTCAGTGCTCAAAAAGAATATTATAGATCAATAATAAATATTTATTTTTTTTTTATTTTTTTATTTCACCAGAATGGGGAAAGTTTGAATGAGATTTACATAAATGAAATTCAGATTGCAATTAATAAGTTGCGTTGGAAGATCGGAATGAATATCTCATTAGTAGTGGTTTGCTAGGTGTTCGCTGGTTGCATCGTATCTTTAATTTAGCTTGGAGTTCCTCTGTTGTCCCTGAAGAATGGGATGGCGCAGTCATTTTGCCAGTTCATAAGAAAGGCAGTAATAGAGACTGCAACAACTATCGAGGAATTTCTCTACTGAGCGTTGTCGGTAAAGTATATAGTGCAATTTTGGAAAAGAGAACAAGAGCTATTGTCGAATCGCTCTTGGATGAAAATCAATCAGGTTTCCGCCCAATACGCGGCTGTCAAGATCACATTTTTTGCATGAGACAACTTATGGAGAAATTCCTTGATAGAAATAGGGAACTGTACTTCTGTTTCGTGGAATTGCAGAAAGCATACGACTGCATTCCAAGATCTAAGTTGTGGTCAGTCTTGGACGAATATGGTGTGAATGGTTATCTTCTCAACGCGATTCAAAGTTTGTACGCAAACAGTAAAGCAGCAGTAAGAGTGGATGGAGATTTGAGTGAATGGTTTGAAGCACTTAATGGTCTGCGACAGAGCTGTACAATTTCACCTCTTCAAGCTGATCAAATCAGCCAATTTAAGGGGTAGAGTAGTGTTGGGGAGCAATTTTATCTCTGCACTGGCTTACGCAGATGATCTGGTACTGTTCGGAAATTCTGAAGAGGAGCTGCAAAATAGTATCAAAGATTTGGAAGAGGCTTGACGAACTTCGGAATGACCATTAGCGGCACAAAAACTCAAGTTATGCATGTGGGCAAAACTCGAAAGCCATTTCTTTGCAATGATAACTTGTTGGAACAAGTTTCCCAATCCAAATATTTGAGTTGCATCTTTTTGGAAGATGGCAAGTTTAATAAAGATTTCGAACAGCGTAGGGTTATTGGAAATAAGATCACACGTTTTTAATAAACGTGAATTGAGTACAGAAACAAAGATGTCGATTCACGGGTGAATCTTCAGACCAACTATTCTATATGGCAACAACAGCTGAGTTGATTCAGACTAGGGGCGAATTTCAATTCGTCGCAATTCTGACAACACCAATCAAATCACCACATCTCTATTGAATCTTGGAACATTTACAAAAAATCGCCAACATTTGAACTGTTGCATACATAATCATATTGTAGCATGCACAATAGCAAGTATTTGCACTACACAAACATGACGAAACCTCAAAGGTCGGTAATGCGGTTTTTTCCTAGCTATGACCAAGGATAAATTGGAATATTTGTTGTCTTTGGTACGTTTGTGAATGGCAGCAGCTAAAATTTTGAGTGATTTCCCGGAGAGAATCTTGAACATATTTTTCGGTGTGTAATATACTTTTTTCATTCAATGAATAAAGACTAATTTCGGTCTCGAACCCACTCTCTTTCAAGAAAGTTTCTATGCATAATGGAATTTCTTGAATTAATTCATTTTCAATTTCAGTCCAAAAAATTTTATTCACCATTTTAAAGAGATAATTTCAGTTTTTTAAATGATTCTCTAGCTCTATGATCTTTTAAAACCTGGTCTAAACTTCTTCTATTGATAAATTTCATAAACACTATTGTTTGTATGCGTGTGCGTGTGTTCATGATTAGGTGTATACTGTGTTCTACATTTTTCCAATACTAGTATATTATTTTTGTGAACGATGTCGATAATGCAGAATTGACAACTTGATGTTAATGTGTACGCGTTTGCGTGTGTCTGTGTATGCTAATGCGTGCGTGAGTAACATTCGTGAATATTTGTCAGCAATTGAACGGAGTTGAGCAGAGTCAAGCGCACTGACAATGATATAAAATAAAACACGGACAGTTGTGTGTTTGCACACATAGCTGTGACTGGCTAGTGACGTTCTTTGCCCCTAGGATTCAGATAGTTTAATTCATGATTTGGAAGTGCCTGATATGAAAGTGTTGAGATTGGTTTCGGGATTCTCACGCCTTGATCAGTGGGTAAATAGAATTCGAAATGTGACCATAACAGATACGGCCAAAGCTGATGGGCCGAGAGGCAGAGCTAAACCACGTAGACGTTAGATTCGGTTTATTATAATATATGAATGAGATGTCCAATTTGATAGGCAGCCGTTTACTATACTGAGAGGTGTATACCATTCATATAGACGCACTAAAACCAAGCATTTCTTTGCTTCGTATTACTTCATTTTTAATTCGCTCAACAGCAAGTGCACACGCTGTGCATGTGTACATGAATTATTGTATAAATCACAGTCTATTTCGCAACACTGAATGAGAGAGGATATGAATGGTGGATGAAACCAAAAAAGTGGCTTTCGATCGAGGCCTGTGAAGAAGTGTTGTTAGGGGAATATGAGGCTTATTAAATGGTCTATAAACGCTTGCTGTTGTTGAAAAAGTTTTCAGTATAAAATGTTTAAATTGGAGTATTAAAAATTTGACAATATTTTTTTTTTAATAGGTGCATGGACTCGAAGCAAACTACAGCTGCCCGTATTGCACTGAAGAATTCAAAGAATATTCAGAATTGGCCAAACATCTTAAAATGCATTCTGAATCGATGCCTTTCATGTGTGAGTGGTGCTCGGAAAGATTCGCGTACGAAAATAGGCTCAAGAAGCATGTTGCAGTCGCTCATACCGGGGTGGAACGCATCAAATGCGAAGAATGTGGAGCAGAGTTGAAATCGAAAGCAATTTACAAAAATCATAAAATATTGCACAGCGGCTTAAAACCTCACACTTGCGAAATATGCGGAAGGAAATTTGCAAGAAAATCCAACTATATCGCCCATATGAAGAAACATCGCAACATTCGTCCGTTCGCGTGTACACTTTGTCCTAAACGGTTTTTCAATTCATCTTCTTTGAAAAATCATAATAATGTCCATAGTGGCGAACGGCCTTTCAATTGCGATATTTGTAGTAAGAAATTTACCCAGAGAAGTGCTATGAGACTTCATCGAAAGAATGTACATTTCAAAAAGGGACAAAAATCCTAGGAATACGAAGGAAAAAACCTGGTTTTCGGTACGATAAACACAGATGTGCATTCAGAGCTCGCGAACAAAATGATGCAATGTCAAAAGACACTTTTCTGAACCTAGTATTAATAATACACTACATTCGGGATAGTTCCAATCCGCGGAGCAAATCATTTATAGTGTGCTAGAAAGCAATAGCAAAGGATGAATTTTAATTTTTTGTAATGTTGAAATCAATAGCCGCATATTATATCTCAGTTACACTTACTTCTCCTTACAATTCCCTATGTTTCTCACTGCAAAGAAAAAAAAATGAGTGTGTTCAATTCTCTTTGGAACACAAGACAGTTTATTCTGCAGTTGTTAGGAACATAAAGAATATCGAGAAAAAAAAAGTTTGAGAGAGATACAATATGCCGCTATTGCTTTTGAATTCATCATTAACTATTTCTTTCTGGCACAATATTAGTGATTTGCCCCGTGTTTCAATCTAAATGTCAATATTATTCTCGAGAGATTTCCACAAAATCTTCAGAAAAACGTTCGGAATTTCATATTTTTTTCCTATGAAATCAGAGCAAAATCATCCAAATTCTACATTACATTACATAAAATGAAAATTAAGATTAATGTTTGAAATTCATTCTAAAAATCTTTGTGAACAACAATTTCTTTTACACTCTCCGTATTGAAAGTTTGAGATTTATTGTTGTGCCAAGTTCAGTTATTAATTATCTTTTATCAGCGACCAAAACCATTCAACAACGAATAACAGTTTTTGAGACGTTGAAGCATCATTTCAGATATTCAATTGAAAACATACGGGGAAATTTTGGAAAAAAGGTTTGGAATTATTTCCATGAATATAGATCTGTCAACATTTTTCAGAACAAGCGGACCGTGCTTGTATGGAATTGGAGAGCTATTCGAGAGTATGCCAATTGACCGCTCCATTTTATTTTACATCGGTGAACTCAATTTAGATCCATTGTAATACGAACAAAATTTTTATTGACACAAATAATAAAAACAAATGAGTCATTGAAACAATTGAAATATCACATCAATCCTACTGCCCAATAGATGGCACTGGAGAATAGATATGATTAAAATGTCTCAAATAGCACGGTCCTCTTGGTTCAGAATTTAAAACCTTTATCTGACAACTTTTCCAATAAAATGTACAGAATTTCCAAACATGTTGTCCTTACAGAGGGAAAGAAATTCGGAACGGTAAATTCGTAAAAGTTCGTTTAATTCAAATGGATGTTTTTTGCATGCATTCAAAATCGGTAGCGCTTTTCCTCTTGCAATATGGTTTTGCCTTTTCTAGTAAACTATTTAAAATTTTATTTAAACGCTGTTACTATATTATTACATAAGCATACTCAAACTAAAATCAGTATATAAATATCGAAAAGTTTTTGAATAAATAATAATAATAATAATAATAATAATAATAATAATAATAAAAGCATTAATGTAGGAAAAATGAACAGAGATGTTGTTATGTTCGAATTTCGTGTTAAACTCAATTTTATTCAAAATATGTTTGAGTATGAATGACATTTCAGTTAAGGCTCTGATACTTTTGAGATAGAGCTGCATAAACTTACATTAGCGCTATATTCGTATTGCCACATTGATAGTGATTTTAAAAACATATCTATATAATCGCACATAGTAAAAACATCATTTGATTCGTCTGGAAAATAGTATAAATTCTAAAATAAATATTTTCAGGGTCAGAAAAAGTGCATACCCAAAAGCATTCCTTGATATTCTTATTCCTTATGCAACAAAATCCACTTTTCAATATATTGCGCACCGATGTGTTATGTAACGTTTTAATTGCATAACAAAAATGAGAGACGAATTTAAAAACCACAAAATGTTGAAATGCCTTTGCGGATGATTATTATTTCAGTGCCAGTTCTGATGATAAAAACGCGTTGCTTCCCCATTCTGACCTTAAAGAATTAATATCTCACTCACACCTGCATGTATTGTATATTTTAAATGCGTTTTCTCAATATATATGCTGTTCAATAATACACAAATGCTATACTTCGATTGAAAACAAAAAATACAATAAAAGTGGGAGTGACCAGAGAAGACAACGGATCATTATTTATCAGCAATTATGGCACTGAAATAACAATCTCTCATTTTATTTTTCCGCACACACATAGTGTGAAGGCATAAGTATTGGAATCGGTAAAAAATTACCCATAGACCCATAAACAATGTGTTTTTTTATCCATTTTGAGCACAGAAAAACACGGTGGACCAGCCTTTCGGTGTCGGAATGTAATATGTGCGTACACTTAACTCAAAAAGTTTCATCATCATCATCATCATCATCATCTTTCAGTATTTATAGACCGAATTGTAGGTGTGTTCAGTCTTTTTCGTATTCCATGAATATCACCAGCATGAGAACTATTATTCGAATACATTGGTGAGGAGCTTGCACGGCACGACTGCACCGCATTCCAATGCTCGGGCCCATGAATGGCTACTACCTTTTTTGCGGTGGTGTATTGAATATTGAAATACCCAATAACACAACCTTAGCGTTAAGGTAGTCGATTTAAGTGTGTCTGTGCTAACTCAAAATCCTCTTTGTGCACACACACGGGACCGACGGCTTACAGTGTCCTCCGAAACACTCCGTGAGTCGAACATCACTGTTTTATGTGTTAGTTTGTCTCCCATCAATATATCACTGTTATTAGCAATGATGAAATTGATAGAAAATCAAACGGCCACTAGGAGATTCGAACCCACGTCCCCATGCTTGCAAAGCCGGCACGCTAACCACTACTCTACAGCTGGGAAAAAGTTTCCGTCTAAAATTAATCGTACATTGACTCGCAAATTTGTGTTCTTCAATGGGATAAAAACCCAACAATTTTCAGCTCATTCGGATAATGTCTTCGGGTAGTTCATTTGGGGTCTAGTAATTAAATGTTTTTTCTTTCAATATTACTAGGTACGTAATATTTGTATGGACACTATGTTAAGTTCACATTGCATTATATAAAACTTTCTTATAAAAAATGAAAATGAATCGTACAAAATTTGAAGTCATTCCGATGAGATTGAGGACTACTAATTTTAGAATATTAATTTTCGAGGTAAAACTGAATATTCTGTATCGTAGGCAGCACTAATTTTTATCTGAATTACTTGAACATTTGTACAACCCTACTTTTTGTTTGTAATCATAATTCTGCTGATTGGAATAAAATTATTATTCGGCCTCTTAATAAAGTCACGAACCCCCAAATCGTTTCTGAATTCAGACCAATCAGTATAATTTCCGTCTTACCGAAAATATTCGCGATTTTGCTCAACGAACAAGTCATCCACTATTTGGAATATAATCATTTAATTCAAGATCGTCAGTCTGGATTTCGCAAGAATCACAGCTGCTCAACTGCGCTATTGAACATATCAGAGAGTATCAGAACGTCTATCAACCGAAAAAAGGTTGTCATACTCGGCATATCATGACAAATTTTGTTAAGCGTGATGTTGCTTGTGCGCTCATTAATTACATTTTAGGCTATGGTGATGTGATCTCTTATGGTTGAGGAGCCCATTGCTGCCTTGATCAAGAGAATCGTATTCGCATAGCTGATTATGATAAAATCCGTTATACAGGGTGGGCCATCTAACGTTTGCATTTTGACAAAATTGTTTATTTGAAGAATGACAGCTCAAATGTCAAAATGTATCAAATGTCAAAATGCAAATTTTATATGGCCCACCCTATATTTATGGCCTTACCCCTGAGCCCAAGGCAAAGCTTCATTCAGCTACTTTGATTTTCAAGCAACTGAAAACGTGCTCCTGTGTTTATTTAAATGATATGTTCGTGTCTAATAAAAGTTCAACTCGCGCAAATGGTCAATTGCATTTGGTTTCGTGGCAATCAACTTTTTCAATATAATTCCAGTCGAAATCAAGCAATGTAACACCATCGGTTAATTTAAATTTCAGCTCAAAATTTGGCTGCGCAACTACCAGCAATAATTTTAGTTCCTTTCAATTTTCGTTGCTTGGTTGATGAATTTGTGCTCTTGCCAACGTTTCTTCATCACCATCATCATTTAGTTTTTAAGTTATTAAAGTTTTTCCATAGTTTCCCAGATTCAATTTGATTTCTATAGTCACTCGTATATCCCCAATCCCTGCAATTGTCTTTGTTTAAGTCGTTCCATAAGCGGAATTTATACCGTATTGGGCACTTTGCCAGCATACATGAGTTACTGCGTAGCTCTTGTACACATTGGTATAAATTTAGGATTCATAATAAATAAATAAAATAAAATTATGAAACCTTTATATTGTGATTCTTCAATGAGAAGAATGAGTCACCAGTCAATATAAAATGCTTACTCTATTATGACGTCCTTACGCGTATGTCATATGTATAGCGGATAGTACACGCTAATATCTTCCTGAGAAACGCGTGAATGTAATGCCATGCGTTGTTCGCCATGTTGTGCAATATCATTATTTCAAACGGATATTTTTCTGTGAAAATTAAAAAAAGCAGACATTCGATGTTTGAAATTCGCTGTCAAAGCAATGACGTTAATAATAAGCGAACTACGCATGACACGCATTTCTTAAGAAGATATTAGCGCGTACTAATCACTATGCATATGACATACGCGTAAGGACGTCATAATAGAGTTAGTATTTTATTTTGACTGCGAGTCACACAATATGACTCAATTATTCAATCATTTTTCAAAAGCGAAAGTTAAAATTTGAAATTTGGATGAATGAGAATGCAGATGAAATGTAAGAATACAAATGATTTTTAAAAGTAATGTGCAAGGGATGCAAATCGTGGATCACAGTACGGAAAAGTTCATCTTATCGATGTAAGACTTTGTATTTGTCCGTGCAATTAAAACGACACATTCCTTATCAGTGCGTAAGATTTAAAAAAGTCACATTGAAGTGTAAAAATTACGATATACGCATTATTATTATCATAAGCTGAAATAAAACTAGCAAATAAGATATTTGAACAAAGAAACCATATGTAAAGAATGTTATTTATCCTTTAAAAAATTAATATAAAGGGTGGGCTATCTATTACTTTTCTTCACCTATGAGTTTATGTGTTACCATGTGAGTCAAAAGTCATGTGGTATGCATATATGAAGAGTCAAAGGTATGCCATTTATAGTCATGGATTTGCTTACAACACAAATTATCTCTAAGTTTATCCAAACTTATTACGAAAACGAAATGTAAAAAATACCTTTCGGCCAAAGTGCTCTTTTCTGATGAGGCTCATTTTCACCTCAATGGGTATGTATATAAGCAAAATTGCAGATTCTGGTGGGCTGAAAATCCATACGAATATCATGAACAACCTCTCCATCCCAAAAATGTGACTGTTTGGTGCAGCTTATGGACTGGTGGCATCGTTGGACCATTATTTTTCGAAGTCATTGAAAATTTTGATGGTCGGATGATGGCCCGTAAACGAAGACGCGGTGGTCACATGACCGATGTTATTTTTCATACATAAATAGCACACAGCAACCTTCATTGATCAATAATAAATGGTCTTACGTACGTAAAACTAACTTTTCCGCACATTTCCCGAAATTGTTCGGGCTTACGGGTTTTTCATTGACTGTTGCTCATTTTTATTGGATTTATGTTTATTTCTTATCGAATCATCATGCAACTTTGAGAATAAATCACAGAAAACTTCAAGTCAACGATGAGATCGAATTTCAAGTCATTACACATCATATAATTTAAATTTAAATTTTAATTAAAAAAACAAATAAACACTCAGTTTCTAATTTTTCCTTCAACGAACGTTCGCTCCTTTTGAATTGATAATAAAAATAACGAATTAGTTCACTCCGATCTGAACTTTTAATTCATGCCAACGATAGATATGGTTCTACATTTATGTTATGTATAAATTTCGTTAAAAAGCTAATGAGCATTCGAATAGATGAAAAAACACAGATTAGAAAAACACAAATACTTCATCCAATTTAATGACAAAATTTGAATTTTGACCCCGAAAATTGAAAATTTTGTGGAGGAGGTAGGAATTACTTGAAATTTTGCTAGACTTATTTTCAGAAGATTCAATAGGATACAAGTTGAAATTAAAATATTCGCCTTACAAATTTTCAGTTTTGACCTCGAAATTTTGCGTGACTCATTTTTTTCTTAAAAAACTAATATTCTGAAAGTTTCATAATGATACAATGCGAAATAGTCATAGTCCCCATACAAATTTTTTGTAATTATATTGAAAAACAGCCCATTTTTTGATTCGACAACACTAGAGCTACCCGAAAAAATTATCCGATTAGGCTGAAAATTAATATGTTTCTTTTCCTAATGAAGATCAATGTGTGTGTAAACTTTTGATCAATTCTAAAATCAATTTTTTGGGTTATCGTGTTAACAAATTTTTGCGTACAACGTACAACACAAGGACAAATAAATGGTCTTACGTATGTAAAACTAACTTTTCCGCACATTTCCCGACATTGTTCGGGCTTACGCATTTTTCATTGATTGCTACTCATTTGTATTGGATTTATGATTATTTCTTATCGAATCATCATGCAACTTTGAGAATAAATCACAGAAAATTTGAAGTCATTACGATGAGATCGAATTTCGAGTCATTACACATCATGTGATTTAAATTTAAATTTTAATATAAAAACAAATAAACATCTCAGTTCCTAATTCTAACTTCAACGTTCTCTATTTTTGAATTGGTAATAACAATTACGAATTAGTTCACTCTGATGTGAACTTTCAATTCATGCCAACGATAGATATGGTTCTGCATTTATGTTATGTATAACAGTATAACTTTCGGTAACAGCATGAGCATTCAAACTGATGAAAAAACACAGATTAGAAAATCACAAATACTTCATCCAATTTATTGATTTGAATATTGACCCCGAAAATTGAAAATTTTGTGAGGGAGCTGGATTTAAATCTCATCAGAATGACTTGAAAAACATAGAAAATAATATTCTGACAGTTCCAATAGGAAACAATGTGAACTTAAGATAGCCGCCATACAATTTTTCAGTTTTGACCCCGAAAAGACTCCAAAAATCCGAAATTTTGCAGGGGAGGTAGTCCTAAATCTAGTCGGAATGACTTGAAATTTTGCATGACTCATTTTGTTCATAAAAAAATAATATATTCAAAGTTTCAATTCGTAACAAAGTGAACTTGAGAAAGTCGGCATACAAATGTTCAGTTTTGACCTCGAAAAGGTCCCAACAAACGAAAATTTTACAAGGGAGGTAGTCCTAAATCCCATTGAAATGACTTGAAATTTTGCACGACTCATTTTTTTCATGAAAAAAGTAATATTCTGAAAGTTCCATAATGATACAATGCGAAATAGTCATACAAATTTTTCGTAATTATTGAAAACCGCGCATTTTTTTTCAAAATTTCGATCTTTATTATGGAAAAATGGTTACAAATTGATTATTCAAAGTATTGTTCATCGCTAGCCACAACTTTTTCCCATCTTTCTGGCAAATTACGGATTCCGCGTCGAAAGAAATCTGTGCTTTTTTCGGCTATCCATGAATCGACCCATTTTTTGCATTCCTCGTTAGAATGGAAATGCTGTTCAGCCAGGCCATGTGTCATTGATCGGAAGAGGTGGTAATCGGAAGGGGCAATGTCTGGGCTATACGGCGGGTGGGGTAGGACTTCCCATCGAAGCGTTTCCAAGTAGGTTTTAACGACCTGAGCAACATGTGGCCGAGCGTTGTCATGTTGCAAAATAACTTTATCGTGTCTTGCGACCGTTTCCGACCGTTTTTCCTTCAGTGCTCGGCTCAAACGCATCAATTGAGTTCGGTACAATGCTCCTGTGATGGTTTCGTTTGGTTTCAACAACTCATAATAGATCACGCCGAGCTGATCCCACCAAATACACAGCATTAGCTTCGAGCCATGAATGTTCGGCTTTGGCGTCGATGTTGATGCGTGGCCGGGGTAACCATACGATTTTTTTCGCTTCGGATTATCGTAATGAATCCACTTTTCATCACCAGTCACAATACGATGCAAAAAACCCTTCCGTTTTTGCCTTTGAAGCAGCTGTTCACAAGTGAAAAAACGGCGTTCGATGTCTCTCGGCTTCAATTCGTATGGCACCCAATTTCCTTGCTTTTGAACCATTCCCATGGCTTTTAAACGATAGGAGATGGATTGTTGTGTCACTCCCAATGATTTTGCAAGTTTTTCTTGCGTTTGACACGAGTCTTCATCGAGTAATGCTTCCAACTCCTCGTCTTCAAACTTTTTCACTTGGCCTGGACGCTCTTTGTCTTCCACATCAAAATCACCACTTTTGAACCGCGCAAACCACTCCTGGCACGTTCTAATCGACGGAGCATATTCTGGATATGCTCGCATAACAAACGATGACTCTCGAAAGCATTTTTCTTCAGATTAAACCAATAAAGTAAAACTTCCCGCAAATGCTGTTTTGTAGGCACGTAGCTCGACATTTTCAACGCAATAATAAACTTGTGTATTCAACTGAATGATAAGTTTGACAGATCGTTTTCAATGTATTTTTTATCCTCTTTAAGATACAATAGCTGTCAAAGTCAAAATAATGACATCTATGATAGATATGAAGTTAGTAACGGATGCGCGGTTTTCAATTTGTGCTCCCAATATATTGAAAAACAGTCCATTTTTTGATTCCACTCCACTAGAGCTATCCGAAAAAATTATCCGATTAGGCTGAAAATTAATAGGTTTCTATTCCTAATGAAGACAAATGTGTGTGTAAATTTTTGTTCAATTCTAAAATCAATTTTTTGAGTTATCGTGTTAACAAATTTTTGCGTACAACGGACAACGTACAACGGACAACGGACAACGTACCACACACGGACAAAAAATTCCTCCGGGAATGGTTGCAATCGTTTTTTCTAGGTTCAAAACGCATAGAAAACTTATTCCCAGCGTTTTGAATTTTTTGGACCGATCGCAATACTTTTACCACACACAGTGGTGTGTGCGTAAACGTAAAAAAAAATCGATTTCACCTCATGAAGCGTGTTGTTTTATCAAATATTGTAGAAAAAAAATTTGCAAATGCACCCTTTATATAATCTGATTATATTTTTAAACATGCATCTTATGTAACTAAGGGCGTTCGTGTTGATCAACATTTGAATGCCTGAGAATAATAACGACTCAAATCTTTCCAATATGGAAGTCTGAAGCATAGAAAAGATACACGCATTACTGAAACTGAGAATAAAACTGTTCAATATCAGAACTTAAAAAAAAATTACAAGAATGAAATATCCCAGAAGACCACATGAATATTTTTCAGGTTTCAGTTTTTCGTATTCTTTATTCAAGTTTCATTTCAATGACAAGTCCACTTGAAAAGAAGTCACATTGAAATGAAAGTTGAATAAAGAATATGAAGAACTGAATATTGAACGGTTTTATTATCAGTTTCAGTAATGCGTGTATCTTTTCTACACTTCAGACTTCCATTTTGGAAAGATTTGAGTCGTTATTTTTCTCAGGCATTCATGTGGCATTTATAATCAAATTTGCGTACGTCCATTTCCTCATCCCCAATTTAAAGATACTTTTTTGTAAATGTACTATTTTTTATTCTAAGCGATTAATTTCAATATAATTTGCATAATGTTATAATCTACTACTTCTTTGAATATGTTGACATTTTGGTCGGTCAGTGTTCACTTGACATTTCTATTGGATTGTTTACAGTTTTCGAAATTATTTCTTCATCATTTTCTATAATAAAACACAACCAAAATGAACTGTTCAGCATTTAATTATTATCAAATTCCGCCGGAGGCCGTTCTCGAGAGTCGAAGAAACTTTTATTCTATGCAAAAAGAAAGTACAGAATCAAATGTGAAGTGGCTGCGACGCGTCAGAGATTCCACTGAATGTTGTTCATTTGGAATTCTCAGTGACTTTCTCTTGATGGATAAATTCCACTGTGAGATAGAGAATGATGAAATTGAAAGGCTAAGAAATATTGGGGTCCTGTCAATGGAGCAACTGTTTGCGTTTATAATGGACGAAAGTTTTGGTGTTGAAAAAAATAGTGTAACGAAGAAAATTGCGGTCGATAGCCCCAATTCGAAACATGTTGAAGGTTGTGAAGATCAGTTTGTTGGAAACACGAATAGAATGGTCAACGACCTAGAGACTGAAGAAAACCTACTCGTTGAATTTAAGGCTGAGCTAATTGAAGATCACAGAGACCACGAAGACGCAGTTGAAGAAGTGACAGATGGTGAAAATGACAATGGTCAACGCCAACCACGAAAGAATGCCTGGAAAAAAAATATCAGCGATGAAGAGAAAACGAAGAGAAAACGGATTGCGAAAAAGCATACTAAAGAAAAACGAGCCGCAAATGAACCAGTCAAACGATCAACACAGAACGATGGACTTAAAGGATATAAGTTAACTGACGAGAATCGCATTGTGTGTTTGGATTGTGGTAAAACTTTCGCACACATTTCGACATACTTAACGCATAGTAGATTGTATGTATTGGATATGCTTTTTGCAAACTGAAATATCAATAAGAGCTTGTCATCGATCAAATTTGACCAATTGACTTTCTTTAATGATTTAGGCACTCAAAAAAGAATCTTTCCCGTTGCGATATATGCGATAAGGTTTTCCTAAGAGCATTCATATTCAGAAAACACATGCGTAGACATGAACTAGAAATGGGAAAGACTTTTGAATGCCATTTGTGTCGTTCGACATTCAAGCGATTGCATGGTTTTCGGGTACACTTCTTTCTAAAGCACGTAGACTACGCCACAAAAAAGTTTATGTGCCCTCATTGCAACATAAGGCAACCGCGACAAGAAGCTTTAGTTGAACATATGAGGAGCGTAAGTTTCACAATATTACAATATTTATTTAAACATCTTTAAATCACTATATTACACATTTTTAATTAAACAGGTTCATTGTCTAGCAGTGAATCATAATTGCCCTCACTGCACCAAAGAATTTCAAGAATATTCAGAATTGGTCGAACATATAAAGATACATTCCGAATCAAAGCGTTTCATGTGTGAGCTGTGCTCGAAGCGATTCCAATACCAAAATAAGTTAAA
Source organism: Obolodiplosis robiniae (assembly GCA_028476595.1). Taxonomy (NCBI): domain Eukaryota; kingdom Metazoa; phylum Arthropoda; class Insecta; order Diptera; family Cecidomyiidae; genus Obolodiplosis; species Obolodiplosis robiniae. The sequence goes on along the minus strand of CM052014.1, from coordinate 27,131,127 downwards.
AAAGCATGTGGCTATTGTTCACACGGGCGCAGATCGAGTTGAATGTCCCGACTGCGGAAAAGTATTGAAATCGAAAGCAATTTATAGAAATCATAAAAAATTGCATAGCGGCATAAAACCTCACACTTGCGAAATGTGCGGTAGACAATTTGCAACTAAAGGAAACTATTCCAAACATTTGATGGTGCATCGTAATGAGAAGCCACACGCATGCAGTGTTTGTCCCAGACGATTTCTTACTAAACATGATTTGAAAGTTCATTCGCATGTCCATACTGGAGCAAGACCTTACAATTGTGACTTATGTGACAAGAAATTTACCCAGCTTAGCGCAATGAAGACTCATCGCAAGAAAGTACATTTAGCTGATCCCAAAAGAGAACAATCATCCTAGAATTGCAATGACATCAATTTATTCGACAATTGCCATCAATCAATAACTAATGTAATGAAATATTGATATTGAAAACATTTAATTATAATTTATAATAACATTTAAATGAAAATATATTACAAAATGTTCTGTGTAATACTTGTTTGAGTACAATCTACTACTTCTTTGATTTGGTTGACATTTTTGGCAGTCATTTTTTACTTGACATTTCTACTCAATTGTTTACAGTTTTCGAAATTATTTCTTCAACAATTCTATTAATAATAATATACAACCAAAATGAGCTGTTCAGCATTGAAATATTATCTAATTCCGTCGGAAGATGTTCTCGGAAGAAGAAGAAACTTTTACTCCATGCATAAAGAAAGTACAGAATCAAATTTGAACTGGCTACAACGCGTCCGAGATTCAATTAAATGTTGTGAATTCGGAGTCCTTAGTGATATTCTTCTTATGGATAAGTTCCATTGTGAGTTAGCCAATGACGAAATCGAAAGGCTTAGAACCGTTGAAATGCTGTCATTAGGGAAACTGTTTGCGTTTGTTGAGGATGAAAGTATTAAAGTCTATAATTGTGAACTGCTTGACGCATTCAAGGCTGAGATTGTTGAGGAGCAATGGAACTCTAAAGTTGATGAAGAATTTACAGATGCTGGAAATAACGTGGGACTGAGAAGAAGTCAGCGTCAACCACGAAAGAAATCGTTTATTTGGAATGAAGACATAAGTGAAAAAGAAAAAACGAAGAACAAACCTGCTACAAGAAAACGAGCCACGAAAAAGCACACCACAATTAAACCGATCATAAGACGGAAAAAGACGGATGACATCAAAGGATATACGATAAACTATGAGAATCGCTTCGCATGTTTGGATTGCAATAAAAGTTTCGCGCAAAAGCAGACATGTCTAATGCATAGAAGATTGTACGTGAAGGCACTAAAAAAATTTATCATTTCATGCTCAAATTGACTTTTATTATTTGTTTTTGTAGACATTTAAAGACAAAACTTTTACACTGTGATATGTGTATAAAGGATTTCACAAAATTATTTGAATTCAAAAAACACATGCGTAGACATGAATTGGAGATGGGAAAGATTTTCCAATGTCATTTATGCTGTTTAATATTTCCCCTATTACGTGGTCTCCGGGTTCACTTTCTTCAAAAGCATGTCACCTTTCCCAGAAAAAAATACACGTGCACTCATTGTAACATAAGACAGCCTACACAGAAAGCGTTAGATGAGCATATAAAAATCGTATGTATTTTGAATGTTTCATCATATTCATTGTTTTATCCATAAAAATAATCTTGAAATAGGTTCATGGCTTTGAAGTGAAACACTGCTGTCCGCATTGCACCAAAGAATGCAAGGAATATTCAGAATTAACCGAACATCTCAAAATACATTCTGAATCGATGCGCTTTATGTGTGAACTGTGCTCGAAGCGATTTCCATACCCGAATAAGTTGAAGAAGCATGTGGCTATTTACCATACAGGCGAAGATCGAGTCGAATGTCCTGATTGTGGGAAAATATTGAAATCGAAAGCAACTTACAGAATGCATAGGAGAACGCATACCGGCGAAAAACCTTTCAACTGCGAACTATGTGAAAAGATGTTTTCTATGAGGTCGGGCCTTGCAAAACATTTGATGATGCACCGCGACGAACGGCCTCACGAATGCGGTGTTTGCTTGAAACGATTTAGAACCGCAGCTGATTTGAAACTGCACTCTAACACTCATACTGGAGCGAGACCTTTCAATTGTGACTTATGTGACAAGAAATTTACCCAGCCTAGCGCTATGAAAACGCATCGAAGAAAAGTGCATTTGGTTGATTCCAGAAGAGAACAGCAATCCTAGTAATATTAAAGTTGTATTCATCTTTTCTCCAAATTACTATCAAATTAATAAATTATTATAATTCTTATACAAAATTATTAACTCAATGAATGAGATAAATGCTAGTCCTCAATTTCACATTTCTTCATGTACGACCATGATCATGCTTCCCCCAATCACATAAAATGGTCGTGGCACAAAACTCTTTCCTACAATAACAATACTTCTAACCAAATAAACTTATCAATACATGTTCATTCATATGTTTCCGTCTGTTGAGTTGGTTTATTTTTAACAACGTGCTACGCATTCGTGCGATACGCAGTGATAGTGATAATCAAGCATAAAAACAAAAACAGACGCTAGCTGCTTATTTGTGCTAGGGAATTAAAACAGATAAAGTGTATAAATAAATACGTAGCTATTGAATCATAAAATACTAAGACAATCACAAAATCTGCTATGTCATCATCTTTTGACATTTTGCTGATAATAATACGCGACTTAATTTGTGAAAAACACTGAAACGGTCAACAACGTTTTTCATTGAAACATTAGCCTTTTCAGCATATCATTCACTTTTACTTAATTTCTTGATAGGAAAATCAAATCTACCAATAGCATGGCATTTCGACTGATGTTTCCTAAAAATCGAATTTCTATATCAATTCGGTTGTCCTGCTTATATCAGAACGAGGCAATCAATGTGTTCAATAGAAATATTTATTCATCGTCGCCTCATTGGAAACGTGTCGCATTCAATTTGAGTGACATTGGAGAGGGGATTCGTGAGGTTATCGTGAAGGAATGGTTTGTTAAAGAAGGTGATGTTGTGCAGCAATTTGATGATTTGTGTGAGGTTCAAAGTGATAAGGCTTCTGTGACCATAACTAGTCGATACGATGGAAAAATTTTGGAAATTCATCATCAAGTCAATGATACGGCATTAGTTGGGAGACCATTGATTGATTTCGATGTGATCGATGGAACATCGACTGGAACTTCGAGTGGTGAATCCTCTACGCACGTAGAAAGCGATCAAAAATTAAGAGAAAATGTCAAAACAGAAGAAAAACCAGAAACCAGTTTTACTCAGGACTCAAAAGTGCTTGCAACACCAGCTGTTCGTCGCATCGCTAGTGAAAACAACGTGAATTTATCACTTGTAAATGCAAGTGGGCCACATGGTCGCATATTGAAAAGTGATATTTTGGAGCATTTGAATATAATACCCGCCACAATCGAGGGCAATCGTCCAAAACCATTAGTCGAAAGACAAAACGACAGTGCTCAATCTGTTCAAGTGGAGCAAGTGCATACTGGCAGCGGTGATCACGTCGAAAAATTGAAAGATGTGCGCAGAATCATGTTCAAAACCATGACAGAATCCTTGCGGATTCCACATTTTACATACAGCGATGAAGTCAACGTCACCGAACTGGTTAAACTACGCGATGTGATTAAGGATGAAACTGAATCTCTTGGCGTCAAACTTACATTCATGCCTTTTTTTATAAAAGCTACATCACTTGCGCTCACAAAATATCCGATTCTAAACAGTAGCTTGGATGACCAAAACGAATCCATCGTCTATAAATCATCACATAATATTAGCATTGCGATGGCTACGCAAAGCGGCTTAGTCGTACCAAACATAAAGAATTGTGAGCAAAAATCTATTTTCCAAATTGCACGGGATTTGAATGAATTACTGAGCCGAGGACGGAGCGGAAAATTGCAGCCAGCTGATTTTCAAAATGGCACATTTTCGCTGTCGAATATTGGAGTCGTTGGTGGAACGTATACAAAACCAGTGATTGCACCGCCGCAAGTAGCAATTGGTGCGATTGGTACAATGTTCATTGTGCCGCGGTTCATCGGTGATAGTGATAATGTGCAACGTGCCCATTTGATACATGTCAGCTGGTCGGCTGACCATCGAGTGATAGACGGTGTCACAATGGCTGGCTTTTCAAACGAATGGAAACGCTATGTCGAAGTTCCACAACGATTTATAGCAACTTAATTATTACAATTGTTTGAACGGAAGCTAATCGCAAATGCTAATCATCGGTGATGACGTGTCGAGTGGTTCGGGATCTGCACATATAAAGCGAGTTCTTTCAAAAATCTAAATCATATTGCGTTTGTTTGGCATAGTAAAAAAAGGTGTTTATAATAATTACTATAAATATGGTACTATCATTTGACCAATGAATCTTTTTAAGAATAAAGCAAATGCTAAAACAAACAATTTTATTTCATTTATTCTTATTTTCCATTTGCATTTTGAGTTCAGGTCTTAGTGTCGAAAAGGTAAATATGTTAATTAAAAATGTATGTTAAACACACAATCAACTTTGAACCATTTCAGCATAAATGATGACTACACTCTGCTTTCAATACCGAAGAATCTACTTATTTGAAACCGGTAATGAGTTGCTTTAAAAACGAAAAAGCCGATGTTTTGATAAGGGCTCTGCACAAACAAAATGAGCAGCAACTTGAATGCGACTAACTTTGTTTGCGTTTAAAACTAACGCTCGATATTGAGTGCCCAGTAGTAGCAATTATATACATTTTGGTGATGGGGTTGAATGGAACAGCATGCGTGTCACGGTCGCTATATTGTGTCTATGAAGTAAAGCCATTTATTTTCTCCTATAAAGTTACTCCAACACTGAAAAAATCTATTTCATGAAAAGTTTGGTTTTTAACGGTAAATATTGTTTGACAGTCGTATGTTGAGCATCATGAATATTCATGCGAATTCATTTCATCAATTATATTCGGAGTTCGGGCGTCGTTTGAGTAACGCATGTATCTATTTACTTTTGACTGGTTTGAATGTTTACGGTGTACGAGCTGTTATCTTTGTGAGCCTCTATCGCACAGTGAACACTCTAATATATCGAAATTATTCAGCATGAAGGCGGAGAATGGAATTGAGGGTGGCAAATGTACAACGCACATTTACATCGCTCTATCCATTTGGTATACAAACGGAAACCATCGTGATTTTGTTAGTAGTGGTTGTGTTAGTTCAATTGTAAATAAATGATATGGCATCGGCTCCCTCCGGCAAAACGAAATATTTTATGCGTTCGGATGAACTGTACAGAATGTGGAGAACCATTCTGATTTTGGTTGCGCGCAAAATCGCATCGCGATCAAAACGTCTACAATCTGCTTTGCATTGCTAAAAAAAATACAAGAAAACAAAAAACTAACAAAGTGATAGATATTTCGGATTGGAGCAGTTAAAATTGAACATTGGTGAGAAAATCAGTTGAAAGCACAAATTAAGTTGCCCTTTTTTTTCACGAGAAAAATCGATGAAATAAGCACGACCATTAAGCGTTAAATCGATTTTACTGAAACGAAAACCAAACACAAATACGTCAAAAACACACGCAGGACTAAATACGATGTGAAACGTATCATCACTGTCATCAGAACTATTTTAAATGTTCACTGTTTTAATTCAGAAATTGTGATTAAATGACTTTAATAATAGTGTTACTATTTTTTAAATCACTTTGTTTGTACCTCCAAAATATCGTTTTATATTGTTACGATAAGTTTTTAAATCCGAAGCAGAAGTACTATACGAGCGGTGGGTCGCCATCGTCGTTGTCTTCAGGTAGCTCTTATCAACATCGAGGACAGCGTTCGGGACTTTTTTCATCAGCATCATCATTATCGTCGTCATCGTCGAGTGCATTGAATAAATCACGTGCGGTCGAACGGGAACAATTGTTGGAAAAAATTAGAGCTCGCAAGAAAGCTGCGAAATTGCGAACGTAGAAAAGCGACTCCAAATTTGCAAATTACAAATTCAAAATAGATTCAATTGAAGTGGAAAAGTTTGAAGAGCCAATTAGGCGACAGAAATATTTTGAGCTGTTATGAAAAAAACACTTGATGAACGAATTTTTGGTTGCTATGGTAGTTGCCTCCGAACGACAAGTGAAAAACACTACTGCGTTAGGAACACGAGTTTTTTATTTTTACTATCGAGACACAAATGAGCGAAATGCTTGAAGTTTGAAATTACAATTATCCTGAATTCGGGAAGAGAAAAATATTCGTATTGATAAAACGCAACCGCAGTGGCCATCAACAAAGTCGAAATTTTTTGGAGTGCAAAACTCAATGGGGTGAATTTTTGTAATCGAATAATATTCAGTCTCATTCACAGTGCAATGTATACATAGTATTCGTTCCAGTGTGTTGCTTTATCGTTCCGAATCTGCGTCATGTGTACGAAAACATAATCAACGCACAGAAACATTACTGAACATTTTTTGTGATTAGAAGCCTGTGTTCTTTCGGCGTGTGCGTGTGTTCGTGTGTGCGCGTATTCGAGTGTTAACGTATGCGGCCGTGTATGATATCGTCGATGTGTGAGTGCTTGAGCTGAATTCAACTTCTTGAGCTATTCCAAAACGGAGTTCGGCGACCCTTTTATAGCACGCTAACAGTTACTACATATGATTTTGCTAACTCAAATAAAACTTCCTCCATATTTCGTTTGGTGAATAAAATAATCGAATAGCAGGCAACCCCAATCGATTTTCTTTCGGCTCACCGCTCGCTCCTTGGGAGTGTGTGGACTGTGTAATTAGAAAAAGATAGAATAAACTTGTAGCGAAATAATAATAATGAAACAATAGAAATGAGAATATCGAGAAAGAGGCAATAGAACATATTTATGTCAGCATCGATGAGTGATTTGATTTCTCAAATTCATGGAAAACTGAACGATTCATACAGTAAAGCATTTGCTGTCAAGACGTTTAAAAATATTAAATTACAAGCAAAATATACAAAGGAAGGAAACAGCAACGACGAAAACTGGTTTTGAAGGCGTCAGTGGGTCAGTACAGTGAATGAACCGATTTATTGGATATTCAGATATTGAATGAACTTATACAAAACAATTCAGACAGCATATTGAAGTAAAGGGTGTTTGACGAATTGTATTTTGAATTGCCACGGAAATAGTTGAACAGTGTGATTAGTATTGAATTACGCGCTAAACTGTAAGGCAAGTGAATTTCCTTACTCACCTATATTTCGACAAGTTAAGCGGAAGGTTTGCAACATGGCTCCAATGCGTCATTCACTGTATGGTATTAGTGACAGTATGAATCACAATGACCAAGACGACATCAACCAATCAATAAATTTAGCTTATTACGACAATTGGATATGGAGCAAAAGGCATCGATCGCAAGAAGTTATGCTGTCGGATTCGTCGTTCCGCAAAGGTACATATAATTTATTTCTTCAGAAGTTCGACCACTTTCTCTGATTTATCTTTGGTTATTCTAAGAATATATATTATTCTATTCTTGGCTCTATTTTTTATTTCATTTCATTTCCTTAAAGGATATTGCACGCTGAATCAGTATTTTCCACTTTTTGAGCTTTTCAAGTTTCTCCCCATTTGAAATAATATATACAATCAAGTGGAGAGGGCTATAAAAAAGTATACAAAATTGGGATACTGTTCAAAAAGTCAAAAAGCGTTATAGACTCTCTTGAATTGTATCCAAATTGCATCATTACCTTTTACTTTTCTCATTCTCTTCTTTTTATTCGTCAAATTGTCTGTTATTTTTAAATATTATTTCAATTTGATACAGATCAATTATTTGTTTCTGCATAAATGGATTTTTTTTTTTTTAATATAATCAGTATACTGATGAGATATCTGATTATAATAAAGTAATAAGGATTGTAGATTCGCGGCATGCAAAAATATCCTGCGCATTTGATATGACAATATATTTATTATTTATTCATTATCCAATTTTGTTGTAATTTTTACAGCTTATTTCCATCCAAATTGGAGTAAAGGAACAGCGGCTGTGCGAGGAAATCATGCAATAAACAGTTGTCGGCATTATTGGGAAATCCATGTGTCGCATCGTGTATTTGGCACGAGGTATATATACGATAAAAGTACTTTTTTTTTAAATGCTCTTGTTCATAGCAATATCCTGTATTCCACAGTATGATGTTTGGCGTTGGGACGGACGATGTGCGATTGCAGGCAAACAAATTTATAAACATGCTTGGTGAGGATGAAAATGGTTGGGGACTGTCGCACAAGGGCTTGCTATGGCATGGCGGAGTCGCTTACAGATTTACCAAGCGATTTGCCGAAAATCAGGCTACAAAAATCGGTTTATTATTTGACGGCATCAATGGAACACTCACCTATTACAAAGATGGCAAATGTTTGGGAATTGCTTTCCGTGGCTTACACAAAGTCGGCAAATCATTGTATCCATTTGTTATATCAACCGCGGCTAAGACCGAAATGTTTGTGACTGAAACGCGACGCGATTTCCCAGATCTGAAGGATCGATGTCGAGGCGAAATAATAAAACACATCAAACACAAATCGGATCTAGAAAAACTCGAACTACCCGTTGTCGTGATGCACTATTTAGCTGAAGCATTCTGTGAAGATCGACCGTTAACACCCATCGACAATTTCGATCAATTCAAAACATAAATCCACAAAATATTTCTATAATTTTAAGGTATTTATTTTATAGTCTTTAATCGATGTGAATGAAGAAGACGTTTTCAAAACGGTGGTATCGTTAACCAAGATTATACTTATTGGAGCTTAATCTAGTCATTGAATGTTTTACTAAGGAAAAACTGAAACCGAACAATGGAATAATGTGAATTTTGTGATTTTATGAATATAATTAACCAAATGTAATGTTCTGAATAACTTCCTAGCTATTTTGAGTCGAAATGAATTTTGCATTATTTTCTGCACAATAATTTAGGGAATGAATACTGCACAAACATGATTTTGCTAATGGAAACGAACATTACTTTTCAAACGAAATTCATAGACGTGTATTCATTTTTGAGTGTTATAACCAATGAAACCAACTTATTATTGAAATTTTAAGCGAAGAAATAACGAACCAAAAACGGAACACTATATCGGAAGAGATTAGTGGTTGTTTAGCTATAAATATGTACTCATAGCAAAATCAACTGTGTGTACAAGGAAATTTTAAGAAAATCGACGTTTAGATGTGAAAACTTATTAAATTGATCCAAAATATTCAAAATAGTCAAATTTATGACGATTGATTGCATTTTGAAATCTAGTCAAGCATAGAGAGAAACTAAGACAGATTAAAATTCATTCTTCAAATATGAGTAATTCGATGACAAAACAAAAATGGGCCAACCCTGTGCAATAACTTAGGTATAAATAATTGAGTAGGCAACTCATAAAAGATGACATTATTTTAATGATGACATGGAAAAGAAAAAAGACAAAAAACTTCGTAGAATAGACATAAATGGATGTGAATTCAGGATAATGATGCCGATAGTCATTCCAAAATATTTCAGGAATACTCAGCTTGTATCACATTTCGAAGTGCATTTAGACTTTTTCTTGTCAAAAGTATTTATAACTAAAATGAATGAGAACATTTGATTTGTAAGATTCCAATAAATTTCAATCAAACTTGTTTCATCAAAAATCGTTTCCATTATTTCTCCTGTTTTCATATTTCTGTTTTTTTTTCTTCTGTATTCCTCGTTCATGAAAAACTTGCGTTTCTCTAAAATATCACAAAAAAAAAAACCAATATTTTCCTTCCCATTAAAATAATTTTAATTTATTAAAAGGATTTTGAATGAAATGAACAAATGACACGGTTCTTTCGTTAAATTTGCTGGTTTTTCGAATCTAATTTGCGTGACACACAATGTTGCTGTTAAAAAATCAATTATCTCTCAAAGTTTAGATTCTTATTCGGATTTTATATATATGCAATTCGATGTTCAATTGGTCGGTGGTTGAGTTTTGGCATTTTGCAGGGATTGTGTCATGTACAATTTAGCCAATGATTGTGAACAGAATTGTGAAATGTGTTGGGCGTAAGTATTGATTTGCCCGGAAACTATCATTGAATTCAATCGCGATGGAACTGGTAATGGTCTGAATGCCTTCAAAACTTCTTCATCTGGAACTGCTGCTTCACCCTTTGCAATACGCATATTGTTTTCTTGTTGATTCTTAGCCAAAACTCGAGTTTTATCCTGCAAAAAATAATTAAAAGGGTTCAAAAAGATTTCAAGGATATAAAATAAATTTGCTATTTTCAAGCTTAATGTATGATTCAAATAAAGACACAAATGTAATAGCAATCCAAATTGTTGTGATCAATTGTGATGAAAGTAAGTGGACCACTTACCATATCTTGACGAATAACAGCTTGTTGGTATTTATTGAACTTGGTAGCTTCTTGGTTAAGTTCGTCAACGCGTTCCATAAGCGAGCGTAAATGATGTTCTAGGACGGATGCGGTACCCAAGTCCAAAAAATGTGTGCCTGACTCTTCTGGAATCAATTCATTGAGCTCCGACATCATGATGTTAGTCAATGGCGAATTTTTGATGTGAATGGGCACTTCGATGAACAACTTTTCATAGCTGATTTTCAAATTTTTAAGTGCTTCAGCAGTAAAATCACCTTCCTTATACATAGCAATGGCTTGTGGAGTCAAACGATATGCTTTTAAAGTGAGGAAACCTCGAGCTGATTTTTGTGTGTCATAAATGACGACGACTGATTCTTCAATGCTCGTTTGGTAGTGGTACTGCGACTCAAGCAATGGCAACGACAAAAAGTTACCAACATCAGCACTTTGGTACCAACCAACATGGAAATGATCAACATTAACACGGCGCAAACGTCGCATCATCGCCAATTGATACTCTTCCTCATCCATAGTTTCATCGCTTGTTTTTGGAAATGGAAAGCAATTTGTGATTTCCAATGTTTTACCGAATGCTAAACCTAGCAGAGCTCCCTGAGCCAAATCCATATTGCTTTGCGATTCTTCATGGCAATGTTTTACCATTTTCATCACAGCCTAAAATTTACAAAAATGCATATTTAGAAAAATAAAATCTGTCAAAAAATTTTAAAATAACATAATAATTTGGACGAAAACATGAAATTTGATTGCGGTTGGAATTTGTTGATTTCCTAACCTATTTGATGGAAGCCATTAGTTTCAAACACTTGCGCAAAGTGTGTATGTGTAGTGCTGACGAATGAGAGCGTGAAGCGTGCTCTTTTCGTCCCGTCGGCACGCAATTTTGAATATACAAATCATATTGTTTTTCCATATTTTCCAATCTTACTTTAATTTTATTCCACTCACCAATCCATCGCATTGCACAGAGGCAATCGTATTATCGGATTCCTGTTGGCGCTGATTATTATTTCGGCGATTTTTTCCGGACATTGTTTCACGACTTTATCACACTTGACAGTCGAATAAAAAGACAGATCAACACTGAGATGAATGTATTGGGATGGTCGGCGCGAAGTTGTCCGCGATCAAAACCATCAAAAAGACGTAGTAGAATTCAGATATGCTTTTCGTATTTTGTTGGAAATTGAATGGCGTTTAAATGTCAAGCGCACTTGTGTGTACATAAATCTACTCGTACCAGATTTTTTTTTATCATAGAATATAAACAGAAGAATATTAAATGTTTTCGATTGGTCGCAGTCTTGCATTCGATTTACAGTATTATTTTGTACATTCATGATGAGTTGAATTGCTTGGAATGTTTTGCGATGTGCAAAAAATCCCCGAATCCATAAAGAGAAAAAAATCGAGATTACGGAACAATATTGAGAACATGAACAACATCGGAGAGATTTTATGCAAATATTGTGAATACAATGACGTCGAAAATGTGAAAAAGCTTTTAGATCAAGGTAAGTGGCATTCTCCATATTTCCTATAACATTCTAATAGAAATTGTTGAATTTAGGTGCAAACCCAACGCAAATTACACTTTGCGGAAAGACGGCGATTGGAATTGCATGTTTGAATAAAAATGTTGAGGTATTAGAGCTTCTACTGATTGCTTGTGCGAGCTATGAACCAACTAACTATGATTATGAAACCGGAGAAAGTGAGGCGAAAAGAGGGAGGCGGAATGAACGAGATGGGGATCAAACACCAGAGGGTAAAGACGCTATATATATTAACCGATTTATTGTTGGTTTTCAAATGAGCATTATTTATATATATATATATATATTTCTTACGACTACTTCGAATCATAATTTACTCGATATGTATTCTATGAATTTGAATTGAATTTAATAACCAAACAGAATGATATCCTTTGGGTTACAATATTATGATTTATTTGAAAATCACAATCTAAAAACAATGGGATTGATTGCAAAGTTCACGCGAACCGAATGAAACCACCGATCTAATCGATTGCGGAACGGGATTCTCCCATATCAACCAATTACTCACTTAGTTCTATACAATTATCACAATTATCACAATTAATTGGTATTGAGAGCCAATTAAATTAAACATTCACCTAGTTTTTGATTGTATTTACGAGAACAAAGCTTTAGAAAGGCGTAAACATTCAATCAGAATGCCAACAATCAAATTTGTTATAATGTTCTCAACATTCGTCTCAAATACTCTGGATTTATTACCTTATGCGCAACATTCAACTATTCTGAGGTAATTTGACTTTATTGAGATTGTTTTGTGATTCTCTCGAAGGTATGGACGATTTGCAATGGGAAGATGAGATTGAGCAACCACTCCCCGAACCAACCAAAGTAGATACTGTAGATGATGAATGGTTAGTTTTGAAAGTCAGAAAAAAGTTCGATGAGTGAAATCAAATGTTTCTAATTCACTCCATCGATTAATCGCATTTTTAGGTCGGTCCTTTATCGCTACTACGCTAGTATTATTGAGACTACATCAGACTTATTGGCCAATGCCATTAGCATGCGAGATCCACATTGTTTAGATGCATTCCAAGAAGCGCCTTTGCATTATGCAGGTAATGGACTTATGAGGTAGCTTCATTCATTCATGAATTCATTTATTAATTTATATTTATTTATACAGCATCAGTTGGAAGCTATGAATGCGTGGAACTACTGTTAAAACATAAAGCTCCAATAAATGTGACCACAGACACGGGATACACGCCTTTACATTTGGCAGTCGAACAACCACACATTGTCAATTTGCTGCTGCAATACAAAGCCAATCCGAACAAATTAACATTCTTGGACCAAATGGCTCCTATTCATTTCGCCACGAAGGTCGGTGAAATAGAAACGGTAAGAGTCGAGTATTTTATGCAAGCAAAATAATTTCGAAGAATTTTTCTGAACTTCGACAGATCCAGTTGCTGAAAAATGCTGGTGCTCAGGTGAATATAACAACGACATGTGGACAAACGGCACTGCATCTCGCTACTGTGTATGAAAAATACGAAGCAGCTGTGATATTGATTGAATGTGGAGCTAAAGTGAATGTTTGCGACGAAGAAGGTGTTACTCCTCTATTCACAGCAATAGTAATGAATGACTATCCAATGGCAAAGATGCTTCTAAAAAATGGGGCACGTTTACTCCCGAGTCAGCATTTATTAAGTTTCACTATACGAAATCGAATGAGAGACATGACACGATTGTTGGTTGAAACTGGTGAAAATGTGAATGGGCGCGATCCAATTGGCTGGACCCCACTCCTACTCGCCATACACAAACGTGATATCGAAACGATGGAATATTTGATTGCTCATGGGGCAAAAATCAATGAAAATGCGTATGTTTTAAGGGAATTACATGTTGCAGTGCAACAGGCAGATTCAACAGATGATTTTAAGAAAATATTCCGGATATTGGTTCGACATGGCGTTGAAATTGATAGCCTCAACAAATGGGGCGAGACACCGCTATGCTTAGCAATGCTTATGGAAAAATATCGAATTGCCGAGTACCTAATACACGAAGGCGCAAATGTGAACGCTGGAAGTTTAATCAAAGCCAGGGAATGCATGCTCTTAGTGTGCGAATGTTATAATATCAATATAATCAAACTGTTTGGTAGGTTTTTTCGTTTTTTTTTATTCAACTCGATTTCAATTAATTCATACTAGTCGCATTTCTAACTTTTTAATAATCTTTTAGTAAATTCAGGACTTAAGTTGATTTGGTCAGAGCTATTAGGTATTCTAAATAATCCGAATGCACATAGAGACGAAGCAAACAATGGCACACACCAACGAAGAAGAAGCAACACAGCTGAATCTTCAAATACCAGAGAAAGCTGTGAAAAGTACCTCATGCGAGTCTTAACGAACCCATTATCACTGAAACAATTGAGCCGAATTGTAGTACGGAACAGAATAATTGAAAATATGAAATATCATCAGTTTATTAGAGATAATGTTCTAACGAATACCCAATATCAATTGAATGGTGAACTTGAATACAATAGCCCAAACTTGTCAACAATGATTGCAAACACAACAACGTCCACATCACGAACGACTACACGACCGGAAGAGACGAACTCAATTTTGAAATGCCTAATTTGGCAATTAGATTTACCGCGCATTTTACACTTTTATCTGTATGCTTTCTCAGATGTGCCGGCCATGCCAGAAGACATAGGGGTTTTTGTAAATGATTAAGTAGAAAATGCGATATATTCCCATTTTTGATATATTTTGAGTGTTGCCATTTTATGCACGACCATTCAAAAGGTCAGTTTCAAAACTTAGGCTTGTGTGCATTAAAAGAGATTAAGTTATATTATTATAATAAACAAAAATTGAAATTAGCATCGATTCTGTGAATTATTCATTTTTTCGAATATTTGTTTCTTTCTTTCCTAGATTCATTCAGCGATCCGTTGCATATATGTAATGCTTTTCATTGAAGAAATTGGTCTGAGATGGAGATATATCTTTAAAGAATATGAATATATTCTTGAATTTTGTGAAACAGGGCAGTGTTTCTAGGTTTTCAGCGATATTTTTCCCAAACAGGCTTCCTTTGTCAGCATCCTTACTGCACTTTTATTCATTAACAAGTGAATATCTTCCTGAGTACAATGCCAATCAATGCTTTTTAAAAAGACCGTATCTATATTTTCTACCTACTAAATTCTAAATCTGAACATTCTACAACAAAACTTCGCATTTGACAGCGCTCTGCGTGAGTCTTTACGATAAATTTTATCTTAAACAGTTTGTTTACATTTTTTGATGCGTTTGTGATCTGTCAAAACAGCTGATCTATTCATAGAAGTTAATCGAGTTCAATTTCGTATTGAATTAGTCGTCAAAATTCTGACTTATCCATAGGAACGCTGGTCATTTTCATGTCATTTATTTTGAAAAAATGAAGGAAACTAATTTGAATTTAATGTGATATTTTCTTGCTCAAGAAGTGCTAACAAAATTCGCGGTGGATATTTCGTAAGTTGATTTGAATGAGCAGAATTTGTAATTAAACAAATATGAAGCATATACTTGCGCCGCAATATTTGCAGATGCCAAGCTGATTATAAATAGAATTCATTCGTTTTGTTGGTTTATTTTTCCTTGGATTGGAATATTTCGATATTAGCTACAATGATTTCAGTATCGTTTCTGCCGCAGAATTGGTTGTATTTTGGTTGTGCGTGCTTGCAATGCGATGATCTCGAACGAACAAAATATTGTATATATTGAATTGATATTGAGATATCACTCAGAGAAAGGTAGATCACTCAGACAAAATTATTAGGGCACCCTGAACAGAGCAGGATAAGAGCGAACGAATTGTAGTGAACAAGTGTAAAATGAAGTGAATGTTTATTTGGTGCAATAATTCCAGGAAATTGAGATTTTTACAGAAACAATTGCTCATATTTTCGATTATTAGATTTGTCAATCATAGTTCATGTTTGTTCTCGAAAGCAGATTTTATTCTGGCTTGGATTTTGCACTTGGCTCGTCTTTGATTGCTTTGTAATCTTCACTACAATAAAGATAAAATACCCGTCGACACACACGTTCCGTTCGTATTGCAAATAAAAACTCATTATTCATTTTGATCACGATGAATTGTGTGAAGCAAGCACGACTCGTTTCAAGTTAATCGGTTACACGGGAATTTGTTTCGGAACAAATTTGAGGTCGTTTATTCCCTAATTAAAAAAGCTGATACAAAAGAGGTGTACTATTAACCTTCCAGGAATTAATTTAAGCACTTTCAGATATCAATTATTTATATTTCTGTGTATCAAGCCAACAATTATTTGCGTAAAAATGGAAACGGAAAATACCAGTAAGTTTGTCTGTCACGATGTGATTTGTATGAAAAACTGATTTCGGACGAATTTTTGTGCGCAAATTCTCCTCGTAGATGAAACAAATTCTCCCGCCTCGACGGAATTAAAAAAAAGTTCACACGATAAAAGGGATTTGCCGAGAACTGTGAAATGTAAGGCACAATTAAGTTCACCACAGCTATTAGCTTACAAAATTGAGACGAATAAAGTTGAAATACCACCAGCTCTGCGACAACGCAATATTCAGTTGCAAGCACTGCAAGCTTCTCGATCAAGTGATGTACTATTACAGCCACAGCCAGTTACAATTTCATTCGTGAAAAATGATTTAAGACATCGAAAACGAGCGTTAATTGTGGATGATGTTAATCAATCAAGTTCAGCGGGTAATTCGGCCTCAGATGATGACAGCGGCTCTGACGAGAGCAGAGTATTCGAATCGTATTTAGTGATTGAATTCTCCCCCGAAATTCAAAAGAAAACACTACATTGGATAATTGATAAGATTCGGACCAAAACGTCGAGGGGAGGGGCTGGGCTCCTTATTCGACGAGAGCCGCAAACGAAGTGAGTTATAAATAGAATGTTTCTTATAGAATTTAGAACAATTTTTTCAGCAATTAAATGTGCATTATGTTTCATTTAGCCCACACAAAGGTCTTGTTATTCATGTATCAGCTGAAAATTGTAAATTCCTTCAAATCGCCGATGAACTGGAACTAATGAAACCTACTCGCAGTGGAGTTATGAAGAATTTCAACATCTCCTGTCTGGATGACTTTTTTGTCGACGATTCAATGGTCATTGATAATGTGCTCAATCTCGCAGATCGTCAAATGATTATAAAACATGCCGTTGATAATATCAAAGCTACCGAAATAGAAAAAATCATTCCTGGATATGAACACATCCTTCTTTATCACGGCCAGTCCATAATTAACGCATGTATGGAAGAAGGATTCATCGTAAATATGTACGCACTACGAGACACAGTTGAGTATTTTTGATTAAAAACATATTTTTCTCTATTAGTATTAGGTAATAATAGGTCTACCGGTTGAAAATGTCGTTATTGCAGCCAACTTCATATGTATTACTCTGAGGCGAATTTTGGCTATGACAGCTGTCACATCAGAAACTTCATGTCATTGTCTAATTATTTCAGTCTAGGTTGATAAATATTTTTTTTTTTGTGAAGCCGTAAAATGTCTACACTCATGCCATCAAAACAACATTTGCGGGAAGTTTTAATATGCTTCTTCCATTTAAAGAAAAAAGCAACCGAAGCGCATCAATTGCTCACCGAAGCTTACCCGGGCTATACTATAGACGTTAGAATGTGTCAGCGGTGGTTTAAGCAGTTCAAAGATTGTGATTTCGACACCGAAGACAAGGAACGCCCCGGCCAGATGGAAAAGTTTGAAGACCATGAATTGGAGGCATTGATCGATCAAGATCCGTCACAAACGCAAGAAGAACTTGCAAAATCACTTGGCGTCGCTCAGCATTTCCGATCGTTTGAAAGCAATGGGAATGATCCGAAAGGTAGGCCATTGGGTGCCGTATGAATTGAAGCCAAGAGACGTCGAACGACGAGTTTTCACGTGCGAACAACTGCTTCAACGGCACAAAAGAAAAAGTTTTTTGCATCGAATTATTACTGGCGATGAAAAGTGGGTCCATTACGATAATCCAAAACGTCGGGCAACGTATGGATACCCCGACCATGCATCATCACCGACGGTCGCGCTGAATATTCATGGCCTGAAGGTTATGCTGTGTATTTGGAGAAACCAGCAGGGTGTGGTGTACTATGAGCTGTTGCAACCGAATGAAACAATCACAGGCGAGGTCTACCGACGACAGTTGATGCGTTTGAGCCGAGCACTGAAGGAAAAACGGCCGGAAACGGTCGCAAGACACGATAAAGTTATTTTGCAACATGACAATGCTCGGCCACATGTTGCACAGGTCGTCAAAACCTGCCTTGAAACGCTCAAATGGGATGTCCTACCCCACCCGCCGTATAGTCCAGACCTTGCGCCATCCGATTACTTCTCTTCCGATCGATGCAACATGGCCTGGCTGACCAGCACTTCCGTGATTACGATGAAGTCAAAATATGGATCGATTCGTGGATTGCGGCCAAACCGGTCGAATTTTTCAGAAAGGGTATCCGTGAATTGCCAGAAAAATGGGAAAAATGTGTGGCTAGCGATGGGCAATACTTTGAATATTCAATTTGTATCCATTTCTCTTCAATAAAGCATTGATTTTTAAGAAAAAAACGACATTTTCAGCCGGTAGACCTATAAAAGTGATAGTTTGAATGTGACTTCTGAACATTACTTTTTTTCAATACTCCATATAAATTTGGCGGAAAGAAAATTATTTAGTTTTTATATTAAAACAAGATGGCTTTTTGATGGTATTTGTAGGAATTTATATTGATTTGATACGAAATACCAAATCTTTCTTTCATCACTTTATCAGTGTTGTCCAAAAGTGTTGAAAATGTATCTAGATAAATATTGGATATCAAGTTGCCAATGACAATTCTAGCTAGATATATAAGATAGTTTTACATTTAAGACAGCCGGAAGATAAGATGTCTTCAGATGTCTTGCCAGATAGTGTGAGATAGTTCATCATCTTTGTTAAAAGCAATGATGCTACAAACTAAAATAATGACAATGAAAGGCAAGTTCATTTGATGAATTTGAACTTAAATACAGACAATGAATGTCATGTTCAACATTTCAACGCTGTTTTTTACTCTCCACTTTTCTGCATTTGAAGACATCGCCTGAATTGCAAATGTCACGAAATGACTGATTTCATTGGTGACTATGAATACCAAACTATTGAATTTATCGTATCATTTTTTTTCCAAGCAAGCAAAATTTATCATAAAACCCGCTCTTCAATAAAAATATGATTCTTGCTATTCATATTTCTGGTGAAAGAATGAAAATATACGAATATCTTTTGAATATTGAGATAAGATATTGTCAAAAATCATCTAAATTTAGATAAGATAGAAGATAACGTATTTTTTTATCTAAATATTATATGAAGGGTTGAGAGTGAAAGTGACCAAAGTGATCTCACCTCCTACTCTTGTTCATAAACATTTCCGTCAGCGAGAAAAGGAGGTGAGATTACTTTGGAAACTTTTACTCTCAACCCTTCATATCTAGTTGAGATAAAATAGATACTAATATCTTTGCTATCTTATCTACGAGACATGTTGTAGATAAGATTTCTTTGGATAACACTGCAATGACCAAGGGGAGACATTTTAATCATATCTATTCTCCAGCGCCATCTATTGGGCAATAGTATTGATGTGATATTTCAATCGTTTCAATGACTCATTTGTTTTTATTATTTGTGTCAATAAAAATTTTGTTCGTATTACAATGGATCTAAATTGAGTTCACCGATGTAAAATAAGATGGCGCGGTCAATTGGCATACTCTCGAATAGCTCTCCAATTCAATACAAGCACGATCCGCTTGGCAATGACACTACATGATTTATTTATACATTTGGTTTGGATTCGACCTACGTTGATATTTTCCATTAAGACACACAAATTATTTGTGGAGAATCTGTCCTTTATAACAACGCTCAAAACACAGTTTGGTTTGAAACTTATCAAAATGACCGAGAAAACGTCAAACTGACCAACTATCAAAACATCATCATTAACCTAAAAAGATCGGACAATATTGAGAGAGGGAGAGAGATAGAGAATATTTTTACGCTGCATAGGAGAAGTATGGTGAAGAGAGAGATGAATGGAGTGTAACTCGCGTTCATTTCAATTTTGTTCGATTTTTTTCAGTGAATGATGATATTCTGTTGGTTTTTGTCGGTCATTTTTACGTTTTCTCGGTCATATTGATACTTGTTCTCCCCCCGATACTATCTTCATTTCACACTGATTCATTGTGAAACTCTCAGGTTCTTATTATATTATGAAAATATAAGTCATTACAATTCAAGTTATATGGCAGCAATGATCGCAGAAGAAAACAGCGTTTTGATCAAAATCCAACGTAAATATCAAGAATTTGAATTTTATTGATCCATGTAGAAGGTTTTTTCACAAAACATCAACAAAAGCGAATAGTACCTGCCTCGCTATAAGTGGGTAAGAACCAAGTAGCAGTACATTCGCAAACATGGCACGGCTGATTCTTATTATTAAATAATCTTAAATCCCATCGTGGACGGCTCCATAAGTTAAATGTATACTCTCATTAACGAGCAAATTTTGTATTACTATGTATGATAGATCATGAAGTGATAGGGCTGACTAAAATATTTCCATATATTCGCAGGAGTACTTAAAGA
This sequence comes from Obolodiplosis robiniae, assembly GCA_028476595.1. Lineage (NCBI taxonomy): Eukaryota > Metazoa > Arthropoda > Insecta > Diptera > Cecidomyiidae > Obolodiplosis > Obolodiplosis robiniae. The sequence continues at coordinate 27,110,327 of CM052014.1, read as the reverse complement.
AGCTGAAGCCATGGTATTCCAAGTCGTTCAACTGGCAACCTCTCAATCAAATCCGTGATTACTTCGGTGAAAGTATCGGCATTTACTTTGCTTTTGTTGAATATCATACGATAGCACTTATTGTGCCCGCGATTCTAGGAATATTTCAATACTTTTTAAGTGGTAGCTATGTGCCTTATTTCTGCGCTTTTTACGTCATTTGGATGTTGGTTCGTAGTTTTGTACTTTTGTTACTCAGTAAATCACATTGCACTTGTAGATTTCATTTATTTTTCAATATTAACACTTTATTCTATTTGATTTTCAGCTATTCTTGGAAATTTGGAAGCAAAAATGTTCCGGCCTCGCCTATCGATGGGGCACAATTCAAATGACAAATCTCGATATACCTCGGATTGGATACTATGGCAAAATTTTGAGAGATCCAGTGACGGGTAAGCGTCAACCCCAATACCCGATGTGGAAGACTTATGCCACTATGTACTGCATCTCTGTGCCATTGATCATCATTTGCATGTTGCCAGCCGCCTTCTTTGCCCTTACTCAATTTTGGCTGGAAGCTAAAGTTTTAGCGATGGTCGGCCCTGATTCGTATTGGCTGTACTTACCATCGATCGCAGAATCTTGCATTGTGATTATATTTTCAATTCAGTACGAAAAATTAGCGACTTGGCTCACGGATTACGAAAATCATCGGACGCAAGCTCAAGTAACTTTAATTGATTGGTCCTAAAAGATCATCTTTCATTCCTTTGATTAATTTAATTTTTAATATGTTTTTTCAAATATTTATATGAAACATTTTTTCTATTTTTTACATGCTCACGTAGTATGAACGACACAGGTAACATAAATCGATTTACCCAAGAGATGATCTATCATCATAATTTTTAAATTAAAATTATAAATAATATTCTCCTTAAAGAATTATTATAATCATTCCTAAATCGAAATCATTGGTCTATTTTCTCCAAAATAGAGTTATAAAATTGATCCTGTTGGAGTTTGTGAATAATTTCCTGTCATTATTTTACATTGCATTTTGGCTGGGCGATGTGAAAGCTATCAGTAATCAATTGATGACGCAATTGATTGTATTCCAGGTGAGTAGCAGTGCCTCAACTTATGAAGACCGCTTTTTATGTTAATCGAGACCTTGATCGATTTGATGTAGATCGCTCAAAAATTCACTGGAACTTTGGTGCCGCTGATCATGCCAAAGCTATATAAATGGAAAAGTTCGTTTTTAGGCGGTTTATCATTGGTGGCGAAAAATGAATACGATGACTTGAACATCATCAATTTGCCTCGGAATGATCCTCGAATCGAACAAAATGAAAATGAAAGTGCTCTGCTCGAATATAACTCTACATATGAAGACTATTTGGAGATGTATATTCAATTTGGTTACGTCGTATTATTTGCATCGATATCACCTTTCTCAGCTATTGCAGCATTCATCAATAATATAATAGAAATACGAATTGATGCATACAAATTGTGCAGTGTATTCCGTCGTCCATTTGCAAAACGAGCCAAAAACACGGGTGCCTGGTTACTAGCATTTGAAGCTATGATTGTTATATCAATCATTACGAATTGTGGCTTGCTCTATTTGCAACCAGAAATCCGCGATTCTCCTCGGCCAAAGGAACAAATTGTCATGGAATTCGTAATTGTCGAACACCTCCTCTTAGCTGTTGCATGGGCTTTGAACAAAGGAATTCCAGATAGACCGTGGTGGGTTCGAGTCGCATTGGCCAAAGCCGATTACGAATCCAGACAAGCAGTCAAACGAGAAGTAAATCTCAGACATAAATTAATATGCCGCTGACTGATCTCACCGAATTTATGATTAACACCGAAATAACGCTTAAACAATCAATTTAAAAATACCATATCACAGCTAATAAGAATTAATAAAAGCAATAATAAACTAACAACCAAATTAATTTTGAATAAATTTTGGATACATCAAATTGAATAATTCAATTTAATACTTAAAATCAAACTTGCTTAAAATACTGTCAATATAAATATTTTGGTACCATTTCATTTTTTATTTCTATTTTATTGACTGTGAATTTCTACTGTTATTCAAATCTTTCTTCCTCAGAATGCACAACTCACACGGAAAGTTCTATTCCGTCGATTTTACAGCCTTCGCGGTCGCAATAAAGCTGACTGATGTTCTTTTCAGCATTCTCATAGAGCAACGAATAACCGAATTGTAAATGAATCACCCATCTCTCATTGCAATTGAATCAGCAGTACATTTCATTTGGCATAATGATAAAAGTATCCTCAACCTATTTTTTGTACATTGAAATAAAAACTGAAATAAAATTATTTAATAATAATTAATAATATTTTGAAAAGTAATTTAAGACCAGATTCATACATATTTTCTCAATGGAATTATTATGGAACCATTAATGGCTTCTACCTTCCAAATAGTTTGGGAAGATTAGATGAAACATCAAGTAAGTGTCTTATTATTTCCCATGATTTATAGGATCCATTTCGTTGAAAAAAAAAAAAAAAACATAATCAGTTTGAATCTTACGAATGAACATGAATGTGAAAATCTAAAATTGAATTCACCGTTCATTCTTTACGACAATCATATAAATTATTTAAGATAATCCAAAGGTAAAACACGAAACATACTTATCTATATATATATAAAAAGAAGTGTACATTTTGATTGTCACTCCATAACTCGAGAACGGCACGACCGATTGCCATAAAATTTTTAGGGAAGGTGCAGGGAGGAGTGATGATGGTAAGTTGATTTTTTCAAAATCGGTTCAGCCATTCTCGAGCTATGATTTTTTTCCTGTGCCATAATCATATCAGCATGTTTTCCATCAAATCCACTTAAATTGTGGAATAAATACAAAGATTTTATGGCAGAAGACTATTTGATTCGAATGCGTCATCACACAAGAAACGCTGATTTGCTGATTTCATTGGAAATGTATAATGAGGCATTGATAGCGATTGAAGATATGTGCCTTACGATTGCAAATAAAGCATTAGGGCAATTAGGTTTGTCACCACCCAATCGTCCAATGCATGATTTATTTGATCGAGAATTGCAACGTGAACAACAGTATGATCCCAATCAATTGCAAACATTTGTAAATTTGAATGTTCCCAAATTAAATGACCATCAAAAACATGTCTATGATACCATCATGCAAGCTGTACAAAATGAAGTCGGCGGATTATATTTTTTGGATGCGCCTGGTGGTACGGGAAAAACATTTGTGATATCACTGATTTTAGCAGCCATTCGATCGCAACAAAAAATTGCATTGGCACTTGCTTCGTCGGGAATCGCTGCTACTCTATTGGATGGTGGACGAACAGCGCACTCTGCATTAAAATTGCCGTTGAATGTGCAGGTGTCCTTATATTTATTGATTGATCATTTTAAAATTTAATCGATATTAATTAAAATGTAATTATTCTCAAATTAACAGGTGATTGAACATCCCACGTGCAATATTTCAAGAAATTCTGCGATGGCAAAAGTTTTGCAACAAGCAGCAATTATTCTATTGGATGAATGTACAATGACGCATAAAAAATCGCTGGAAGCATTACACCGTATAATGCAAGATCTACGTCAGAATCAAGAAATTTTTGGTGGTGCATTAATATTATTGTCAGGCGATTTTCGTCAAATATTGCCTGTGGTTCCACGATCAACACCGGCGGATGAGATCAACGCATGTTTAAAGTCTTCTCTTCTGTGGCAACATGTGCAAAAATTGACATTGAACATAAATATGCGCGTCCAATTGCACAACGACCAATCTGCAGATCGGTTCTCGAAGCAATTGTTAGATATTGGAAATGGCAAAGTTCGAGTCGATAATAATGGATTGATTGCATTGCCGAACAATTTTTGTACCATTCTCCAATCAACAAAAGAGTTGATTGAAAGTGTATTTCCAAATATTGTTCAAAATTACAGGAATCAAAATTGGTTGAGAGAACGCGCAATGCTGGCACCAAAAAATGTACACGTCAATACAATCAATTATCAGATTTAAGAAAAATTGCCAGGTGCAGTGATATCATATAAATCTGTTGATAGCGCAATGAATGCAGATGATGCAGTGAATTATCCAATTGAATTTTTGAATTCACTTGAACCACCTGGTATGCCACCGCATTATTTGAATTTAAAGGTTGGCTCATCAATTATTTTACTGCGGAATTTAAATGCACCAAAACTGTGCAATGGTATAAGATTAGCAGTAAAAAAATTGATGCCGAATTCAATTGAAGCCACAATATTGACCGGAACAGCGAAAGGTGAAATTGTGCTCATACCACGAATTCCACTGATTCCAACAGACATGCCATTTGAATTTAAGCGTTTGCAATTCCCAGTGCGTCTATCATTTGCCATGTCCATCAATAAGGCGCAAGGACAAACGCTTCAAATATGCGGATTAAATTTGGAGGAGCCGTGCTTTTCACATGGACAGCTATACGTGGCCTGCTCAAGAGTTGGAACTCCAAATTGTTTGTTTATGCTCGCTTCAAATGGGCAAACAAAAAATATTGTATATCCAAATGTTTTGGATTGACATTAATAATTTTGAAATACAATGCATTCATTTCATTAAAAAAATCTATAATATTTCATTTCTTTTTTTGGTTGGTTGCAACGAAGTGCAACGGGGTCCGCTAGTTTTTGTATAAATAAAGCTCTCTCAGTTTTGAGTTGAATCGAACACAGTTCATGTAAAATTAATAGGATTTTTCACTGCAATATTATTTCTGAACATATTTCAATTTTGCTTTCAGTGCATTCAAGTAAGAGTGTCAACCAAAGCGAATCAAAAATAGTGGGAGGCGTGATGCCAAAGAGCACTTTGCTCCTTGAGTCATACCACTCCAGTATGATTCATGAGGAAAGCACTTTCATGCGTGCAATTCTGTCGCCTGAATGGATATTAACAACAGGACGCTCTTTGAGATTTTTTATGAGAAAATTCAGTTGCACACAATTTCAATAAGGATAAAGATTACATACAGAGAAAAAATCAATTTAAACCTGGAAATTAAAAAAATGTGCAGGTGTGGTAGTCGTATCTTATGCGACCACTAGATACAAGAGAGAGTTTTGACACATAGCTCGACGCCAGCGAGCGTCTATACTTTTGTTGCAAAACAGTTATTGTAACATTTCTGCAACTCTATTGTACTTCAAACAACTAATTTTATATTTAACATTTTACAACAAAGTAGTTTTTTTAAAGTTACAATTTGGTTCTGATTTAATTTTGCAACATTGTTGTAACATTGTAAAAAGTAACGTAAAATGTTGTGAGGAATATTCTATCTTCATTGTAACACAAGTTTTTGTTTCAATTTAGTTGAAATTATGTATGTCTATGAATGTTTTTATTTGTTTCTAAAAGTTTTTGCAACTTAATATTGAAGGCATGTTGCAGAAAATGCTGTTGCAATAAAACTCAATTGACTTCTTCCAAAAATAAAGTAACAATTCAGTTTCAACGAATATAAATATGAGCAAAACAGCATTATCATGGCGAACTTAAAATGAAAACACGGCTGGACTTTGAAAAAAGATTTACAGTTCTTATTCCGAGTCGAGAGGAATGAGAAAATTCAAATGATCTTGCTCCCCAAGAAGCGGAACTATGTTTTACTGACGTTAGACTCAAACAAGGTTGGTTTTTGTATCTACCAGAGCTATTTGCTTGCTTGCAAAACGCTTGCTCTCAAGAGCTGTTTTGAAAGAGCGGCTTGCACTAACAAAAAGCGGCTTTTTGTATTAAACATTCATCTGAGTGAAAGATATGGATGACATGTTATCTTTCACTCTGATGCATTTTAATACAAAAAACCCGCTTTTTGGAATTGCAAGCCGCTCTTTCAAAGCAGCTCGTAAGAGCAAGCGCTTTGCAAGCAAGCAAATAGTATGCTCTGTTTATCTAAAACCAGAATAGAGAACATAAATACATGAAGAATAGCGGTTCTTTTCGCAATGTTTTATAAACAAAACTATTGACCATTATCGAATGCTGCAACACAATTGAAAGAATTGTAGATGGAGACATACCAGCTTGTAAATATGTATACAGACAACATGGCTTCAATACAATGGCTACAGAAAACAAATATATGTTCAAAAATCCTTTCAAACTGCCAAACTGCTATTGATAAGATTGTGCACACTAGAAGCGTAAAAATAATATGGATTCCTGCACATTCCAAAATACAAGACAATAAAAGCCGGTTTGAAGGTCCAAAACCCTTCGCACCACTACCATATGAATACATACAACGCCCCACTTAGAAATGGTTACATAATAAAGTCAAGAAGGAGTGGAGATTTTGCACTACGGGAGCTAAAACAGAACAATTTCTACACAAAGCATATAAAGGGCTTATAGGGGAGAAAAAAACCCAGATCGGATAATATTGCAGTTTTGGAAAAGAAACAAGAGCTAATGTCGAATCGCTCTTGGATGATAACATTTTTCCGCCCAATGTGGGGATGATCCAATTTTTTACATGAGACAACTAATTGATTGAGAATGAAAACGAGTCTTCATATTTAGCCTTTTGCTCTTGCTTATGAAATTTTCTGTGAGCCAGAGCAAGAGGTTGAGATGTGAAGCCTCACTTTCATCCTCACTCATTCAACTAATGGAAATAGTCTTTGAAAGAAATAGGGAACTGTACTTCTGTTTCGTGAATTTGCAGAAAGCCTATGACTGCATTCCCAGATCCAAGTTGTGGCCCGTCTTTGCAGAATATGGTGTGAATTGTTATGTTCTCAACGGTCTCATTCAATTCATCTTTAAACATTAATGTTTCAGTTCAGTCATCATTAAAACACAAAGATGCTCAGTCTTTTAATGCATTTGGTAATCGATATTAATTATTTTTCTTGGAAACTCCTGTGAGTCTTGCAATATTTTACACAATCTGTTGATTTCCTTTAACTTCTTGGACCTATTTTATCAAATCCACAGATTACGATTTATGCGATCGAAAGTATGAATTGAATGCCAAACGTCATATTAACAATAAAATAGTGAATAAGTCAATTAGTTCGGTCATTAATCAATCACTCAAGATACATTTCGCCTGATTAAAAGTGTCCGATTTTCAGTGAATAATGTTTAATTGATACTTTTGAATGATTAAACAATCACGGTCCAAGGGTTCAGAGAATTAAATTCCTAAGTTCAATAAAATGTTACATTTGCATTAAAAAAACAACAATGACAAAAACATTCAAACGCGGTTTAGAAGCAAACCAAACCACCAGTTAGATTCAGTGTTACCTTATCCTTTTTATCTTGTCTGGCATACGGGAAACATGGAATCACAGCTGTTACACGAGAGGCTGATGCGATTTTACATGCATTTATCATAATCAACAGTTCCATGAGATAATCATTTATTTCACCGGAGCCAGACTGCACAATGTACACATCTTTGCCGCGAACTGATTCGCCAATTTCAACGCTGTAAAAAACACAAAAATAAATTAATGAAAAAAACCAAAATTAGAAATAAAGTAATGCATCATGTCAATAAGCATTTTTGATTAAAGCATTAAAGTTGCAAAATGGTACAAGGCGCACAAACTGCATATTCACTTCCTTGTTTGTTATGCATAATTCATTGAAACTTTCAAAAAGGTTGCTGAAACTTTTCTCAATCATGATGTTTTTTCATTGATTTTCTACACTTAAAATCTCTCAATCAATAATGTTATATTGTCGGCCTCATCATTACACTTTCCGTACCAAAATTGACCAGACATTTTCCATTATGTTTATATCTGGTGATTTGCCCAGCTACTTGGCAAAAAGGCTGATCAAAGTCCAAAGTTGACCTGGCCACAATTGGAGCGTTGTCTTGTTGAAATAAACAGCATTAGCCAGCGCATTCGTAATCATAAGCCAGGAAATGAGGGCCAACCATCTCCTAGTACTGCATGGCGTTCATTCTGGTTGATATGAAAAAAAAATGGTGAGGTGTCTCTCAAAAATTTCAAAATTCTCACAATGACTTCATTAAGCAAACCACTCCATGACAGTAAGTCGACATTGGATGTATTTAGCAAATAAAGAATTTCGTTTGGTAATGGAAATGAAATAATCAAAAAAATGGGAACAAACAATCATTCAAAATATTTATCTTTGAATTTAAACACAATTATGAGTCCAGTAGACTCCAGCAGCAAACTTTTTTTATATAGTTTCCGTTTCATGGCACCCTTGTTAATATCAGATGCTCATTTCCTCCCCTTGATCTATAGATTTTGCACTCAAAACCTATATGCCATTTAAAGTCACTTATTTGCTATTGAAATATTGCTATGTGAAAATCAGTGTGCGAAATTTTAAAAGAGAACAAATTATAGATTTTATATAAATGTGAATAACACAATGAGTACTAGAGGATACTTTATTGAAAGTGTCAAGTAGACTGAATTGCAGATCAAGCAAGCTCTCTATTTATAGTAATATTTTAAGTGATAGATTTGTCGATGGAAACCATGTTTTCACACTCCGGCCTTTTGATTGCATTAGCAATTGCGATAAAGTCTTCCATCTTCAGGTTTTCGTCGGCATTTACTGTCAGAACTGAGATATTTTGTTGGATAAGAGTGTCGATCCATGCCTCATGAAGTTGGTGTATAATTCGTAAGTATCTGGTATCGATGTTCTGCTCTGCTTCTCTTTCGCGAACTTTGATTCTCTCGATCACTCTCTCTGGGTTCGTTTTCAAGTAAATAACTAGCTTGGGTGTGATATTGACATCTTTTTCGAAATATCCGTAATATTTGTTTAAAACGTCACTTATGGGTGGTTTCAAGATGTTCATTTCAGTCATTGCCTTGAAAAAACAATATTTTGATGAAAAAATCGATCTTTCCATGATTTTTATTTTGTTTGTTGCTATTGGTGCTGTATGGTGTTGAATCATGGTGATTAATACGTATAACTGGAACGGGAAAGCGAATTCTTCTGGATTTTCATACATCAAATTTAACAAATTGTGACCATTGATGTTCTGCCATTTGTTGACTGGTTCTTGAAATGTTTCGAATTCGTCGAAAGTTGAAAGGAAATCGATAAGTGTTGATTTGCCAGCTCCTATGTTTCCTTCGATGAGAACTGTTGGCGATGTTTTGTCATTTTTTTTTCTGTCAAAAAGCATGTTCATTGTTGCCCATGGCTTCATGTAATCGGCTGCTGTGTCTGTTTTTTTAGGACCATCAGTTTCTCCGATTTTTTCTACTTCATATCTATCCTTAGCTTTTACTCTGGTGATTTTGTACGGTCCGAGGTTTTTGGGTTTTAGTTTTGCACCTGTTGCAAATTGAGTTTTTGCAATTGATACCAAGTCATCTACATTGTACTTGCGTGCAGCTTTTCTCGACTTATTGTATTGTGTTTCATTTTGACCTTGGATTTTGATGATGTCGTCTTTTGCTTGATCACGAAGTTCTTTACGTTCTGTCATAAAGTCTTCGATTATTTCGTTTTCTATAATTTTTCTGATGTCGGAGTCTTTTCGCTTCATTTGGGTACCAAACATTAGATGAAAGGGTGTTGTGTTAATGGCTCTTTGATGAGTGCTGTTCAGGAACATCTGTAGGTCGTTAACATATTTGTACCAATTCTGTGGATTTTTGATCGAAAGTTTCGATAAAGCTCCAATTATGATGCGATTAACTCTTTCAATCTGTCCGTTTCCTCTTGGGACACCTGTTGTTATCAATTTGTGTTCCATAGACTCTGCTGTGCAATACTCTTCGAATATTTTCGCGGTTCCTTTATCTGTAATGATACGCCTGGGATTGCCAACAATGTTCGTTACCAATTTGAATTTATCTAACGTTTCCACAGCTGTAGTAGTCTTAACGGGAAATAACCAGGTATACTTTGTGAAAGCGTCGATAATTGCCAGAATGTATAGGTAATTCTTTTTTGTTGATGCTAAGGGTCCCAAATGATCCAAATGAAAAGTATCAAAGGGTACTGGTTCTTTTTTGATTGGCGTCAAAAATCCTTCTTTTTTCGTCGTTTTCTTTTCACATAGTATGCATTTGATACAGTTTCTCGTCACTGTGTCAATTTTTGATGTCAAATTTTGAATGTAGAATTCTTTCGCGATGATAGCTTTTTGTCGTTTGAAGTGGCCGTCTTTATGTGCTTTGTTTATTATACTCAATTCCATAAGTTCGGGTACGACAATTTGATTGGTGGCGTTTTCGTATTTGCATAGTAAATCGTTGTGCATTACATAATCCTTAAACGGTTTTTCTTTCAATATTTCGATGATTAAAGAGATGAGTGAATCATTTTGTTGAGCTATTTTCAGTTGATGTAGAATGCTGGAATTTTGTATAACGTACATTCGACTCAGTGCATCTACATGTCGCATCTTTGATCCGGGTCGGTGTTCAACTTTGAATTAGCCGTCTTGAGTGCTTCGCAGTCCGTTATTATCGTGAACTGTGTATCCAATAGGTAGTTGCGCCATTTTCTACAGCTTTAAATATTGCGTAAAGTTCTAATTCATAGCTGAACCATTTTTCTTCGTCTTTCGATGTTTTTGTGCTCATGAATAGAACTGGGTGGAATTCGTTGTCTTCTTCAGATTTCTGCATAAGTATGGCCGGTAGATCATTAAAACGGGTCGCTGAGTAATTTTTGCTTTCAGTGCTTCGAATGCCTTCTGTTCTGGGCCGAAAATGAATTTTTGTCCATCTTTTGTTAGATCTGTTAATGGCTTTGAAATTATAGCGAAGTTTTCAATAAATTTGCGAAAATAATTCGCGAATCCGACGAAGCGTTGCAATGACTTGATGTTTGTAGGTTCCGGGTACTTATTGACATCCTTCGTTTTCGATTCCGATGGTCTTATCGTGCCATTCTCAATTTCGTAACCCAAGAACTCGATTTTCTTCTTCAAAAAGTCACACTTTTTCCATTTGATTAGTAGATTATAGCTTTCAGTCAAATCTAATACCGTCTTTAGTCGTTCAATTGCTTCGTCTTCGTTGCTTGCTGTGATAATAATATCATCCATGTAGGTCATGACAAAACCCTTTGCAATTAGAGGTCGGAAAATGACGTGAATAAAACGGCAAAAAACAGATGGGGAGCATGATAGACCGAATGGAACTTTGTTAAATTCATATTGGCCTGTATGCGTTACGAACGCTGTATACTTTTTGCTGCTCTCTTTTACTGGGACATGAAAATAGCCATTCTTTAAGTCCAACGTTGGGATTTTGCTAGTTTGAAGAAGGTCGATTTGGTCGTCCGAATTCGGGATGGGAAATCTGTCTCGTATAATCTTTTTATTCAGTGGACGATAGTCGATGCATAATCGTTTGGTGTTGTCTTTCTTTGGTGCGAACGTTGCTTGGGCTGCAAATTCGGAAAAGCTGATACGTATTACTCCATCTGCTAGCCACTGTTCTATCTGTTTGTTCATCTCTTCTTTTTCTGAAGGTGACATCCGCTTGGGTTTTGTGTTAATTGGTGTCTCATCTTGAAGAATAATTTCCATCTCGATAGGGAACTCATTTTCTTGCTTTGGTGAATAGTTTTCGATCAAATTTGTTATTTTCTCGCGAATATCTTTCCTTTTGGTGTGGTTCAGGTCGGCTTCGTACAATTTCTCATTCGTGATATAATTGATGTGTCCAAATTCGTTTGCCATCATTCGTCTGCTTGTTCAGTGTTCATTGTTTCATTACTGCGTTGTAGCTTCTTCAATATTAAACTGTTTGGTGTTAATTCCATACGACAGTTTTGTATTAAATCATATCCAATGATTGCTTCGTCGTCTATATTATCTTTTGAAATAATCTCCATCAATTTCAATGGTTGCTTTGAATTGTTCTTTAAGTTGTGTGAATCCGCCGACTCCCTTGATATTTTGATTGAAGTTTTTTCTTTCGATTCTGATGTTTTTCGTGTCAATCATATCTTCTCTGATGCAAGTATAGTCACTTCCAGTGTCTACTAAAGCGATAAATTCTGTTCCGTTTATTTTTACTGTTTTTCTGACACCCTTTTGCTTCGAGTTGGTGGTGTTGATTTTCGGTTTTTCTGCTGGTTTTCCGGTGTTTTTTGAAAAACACGATGAGCTTTTGTGGCCAAAATTGTTGCACCTGAAACATTTCGGGCCTTTATCCTTAGAAGGGCATTCAGGTCCTAGGTGTGAACGGTCTCCACAGTTAAAACAAATCGGTTTTCGTTCTTCTGACTTCGTCCTGTCTTGAATATTTCTTGGTCGATCGTTTCTCTGCATTGAATACTGGATCTCGTAAGATTGTAGTTTTTTCTTAAAATCGGATAAATTATCTGCTTCGTACATGTGCGTTTTGATATGTGCTGGTCCTGGCAATCCATTTGTTGTGTAGGTAATGATTGCGGGAATATCAATTTCTGATTGCGTTGCAATTGCTAACATGGCATACAAATATTGCATGGGGGTTTCTTCTTTCTTTTTTTTCGTTCTTGTTATTTCTGATGAAAAATTGCGCTGTTAATTTTTCTTTTATACTCTGCAATTAATTCGAGCCGTAATTCTTCGAAATTTACCGCTTTACTTTCAAACTCAACGAATAATTTTGCTGATTCATGCATCAGTCTTTTAGCGTAAATCAATTTCTCAAAGCTTGAAAGTTTGTATATCTCACTTTGATTGTCGAAATGTGAAAGCCATGAATCTACGCTCAGATTGCAGTCGCCGTGGAATTTTTTGAATGTTTTTTCTATATCTTCAAAACGCAAATGTTTCCGATGATTGTGTGATACAACGCTTGATAGAGTTGCAGACAAATTGTTCAGGCATTGACTTAACATCTCGGCAGTGTTCGTTGTCAGTCCGGAAGGTCCTGCTTCTTCTGAGTCTATTGATGATGGTAGGCTTGTTCTTAGAGCGTCTTCGTACATGCTATTTCTTTGGTTGTCCTCGTCCATCTTCGAAAAGATTTTTCGTTTCTTCTTCCTTCTTTACTTTGAAAATTCGTTTTTCTTCTTAAAAAATAAAGTGGTAGGTTCGTTGATGGTTGAGCCCCCAAAACTGTGAATAACACAATGAGTACCCGAGGATACTTTATTGAAAGTGTCAAGTAGACTGAATTACAGATCAAGCAAGCTCTCTATTTATAGTAATATTTTAAGTGATAGATTTGTCGATGGAAACCATGTTTTCACATAAATGAAAATTTGTTTGGAAAATGTCTCGGTACAACATTCGGAAAATAAGTTGGAATTCTAAATGTTTTTCATGTGAAAAGGTGGCGTTTTTGTTTCGAATTTTAAATTAATTTGGTACATTCCGATGTATCGGAACAAAAACGCCAACTTTTCATATGAAAAACATTTGGAATTTCAACCTTTTTTCCGAATGTTGTACCAAAATATTTTCCGAATTTTCGAATTTCTGTGTTTCGTGGGTGAAAAAGAAACATTTCAATAAATGTTAGCTGTTTTCTTGACATAATACATTATACTTTATTACATAAATATATTCCAGTTTCCATTATTTGCATTTGCCAGTAATAAGAAAAATATTAAATTGTACAATGTATTATAATAAATAATAATAACAATTCAATCGTGTGTGTGTTTTTGTCTAGGTGAAGCTGTCTGTTTGATATATTTTGAGCTTCTTCTGAGCTGTTTGTTAGACAATCACTAAATCCAATCTTAACTGTTATTGCATTCAATTTCTATCAATCGGAAAAATAAGCTGTTGCACATTCATATTGTTTACTGATTAATAAAAAAAATTGTTGTTGTTGTTTATTCTTATCAAATAAATATTGTGCAAATTAATTTTAAGATAGATGAAGAGAATTTCAATTGACTATAACGATATACATATTCTATTCAGAAAATTAAAATGAAAAACAATTGAAGGAAATGCAAAACTTCACATCAACAGTACATTCATTTTCATTATGTGTTGATTGGTGGTTCTTTTGAATATAAAAAGAGATTACGACACAATTGATGGTAAATAACAGATTTATTAAAATAAGTCAATATTTCACTTTAAAAAGCAAATCATGTATTAAACAGCAGGGCTATATGTGTAGCTCTTTGATTTGCCGTTCATCATCAAATTGAATACCGAATATTGGATTTCCTCTTCAGTTTTTGATTATTGTTTGTCGTCATTTTTATTATCTCCACCTTCATTTATCGAAAATTGTGAATAAAAGCAAATATAATTATTAATAAGTTAAGATGTGTCTACATCATCGGTATTAACTATTTCGAAATCTTTATCGGTTGAACGATGCGAACTCTCTGAATCACTGTCTCTTTCAACTTCACTGGAACTGTAATAATGAAAGCAAATCAATTAATTATATAAATTGTTCAGTTTTTGGGAAGCTGTTGCCGAATAGCGCTGAGCAGAACTGAATTAGCTGATTCAGCTAGCTGAGAATCTTTGTGTGCGTACATCGAATAAAACAATGGTAAAGCAACACACGATGTATTCCATTGAACTCTCTTCCATTCTCATGCACTTTAATACGAAACATGTCGTAAGCACAATCAGCTAGCTGAGTCAGCTTAGTTCGACTCAGCGCTTTTCGGCAGCTTTCCAATTTTTGTAAAATGGTTAAGTTAAATCATACTTCTTTGAATTTAGGTCGTTCTGCCGTTCGCTTTGATCATCATCGACGCCATCATGTCGTGGTGATATCAGTGCATCGACGGATGCTGCAACGATGGTACCGGTTTCGTTTTCTTTGATATTTTCGATTTTCTCTGGCTCAAGCAGAGTCACATTGGGATCGTCTTCAGCATCACTGTCTTTATCTTTTTTGTGTTTTTTTTTCTTAGATTTGTCTGAAGATCCTTCACGATATTCATGCTACATACGGGACAGAATATTTTTAGAACATCTGTCAATACTGATTTGTTTCATGATCAACAAAAATCGCACTTACTGTATACAGTGGCCAAAATGATGCAAAGAAACCAACATCTTCGGTAAGATTTGGGAATATCCAAACGTGATGCTTCGAAGCGGTTAAAACCCATACAAAACAGAATACAACAAAACGTAATGCAGCCAAACCAAGAATAAATACCAAGAAACCAGCAGCAGCAATGCTCAAATAATAGACACCTTTGCGAATCATAGGTGGCCACAATGGGAACAGACACACAACGATCGCGCCAACAACAACCAAAGCACCGAATAGCCAGTAATGCATTGGAATCGGATCGTAGATCCATACATAGGCTTCAGCACCGTCAACGAATACTTGATCGGGATGCATGTCCAATCGAATCTTTCGTTTTTTCTTTTCGGCCGGCTTGTCCGTTTTCATTACATCGGGTGCAATGTCAGTATCATCAGCGCTAGCCTTATCATCTTTCGATTTATCTGTTGTTGGACGCTTCTTCACCGTTTTCTCGTCGTCCGATCGATCTTTATCAGTCGGTTTCTTGCCACGACGTAGCTCAGCATCCGAAACGGGCACCTTCTTGGCACGATGGAAAAACTTATGCGTCAACATTGTGTCTAAAAAGTCGATAGCAATCTCACGAGTTGGAAAGAGACATTGATCTCCTTGTGCGAATTTTGATGCCATTAATGCATCTAATGCTTTTGATGCTAAAGAAATAAAGAAACATTAAAGTTGAGCGAACGATTAATTGAGAGAACATGGAAATTAAGCGAAGCATAAAAAACGTACCGGTGAAATATTCCACATGATGATTTAAGAATTTGGTTTTTTTCGTAGGAACGTTCTTCTTAATCCATTTTGCGATTGTATATTCCTCCTTCACTGGTTTTTCTACATCGACGTCAGCCCCACCGGGACCGGTGTACTCCTGCAAATTGGAGAGAACAATGCAATCATTCATGCGATGTACAAGTAACGAAAAATTAGATGCTTAACATAAAAATGAACGGCTCTATTTCGAAGAATCAAAATAGATGTGGCTGTCATATTCTCGGTGCATTGATTTTATATCGTGAATACAATGTTTGCCACATGCGTACATGCGCCGACCCCACATAAAGTTAAACAAATGTGGGCAATGCTCGGTTTTCATGGTTTGTTTTTGTTGTGCGACACGACAGCAGGCAAATTTCTATGTTCACCATAAGCGATGCATAATTTTGATGAGCCAACGGAAAACGAGCCTATAGCAAATCGGCAATAATAATAATCGACACGGTACGACACACTTACTTTTATAATGCATAACTATCACGATAGAGTGTGTGCAATACATACAAATGTTCACATCACAAGCGCTCGCATGAAGATAAAAAGTGATACACGTACACTAACTATCTTTATATTTATTATAATAATTTGAGAAATTTCAGATGTTTAAATGGTCATCGAAATAAAATGGCTTAAGCTAACTTTGTTTCTTGAAACTCCGATAGTTGAATTATTTAATTATCAATTCGTTGTGGCATCAGGAACATTGTTGAGAATTTGTGCTTCTTCTGCGTTTTTCGAAGTTTTCTGTGTGTGTTTTACTCAAATTTATGACACATCAAATAAAGAGCACCGTGAACAGAATATGACTATTTATTCATAGTTTTTCTTCATTCAGTGCCGTTGTCAATGAATCTTCACTGCAAACGTGAATCAATCGGTTCATATGAAACAAATATGATGTATATATATATATATATATATATGCTAAAGATAGAAAGAGAGAGAGAGAAAGAGAGACGGAGAGACGAAAGAAGAAACTTTCACGAATAGAAAACGATTTCAGTAAACACAAACGATTTCGCTACCAATGCAAGAAGCAATCTTGTGATCCATTGATACGAGCCAATTAGCAGTGCATTAACGTGCAATTTGTGTGGCCGTGTGAAGCTCTTCTTTATCTTTCAAAAGATTCACCAATAAAACGGCGAAACAATGCAAGAAGCAACGTAATATTATATTTTTGGATCCAGCTCAAATCTGAAAATCACAACGCAAATTCAACGCTGTTGTTGTCATCGTCATCCATTTGGAGCACAGATTTGTTTTATTCATAGTAGTCACAATGAGCAATCAACAGCACAGATGGATATTTTCGAAATATAAAAAACAAATAAAAAACCGTCTCTGTTCCGTAAAGTCAAAGGGAAAAAACAACAGATGTCATGAAAACAATTGTGCTCTTTTTCGCTCTCTTGGAAATTGTTCTGAAACACGTAGTAAGAATGTTCTCGTATTTTACACCACACACAAATATTGCATACACCTAATCGATTTCTCACTAAGTATTAATTTTTTCTCGCTTAACATTTTCTCTCCAATTTCCGATTACCGATTCCCGATTTAAAATTTGCTAACGATAAAGAACTTACATCTTTTCGACGTTTCGATCTTTTCTTGTCCGACATGATTCTATTAGCAGCAACTCTTGCACTTGTACGACGAACACTATTGCGACGGATAAGAAAAAAATCAAGACGAACTCGAACAGCAAATTAATTCTCTTTTGTTGTATTTCTATTGGAAACAAGAGACTCAAAATTGGTACACAGACAACATATATATTATACGCGCACTTCGTGGCTAGTGACATTCAAATCGCAATCGCGCACCATCAAAACATACAGACACAAACACACAACAAACAGCCACGACGTAATTATTGCTGGATTTGCTTTGGTGTTCCATTTGACATGGAGTTTCAAATCAACGAAAATCAACGCCATCTGCTGGTCAATAATGTGTGAATATGGTCGCTGTTTCTAAGAGATTGTGAGCCTGAATGTGTTTTTTTTAAATAATTTTATCTTAAGAATTTTTGAATGATTGCTTAACAAGCATACTTAACGAAACCTAATTTCATAAAAAATCGTGATTTTGTAGCTTTCAAGAGTAGCAACGAATACAATTGTGAGCAAATGACAGGTAAAGCTGAGCGGACCAGTTCATTCAAAGGCATGGACCAACATTTTGACAGCTGATTTCACGTGTGTATTTTTTCTTAAATTTGAAAGAACAATTGTTTTTATTTATGAACAACAATTCAAGTTCTGCCACAATTTTATCATAAATATCCTTCACAAATAATTTTAACATGGTTTTTTTAACATTCTCGAATTTATGTAAAGCCACTATTGTATGAAAATTGAATCAATAATCAAGTGCCAAAATTAAATACAATATTTCTTTCAGAGAATAAACAGAGGACGACAAAGTCAGTTCATCGATTCATTGCGGCTTAATGTCAAAGGCGGTCATGGAGGTAAAAAAATGCAAAATTCTTTCGAAATCCATTGTAAAAATGGAAATCGAAGTGAATGTTAAGAATATAAATTGAAATTCAAGGCAATGGCTATCCAAAATATGGAGGGATCGGTGGACAAGGCGGATGCGTTCAGTTTAAAGCAGTAGAAAAAGCGTCACTCAATCAACTTGCAAAGAAGTAAGAGGAAACCTGTTTAATGTGTATTGTTCTTTGGAACAATTGCACTATTTCTCTTTAAAACTTGTCATCTGATATCAGCAACAAAAAATGTTTCCTCTTCTGCTTGTCTACGCCTAATGTATTGAAAAAAACTATTTATGCGTTCACCCGATTTCTTCAAACAACCCATAGATACAGAGGAAAGGCAATCAGGGCGCAATCTGGGGAAGATAGTTCAAAGGTGCGCATTTTAGGGCGGCGAGGCGATGACTTGATTATAAATGTTCCAAATGGTGTTACAATTTTTGATCAAAATAATGCAAAAATGGGTGAGCTCAATCAACCTGGCGACACTTGCTCTGTAGCGAAAGGAGGAATCGGTGGGTGCTCTGGCAATAATTTTATTGGAACACGAGGCCAAGAATATGTGATAACGCTAGATCTTAAATTAATCGCCGATGTTGGAATGGTATTTCATCTTTTTTCTAATATATTGCAGAAATTGATCTTTTTAGCTTCATATTGAATGTTTTTCCATGCATTGTGTTTTAGGTTGGATTCCCCAATGCTGGCAAAAGTACATTACTCAAAGCAATATCTAGGACATCTCCAAAAATAGCTGCCTATCCATGTAAGTTAGGAGTCCTAACGCCCAAAGTTCCTTGTAACTAATGGATAATATTCTTTTCATTTTAGTCACAACGCTACGACCTCAAATCGGCACAATTCAATATAGTGACTACCGTCAAATAACCGTCGCTGACTTGCCGGGTTTGATCGAAGGAGCTCATGCTAACATTGGAATGGGTCACAAATTCTTAAAGCACATCGAACGAACAAAGCTACTATTGATGGTCGTTGATTTATTCGGTTTTAAACTTAGTGTTGTTCACCGATTGCGAACTTGCATCCAAAATATCTTTGCATTGAACAAAGAACTGGAACTGTATGATAAAGAGCTTTTAGATCGTCCGTGTATTTTGCTGCTAAATAAGATCGATGAAGAAGGCGCACAGCGGGAATATGACGAGATCAAGGATAAAATAGTTGATTTGAAAGGTAAGCTGAAGTAAAATTTAATTCAAAATCAGTAATTTCATGTATGTATCTTATACCTCATTATTGATTTTTTCTTTACAGCACACATAAATGAATGTCCCGAAGAACTGAGGTCCGACCAATTCATACGGTTTGATGACATTCATGTGATATCTGCGAAAAATGAAATTGGCATCGATGCCGTAAAGACATCAATACGCGGCACACTCGATAGAATTGCCGAAGAAAAACTAGATGAAACATCAAATGAACTACAGTCAAAGAACGTATTCAACCATTCAAATTGAAGAAATATTGAAATAAATAATTAGATATGACGTAAATGTTTTTTTTTTCTTTAATTTGACATAAAATTTCATTCTAATGATGCTCCTAGACTTGAAACCTATCCCAAAAAAATGGAGATTTTTTCCTTCTTGATTCCCGATATTCATGCAAAAGCAGTCAGCATCCATTTAATGAAGAACGAATGAATTCATATACATTAATTTATTAGTTCATAAACATTTAATCTTAAACAAGATGAATCAAAACAGATTGTATGATCGGCCATTGCAGCCGTTAGCTTTTCTATAGCCTATAATTTGCATGTTCAATTTAAATTTTCACTTTTCTTTTAGTCAGTAAATAATTATCCGCCTGAATTACAGCGATTTTGATTTGAATATTTTGAAATTGCTTAAATTTTATGAAGCGATTAATTTTTTCAACCTCGCATGCTGAACTTGGGCGTTGCATAATTGTCAGATGTTCGAAAATTCAAAAGGAAATTGTATTTTTGTTCTGAAAATAAATGTCGATCAATGGATTATTACATCTCGTTTACATCGATTAAAAATACATATACTTCAAACATAAACCGTTGTGGAAAAAAACGATTTACATCCATAAAAGCACGGATTCAGTGTGAGATTGTTGTGCAAGAATGAGAAAACATTTAAACAAATTAAATACAAATGCAATTTAAATCACAGTGAGGCTCAGTACTGATTACTTGACTTGTCTGCTGGCACTGATCGTCGAGAATATCTGTTAGTATTCATCTGCCATGAAACATGTGAGCAGCACGATTCGAACGCTTACGAATTAATATATCAACGCCGTTGTGATCATTTTAAATGAATGAACGTGGGCTATATTCGTATAATATTTGAGATGATTACAGTGAATATTATGCAAATAAATTTTGTATTTCGTTGGGTATTTTACTTTTCTTTATTAATGGTTTCGTTCATTCATTCCTTTATCTATGGAAATTAAGTTGAGCAAAGATTTTGTAAAATCAACTTGAAGATTACCCTAGTAAAGTATTCCAATCTTCCAATCGATCATTGCCATTGAATATGGGACCAATACATCATTTTTAAAATGATTTCTCCGAAAAATGAACGGAATTCTGTTTAACGATTTATGATCTGTGGAAAATGTGAAGAAAATTGTTTACATAAGCCAATTCGTGAGCTGCGCTGTTCGTTCACGTTGAACAATGTTATTTTTGGAATAACATATTCATACTGCTGATTTTGTTAGCATTTTAATTTGATGCTCAACAGCATGTTCAAGGCAAATAATGAAAACACCGACAGATGCCGAAAACAGATATTGGAAAACAACAATAAAATCGTAGAAGAAAATATTTGATATTCTTCGGGAGATCTGGCAGATGAATTATTCTTTAGCCATAATCTTGAGCGGCAGGAAGATCACCGGCTAAAAAACAACGCGTATTGAGTCAATGCTTTGTTGTGGATCTGGATCTGTTTGTGTTAGGATTTAGTGGATATTGTTATATCAAGCAATATGTTTGTTCAGTGCGATGAGTGATTTCTCCGAAAAATGGATTTGTGTTTTTCAGGGCAAGCTCTGATAGCAAGAAGATTTACCAAATAAAATAACCAAATAAAACTACCAAATATATTTACCAAAAATTGTTGCAATAAAGGCAGGAAAGTGAATTATAAAAAATCTCCGGTATTAGTGCTACCAGCAGCAATGACCCCGTTGAACATTTGCCAGAGCGCATCGCGCGATATATCTGATATGTGTGAAATGGATGTGATAAACATTGGATCATCAGCACTCGCGTGTATTCTACTGACAGTCGGCATCATTTATACATTATTTCATAACGAAAAAAGGTGAATTTTGTTATTAAAAAACCGCAATGTGTTTTTTAACTCTCTGAATTTCTTTCATTCCTTTGAAATCGAGGTGAAAATCGGAATCAATTAACTGGTGCTCATTAAAAGCATATCGAAAGCTGACGTTTCCTGTCAACTTTCGCAATCAAAATAATTTTTAAGACACATTTGCAAATGCTAGTTCCTTTCTGTTGGCCGATCGCTTAATGTTCCGCAAATCAGTGCTGTTTCTTTGGAGTCGTGTCGTTTCGAAACTAATTATTTTCGCTAAATGTTTGAAACTGTTGGTAGTGGCGTGTTTTTGAATTGACAGACGCGTGCATATCAATTTCATCTCTCTGTCTCGAATAACCAGATTAAACATTCTATCTTGGCAAATCAAGAGAAACTGCACTAACAGATAGAAAAAAAACAGTTGTAACAGTCATCATAAATGATGATTTGAATAGCTTCCATAAATGTATCGAGTAATATCGATATGAAAGCTAAATCGTTTGAACTATTAGTTCGTCCATGACGTTTAATTTCAATCTGAATTTGACTGAACAAATATGTTATATGCCATATGAATTGCAGCTAATTTGGCATTCGCGTAAAGGGTTATGTGAGTTTATGAGCTGATGAACTCGTTTCATGTAACAGACTATTAAAATCGCACAAATAATTCAGGCGTTTATTGGAATGTATTAGAAGCATTTTGATCGCTATAGTGTCGGTTCCCCTTTGTTTCGTAACGGTGCTCTGCCATGCATCAGTCAAACTAATTGCATACAATCTGTAGCAGCTAATTTGTCTATAGTTTTTCTGTAAAATGCTTGCTATAAATATTAATCAAAGATAACAGCACTTACACGAAAGATAGTTTTTCACATTAAACAACCGGTAATGAGTTTATCTAATAAATCATAACTTAATTGCAATACATAGCATTTCATATCGTTATGATTGAATACGAATTCAAGCGACAATTGAATAAATTCTTGTCAATTGGATTCACCGAATCTCTCATTGCTATTGACTTTGACGTCGCACTTCAGTCATGCACCAAGAATTTGGGTTAACTTAATCACCTCTTTTCCTTCCAATATATATACAAGTGCATTCATTCTTGATGGTGAAAGATTTTGTGATTTCGTCTGCACGATCGATAGTATGTTTACCAAATTCTTTTTACTTTTTTATTTTAAATCTTAAATCTCAATTAATATCGACTCCATTTATCTAAATAAACGCTTTTATGTAAGTGAATGAAAGGAGCTCTTCCAAATTTTACGCGGAATTGGATGGATTTCCGTACAATTGAATAATTCCAAGAGTTTTATTGAAGGAATACGTTTCGTCCTTGTTTGATCCGAACCTTGGAAGCGCTCCAAAGGGTCGCAGCGAAGTCACCAAACGGTGACGCAGAAAATTAAAGTTTTCAAGAAGCGATGCGCTTGAATATTTACGTAGTTCCACGCAACTTTATATGTAAGATTTTTTTGCGCACTGTCAAACAAATGAATCACAATGTAACATCTACGTATTGAAACGTTTTGTTTTTGAACCGAAATATTTTCAGTAAAAGTCCCAAAGCGTCTTAAAGAATGTCTAAACATGACAATTCAAAGATGGCGACATCACCGGCTCAGCTTTATTATTCAATATTGAATGTATGAGCCCTTCTGACGTATGGTTTGATTCCATTACTTGTTTATTTTGAAAAGTTCATCATTAGAAATTATACAAAAGCCTTGTGGAAGTTCGGTATAGAGGAATTTATTACCATTGACCAACCACGAAGTATCTCTGGGTGTGGAAGCATGGAACTGAAATTGTGCACAGCCCATTTTTTTACATAATGTTGAGCCTTAGGTTTCGCCTCGATATTTGTTTTCGAGATGTCTGGCAAATGATTTCCCCTTCTTACCAAGCTAACGCTCGATCGAAGGAGCCGACAGAATTTGCTTCAAATTTAGTCGGTTCTCTGAACAAAATATCCTACCCTCTCGTATTTCCATCAGCCCAGTGAACAAAATATGTAGTTTGCATAGCGTAGTCAGTACACGTAGTCAAATCGCTGCACCGCCTTGATTTCCATATGGTGTAATTAGTTACTCTGAACCGCAGTATAGACATCTAAACACAAACAATAGACATCTAAACACAAACTCACAAAAAATTCTCCAGTCACGCTCTAATCGTGTTTACTGGGTCCAAAAATAGATATGAAACATGAATCAACCTTTTAATTTTCGGACCCCGGAAAAAAAAGATAATTCGAGTACGCTGAATCCAATGGTGCTAGTCGTTTTTAAAAGTTAGATCGCGTTCTCGAGATATTTTGAACATAAGTTTGGATGTTTGGGGACCCCTAGAGGAAAAAATTAGTTGTTATTTTCTACCATTTATTCAATGCAAATCGATTGAAAACTTTGGTATTGGCAAGAATACATCAGAAATAAGACATTTGAAAAAAAATCAAAGTATTTGATCGATTAAAAGTGATTTTTCATCGATTTTTTGCCAAAAATCGACATTTTTTTGTTTTTTTTTTTCAATTTTAAATCCATATAAATTGGTGGGAATGTAAGGAACTCAACTAATTTTTGATATAAAATACATTGAAACAGAAAAAATTTCAAAAACGTGAGCTAATTTGAACAATTTCAAATGGATTTTTCTTTTTAAAAAGAACATTTCTTTTGATTTTTTTTCAATTTTCGTTCCCTGATTGCTCTGATTCATCTGTATCATCATTTTCCTTCTGTAAATTCCAACAAATATCACCCAAGAGAGCATTTATCTTTTTGCCGCTGTACCAATCTTCAAGCCGTAACGTCACTTGATGAAAAATCACTTTTAATCGATCAAATTCTTTGATTTTTTTTTTCAAATGTCCTTTTTCTGATGTATTCTGGCCAATACCAAAGTTTTCAATCGATTTACATTGAATAAATGGCAGAAAAAAGAACTAATTTTTTCCTCTAGGGGTCCCCAAACATCCAAACTTATATTCAAAATATCTCGAGAACGCGATCTAACTTTTAATAAATGGTCTTACGTACGCAAAACTTTTCCGCACATTTCCCGAAATTGTTCGGGCTTACGCGTTTTTCATTGGTTGCTACGCATTTGTATTGGATTTATGCTGATTTCTTATCGAATCATCATGCAACTTTGAGAATAAATTACAGAAAATTTCAAGTTATTACGATGAGATCGAATTTCGAGTCATTACACATCATGTGATTTAAATTTAAATTTTAATATAAAAACAAATAGACATCTCAGTTCCTAATTTTTACTCCAACGTTCTCTATTGTTGAATTGGTAATAACAATTACGAATTAGTTCACTCTGATGTGAACTTTCAATTCATGCCAACGATAGATAAGGTTCTACATTTATGTTATGTATAGCAGTACAACTTTCGGTAACAGCATGAGCATTCAAACTGATGAAAAAACACAGATTAGAAAATCACAAATACTTCATCCAATTTAATGACAAAATTTTAATTTTGCCCCGAAAATCGCGGGGCGTACTCGAATTATCTTTTTTTTTGGGTGTCCCGTTTGCTCCGATTTGCGACTTGCACTGTGTAATCAAATAATTCGGAGAAAAAGTTTATTCATAAAAATGTTTATTATTTAATTTCAAATCAAAACAGTTTCGAAATTTTATGCTGACAATCCATTTAGGCTGAAATATTAAATTGGATTGGTTGAACACTCGTCCTATTAGTACAAACGAAGACGTTGTGTTATGCTCGAGAAAATTATCTCATTTTTATCTAAAAATTGCCAGATAGATAACCTTTAAAATATCTATACTTATTGATATCTACGAGATAAGATATCTTTGCCAAACCTTGTCACATACAGCATAATAATAGTGTATATATTTCTCTCTCTCTCTCATGCTACGTGCATTTCGTTCAGCAAAGTTAGTTGCGCACAGGGAAGTCACATTTATATAGTTGGCTATGCCTAGGCCACTACGCTATAGCAGCGGTGCATAGTAACAAAAATGCACTCTCTGCTCATCTCATATACGCAAGTGGGAACTATATTCCTGGCGTATGAGCAAACTTTTCGAACACCAGACTATATAAAAATGTCAAAATTCGCGTGTTCTCAGATAACACATTAATAGTGACATATGAATGCCTCAGAATAAAATTTCATCTTTATTTTGCTACATATATTAGTGACACTCAGACGCGTTGCATTTGGAAGCGAAACAAAATTGTGTTACTGCATGAAAGCGGCGCAGATTGTTATTGTTATCCAGGCTTCTAAATTTGTGTGCAATAATTATATGTGTCACTCTAAAAAAAAATTGAAATTTTGAGCCGCTACGATTCGATTTCTTTTCAAGCTTCGCTTTTACTAGCAGCAGAATGAAGATGTACTTTTATTCTAAGACATTCATATGAATGGCTGAGAATAATAACGACTCAAATCTAACCAAAATGGAAGTCTGAAGCGTAGAAAAGATACACGCATTACTGAAACTGAGAATAAAACTTTTCATTGCCACAACTGAAACCAAAAATTCACAAAAATGAAACATCCCAGAAGACCACATGAATATTTTTCATGTTTCAGATTTTCGTATTCCGTATTCAAGTTTTCAATTCACATTGAAATGGCTTGAATAAAGAATATGAAAAACTGAAACTTGAAAAATATGCATGTGGTCTTCTGGGATGTTTCATTTTTGTGAATTTTTTTTTCAGTTGTGACAATGAAAAGTTTTATTCTCAGTTTCAGTAATGCGTGTAACTTTTCTACGCTTCAGACTTCCATTTTGGTAAGATTTGAGTCGTTATTTTCCTCAGGCATTCATATGTGCTCAGTTCAAGGTTGACCGAATTCTAATTTCGAAGCAACGTGAATTTGACGCGCATTTTTGTGGGTTCTATTTTGTAATCGTATTTGCTTCGATTTCAGTTCAATCGACCATAAAAACCGACAAAAGTGCTAAAATAAAGAATACTCCTGAAAATGATATAAAAAAATCCTATCATCACGTGTTAATGTGAATTGCACTGTGTTTGCATCTCATCAACAATCAACTCTGTATCAACTCTCTAATAACATGCATGAATGAGTGTGTGTTCGGATTTGTGGGAATCGGAATGCATTTTATTCAGATCAAAATCACCGATACGAAAGCTATCATCGAATGCGGGTATACATTACAAATGTTTCAGCGATGATAATCAGGAAATTCGATTCCACAAAAACAAACCGATGATAATACCCAGAAAATACAATTGCAAATATTCAGGTTGAATGCAATTTAATAAATATTTATATGACCATTCGTTCAAAATTATCTTGGTTGGTCAATTAATAACGTACTGAATAATCTCATTAAATGTATTTTCAGTTGTGCTCGCTCTATACAGAATCTAATAGTTTTAAAATTGAATTTGCAACAGATGGACGCGCGCATCCATTGTCGACTGAGACATTTCATAACGATTCACATTCAATCGAACCAATAGCGAATGTTCGTGGTGATCAGCGCAAGAATAAACGATTACGGTTACGAGATATTTTGCTGAGTTTCACACAAAGTTTCAGTCGATTTTTTTAAATACATATCGAGTGATCTTTTTTCTTGAATTTCGCTCCATTTATACGATGCTACGAGAATCAAATCTGGAATACAATTTATAAATATGTGGTGCAGATGCATGCACGGACGTGCTAACTCTATAAAATTATGTCAAATCCAAAATAAAAATAATAATAAATGCTAGTTGTGGAGTAGATGCCAAATTTCAGTCAAGTATTTTCATCACGTGCAGAAACATATATGCCACCAAATTGCAAAGACAGCGAGAGTCGGGAAAATTGGAGAAAATTATGAGGTGCATGAGAAAGAAAAATACGCTTGTTATTCCATCAGTTTCATAATTTTGCTATGAGTTTTTCGAACGTTTCTCAGTCAGTGATGTTCTAGATATTTTGCAAATTCGATGAATTCATCAGCCATGCCGGCCGTAATTTGCAAAGCTAATATAATATTTTGAATAATCATATTAACTAAACGCAGGTATTTGGCACTTCCTTTCTATACTTTAACCCGATTTGTTTACCGACTTTCCTATTTTTTATCATCAATCTTTTGGTTTGAAAATTATTGCGTCTACTTGAACAGCGAAGCGTCCTCAACACTTACTATTTTTGCGTGATGCTTCCGCATTTGCTTGGATTCGAAAATGAATTTAATTTGAATGTTTAACGTTTGCACACAAGCATACACGAAACGAACAAATATTGTAGGTACACTAGTCGCATTCCTTTGATCATTTCGATGTCGCCTTTTTGTTGTGGAACGTATCCGCATATTTATTACTCTGCAGCATGTGGGATAATAAAATGGTTGCTATTGTATTGAAGAAGTATTACGAAGCAGGGAATGTGTACAATATGCAGTTGCAAATTCACAACAGCGCAAACATTTCAATATCAATTTCTTATCACATTTGCTATGCAACTCGAATATTTCCTACAGTTTGATTTGGTATGCGTTCGCTTCATTTTAAACGGGAGGTTTACTTTAATTATTGTGAGATTTTGGTGATAATGCACTTAATTATGACCAACTCGAACATGAGCATTGCAATTTTCAAACCTCACATGTACAGTTGTGAATTTTCATAGTTATTAGAATATTATTATTTTATTAGCTAATAACTTCGAATTACTATATTATTATTACTTTATACTTTCTGACACAAATCAGATGACTAATAACAATATTTACAAGCATTTTATTACTCAGATTTTCTAATTGAATGGAGATGCCAAATTTTATTTAAATCTTTGAGTGTAAGTATTTACTGTGCGCCTTAACTTAAAAACAGCAAAAAAATTGGCGTTTCCATCCACTTCGAAAATCCTACAAATAATATGCTAGTAATTATACTTAGTAGTGATCTTATAAGACTAATAAGATGCCACCTTATTAGTCGTTATAAGCAATTACTGGTAATAAGAACTTGCTATAATATAACTCTCAAATTAATATTATTAGTCCCATCTGTTTGTGCTGGCGATATACATATTATATTCATCGATTGGGCGACCTTTATCTCCTCCATCTCTGTCTCTCTTCCGCTCGATTCGATCACAATTCCCAATCCACTCGTACCCATTTGTTTTTACTTTTCCGCACACACCACAATGCGCGTAAAAGTATTGCGACCGTTCCAAAAATTCAAAACGCTCGAAATGAGTTTTATATTCATTTTCGACATGAAAAAACGATTGCAGCCATTACCGGAGCGACTTTTTGTCCATGTGTAGAGCGTGGTCTATTGTACGCGAAAAAAATAATCGGTTGTATACAGATTACTCAGAAAGTTTAAGTATAAGATCAATCGTACATGGACGCGCAAATAGGTCCTCATTGCAGATCCTATTCCTCAGAAGATTCCTCGTGAGATTGTCATTGAGTAGGAAGAGAGTATCGATGAGATATATTCCTTCCATGGGGCGGATATTTGTGTGTCAGGTGCTTCTTCTTCTTCTTTTTCTAGCCATTTTTTAAAAATCACATAAAATGAGCGCATTCAATGTAAATCAGGCAGAGTCAACAACATTGAAAAAATCTTTTTGCCGAATAAAATCCAAATCAGCATTAGACCAACCGAATGCGTTTAATACGTCATTATCAATTAGAGTTATTCCTACTTTTGTTCTTCAAAGAATATATGGAATTCTATGCTAGAAACTACCTGACGATTCCTCCCTGTATATTCATGAAAGATAAATAGTTAAATCTGTCGCCTCGCTATTGGTGAGCTAGAAATGAATCTAATAATAAAGACTTGATATTTTTTGTGACTTTTTTTCGTAGTTACATGATGATACGATAAGAAATACACTAGCAAAAAGAAAGGTTAGGACCACTCACATTTTTCAAAACAATCATTGAAATTCCTCGTGATTTTATGTTTATTTCTTAATGAATTTTTTTAAAAATTATTTTATTCTACATCGCAAAAAGATTTTTTCCAAATTTTTACGAAATTTAGAATTTATTACTTTTTTTTTTTTAATTTTTGCACTTTAAAAGTGAGAAATAAGGTTAGGACCATTTAACTATTTTGCTTAAAAACTATATTTTTCTTTGCAAAAACTTGTTTAGTATTTGGTCCATTTGCCTTTGACATCATGTTAAGCGATGATTAGATGCGGTTAACTGTCATACAGTGATTGGATGTTTTCCTGTGGGATGTTTTGCCAAGCCGTCTCAATGGCCTCCGTCAATTCTTGTTTTGTGTTGAATTGTCGGCCTTCTTTATAAACTTCTCTGGCTAAAATCGACCACACGTTTTCAATGATGTTCATATCTGGTGATTTGGCCGGCAAATTGTCAAAAAGATTTATTCCACGTTGTTCAAAATCACCCAGAATTGACCTTGCCACGTGAATTGGAGCATTGTCTTGTTGAAATTTCCAGCCTAAACCAGCGCATTCATAGCCATATGCTGGGAAATTAGGGCCGACCATCTCCTGGTATTGTATTGCGTTCATTCTGGTTGAAATGAATGACAGCGGCATCTTTTTCAAGTAGCCAATGGCGCCTCATACCATCACAGAATCACCGCCAGATTGGCGCTTACTGAAAATCTTTTCTTCGGTGCGCAAATCGTGCCTATAATAGGCAAATTCATCTGGGCCATCCAAATTGAACTTCTTTTCATCTGAAAAAATTATTTTGCGCCATTGGTTTGTCCAATGAATGTGATCCAGAGCGAACTTCTTACGCCCCTCAATATTGGCTGGTGACAACATTGGCTTACGTTTCATTTTTTTGTATTTTAAGTGGCCAGAGCCACTTAAAATTTATCGAATACGTTGAACACCAACAGATAAATTATTTTCTGTCTTCAATTGCCGAACAGACTTAAAACTATTCATGGCACTTCCAATTAAACACCGTTTTTGCGTTGGTAATACAGATGATGGCCGTCCAGTTTTGTAGTTTTGACCATAATTTTGACGATATTTGAGGAAATTCAGCACAAAATTTTTACTCCGGCTTATTTCCTTTGATATCTGACGAATTGACAATGATGTATAATCTTTTTATGTGGAAATGTTTTATTCTTCCGCTTCAGTCAGTGGTTTGCCGCGTCCCATTGTTAATCGATTGAATTTTATTGTCTCTAGAAGGTTCTAGAAGGTTTTTAACGGTAAATTCCATCGCAACAAGTGTCAAAAAATGCAAGCAACATTGTTTATTTTTCTCAAAACTTCAAATGGTCCTAACCTTATTTCTCACTTTTTAAGTGCAAAAATTCAAAAATAAGTGATAAATTCCAAATTTCGTAATAATTTGGAAAAAAATCTTTTTGTAAAATAAAATAATTTTTAATAAAATTCATTAAAAATCATTAAAAAATAAACATAAAATCATAAGGAATTTCAATGATTGTTTTGAAAAATGTGAGTGGTCCTAACCTTTTTTTTGCCAGTGTAAACATGACTTGTGGACCTGTGGACTTTCGGAAAATGCACGAAAAAGTTAGTTTTACGTTTGTAAGACCATTTATTAGACCTCATTTCAATTACCTGTGCAACAAATATGGAAATCCACACACATACACACACATCGAATTTGTATTCAGGTTTGCCACAATGCATGATATTAGATATTGTCTGAGATTATGTCCGATTTACATCCATTGTGAGTATTAGAATTTCCGTGAGGTAGTTTGTGCAAACAAATGATATTGCCTTTTTGAGAAATACTTCCGATTCCGCTCGTGCGATTTTATTTGGCTTTACATGTGTATACCATTTCAGATGCCGAACACTGTTTTATTTGCATAATGCACGTTCACTGGTGCAACTGTTTCTACTTCTAACGAACATATTCGAATTGGCTGAAGCGTATCTGGCTGTCGAAATAAGCGTCTCTCGTGGCATATCAATATCACCATTACAAATACCTTATGCTTGGATATCATTCATTTGCACCGTGGAAGTGATTGCATTCGTGCGATGCTGTGAAATTTTCGATAAATCAGGTGAGAAATGACTCATTCTAAATGAGTTTCAAACATGTATAAATTGATGAGCTTCCAAATAATTAACACCTTGAACATTGATTTTGATTGTCACCCGGTAATTCGACATGTTATATCAAATGCAGGATATCTCTATTTGTCGGTGCTTTGTCAGATATTTGTTTTCGTGACAAAAGTCTACAGAGTCATTTTGCTGATGGAGCAGTTATTTTTACGCACAATTTTGATCGAGTGCAGCATCGTGTCTTTATTACTCATGGTTCTACTCGATTCGTATACCATTTACGTGGAGGTGAGTTTCACTTATATACCGTTTTCTCATGACATTTCTTGATGTTTCCATATGACATTGAATAAAATGCAGTTTTCCAATTTCATAGTGAGTTAGATGTGTAATTATTCTTTCCTCTCGTTTGCATTAGTGGTGATTTCCTCTAATTTTGATCAACACTCTAATAATATTGACCTAACGGCTAAAATGAACCTTATTTCTCATACATTAAATTGAGTCCTTGAGTGGGCAGTTTCAAAAAGGAATGATTAATGCATGAATTCAAGGCAATGTCGAAATTATATTTCGGAAAAGAATTATGCCTATGAAGTGGATTTAGAACTACTTACTCTCTGTGAATCAAACGTACATATGAATCAGTTAGGCGGAAAGATGTCCTCCGAGAAGCTAAGTACAGAAACGAGACTATTCACACGTTTGTACCAAAGAGATGCAAAACAAATTTTTGTTACAAAGTGCATCAAGAATCGAGAATTTTTAGTAATGGCATATGTTTTACTTGTCAAATGTCAAAAGATGACAGCTTCAAAAGTGACAGCTGCCCAAATAGCGAGCTGTTCAAAATTAAACCTTTCATTGGAAAACCCTGTGGTTCCAAATAAAAAACTCATTTTTTGCTTTTATTGTTCCTCGAATTCAATTTTGAGCTGAGAGTTAGATCTCGGACCCTACAGGGATTTCAGAATACCCTCCGGGAATTTCAAACATTGTCCGCGTATGTTTTTAATCGCTAAAACTAATTTTTCAACTTCCCTTTTCCAAATGAGTCCATCCATCTAAAGGGTGATTTTTTAAGTGGTTTCTTTTTGAAAATCGAAAAAAACGCAAAAAATTTCGAAAAGTGAATCAAATCTTTATTGAAATCGATAAATTGGTTCTTGCCATTTACTTTTTGAAAATAATTTCATGCAAATGTTGGCCGCGGCTACGGCGCAAATGGTCCATACGGGAAGTCCAATTTTGGCACACTCTCTCCAACATATCGGCCGGAATCCAACATATCGCCAATAACGCGTTCGATGTTGTCCTCCAAGTCGGCAATCGTTGCTGGCTTGTCCGCATAGACGAGAGACTTAACGTAGCCCCACAAAAAATAATCCAGGGGCGTTAAATCGCACGATCTGGCCGGCCAATGAACGGGGCCGAAACGAGAGATGAACTGTTCGCCGAACTTACGGCGCAGTTCGTCCATGGATGGACCCGATTTGCAAGCGTTGCTCGTTTGTAAGTCTTTCCATCTTGAAATTGCAAAGCATACTGAGCATTTTTGACTGTGACAGACGTCAGTTGGAATTTGACATCTGTCAAAAAATTAAACGTCAAAAAGAAACCAGCTAAAAAATCACCCTTTATTTGTGAATGCATTTCATAAAACTCGCTAAATTGAACTACCGAGCATAAAAATTACGGCCAAATATGACTTCTATATAACTTCCGATCCACAAACTTTCTTTGTATTATTTTTCACTGAATCGAAAACAACACCGCATGGTCATGGCAATTTGGAAATATTTTCGGTATTCATTTTGACAGAGACAAACAAACATGTACATTGATACCACAATGTCCAAGAATTTATTGAAATGAAAACTCAGACTTGAGTGCTATAATTTTTGTGATCCGTAAGAAAATGTTGGTCGAATTTTCGACATTTAGTATGTACCTTGTGGGAAAAAAACATCCGGAAAATATATGATTAAGTGAATCGATGTGATTTTCAGCTAGTTTCCCCTTCGAAAAGAGATTTAGATATGATCCTTTTAAACGATATATATATATATATATATTAGGGCGGGTCGATTTGTAGGGAACCAAAAAAATCCATCAAGTACCTATGATTTCCGTGTTCTATGGACCATTTCAAGAAAATGTGCCAAAGAAACCATACCTCTATCGTGAAAATCGAGTCTGCTGATTTTCGTGGAAACATTTTTTGTACATATATGAAGTATTTTTGGGTACTTACTTCACGTTCACATCCATAACTCAAAAACTATTTATTGGATCATATCGAATGGACGCGCGTTGGAAAGGTGGGCTCATTCTGATCAATTTACATAAAAAAAATCATCGACATTGATGTTACGGTTCAAAAGTAATGAGCATGTTTGAGAAATTTTTTGAACTATTTCTTTTTTTTTATTTTTTTTTTTCTTTCAAATTAAGAGAGAAAAAAATAAAAAACTAAATATTCAATTTGAGCGAAATATAACGAAATGTTTTTAAAAAAAGGCGGTAATCCTGTTTATCGACATATGTGTTTTTTTATGTAAATTGATCAGAATGAGCCCACCTTTCGAACGCGCGTCCATTCGATATGATCCAATAAATAGTTTTTGAGTTATGGATGTGAACGTGAAGTAAGTACCCAAAAATACTTCATATATGTACAAAAAATGTTTCCACGAAAATCAGCAGACTCGATTTTCACGATAGAGGTATGGTTTCTTTGGCAAATTTTCTTGAAATGGTCCATAGAACACGGAAATCATAGGTACTTGACGAAAAAAAAAAATCGACCCGCCCTAATATATATATAATAGAGATAGAGAGAGAGAGAAAGAGCAAAAAGAAACAGCGGTAAATGAGGTACTGTTAGAAGAATTTTAAGAGAAAATTTATTTGGCAAGGTATCGCCCATTATCCATTTGATTGTCGAGTTTTAGTTATGTAGAGCAACTAAAATCAATAAATCCAATATCCAAAAATTAAACAAAATTAAGTAATGTGAACTGGATGCAATGAAATTTTTCTCTATTAATCAGTCATTGTAAAATAGATATTTAGCAGCAAACTGCTGGATATTTATCTGGCTAAATAACGCATGCGCACAGTTGTGTGGACACATGCGGCTGCTTGTATCGCTCCAAACGATGTACATAGTGTTACAAATGAAGCGATACAAGCAGCCGCAGCGTCCACACAACTGTGCGCATGCGTTCGATTGTGTGGACGCATGCGTTATTTAGCCAGATAAGCAGTTTGCTGCTAAATATCTATTTCACAATGACTGAAATTAATTCGACTTTCGCAATTATTATCATGTGGCTCAGGAAAGACGACCATTTTCCCAAGCATAAAATGATTGAAACTGTTTTTTGTCGATTATCTTTTCAAATATGTTGATCTATGAATAGTGACAAACACGAAAATATGTGCTCACAACGCAATTATGTTGTAATTGAATTTGCCAGAAAATGTTGTTCATGAACAAAAGCAACAACATGCGTGTATAAACCATTAAGTCCTTTCAAAGTCTGGTTCGTTCTGCGAAATATACAAGCTCTTATTTCGGATTGTATTTCACACTGATTCTACCCTTCGACCGATACGAATCTCATTAAACTGTTCCAAATACTTTCATATAAGCCACTTCCAAATAATGAGTTTAATTCTCTGAATCAACCCAGTTCTCCCTGCCATACAGAATATTTGGTTTAAAGATTCGCCTTTAAATCAATATTTTTGTTTCTGTAATAAAATATAATTCAAGTTTATTGAAACACATGAAACATTATTCAAATTTAATCGAATGCCATTTTAGATATAAAGTTGAATCTCATTGAAAGTATTGCATATATATTATTTTTGTTTGTAGTCAAGTCTTGCGAATGCCGAAAAGTCTTCGTTTCCCGAAGAGGAGCTCATTGGTTACAAGCACTCGCAAGCAACATTTCTTTCGAAAGTCACCTTCTTCTGGCTAACACCATTAATTTGTCAGGGCTACCGAAATCCACTTGTTTTGGAGGATCTGGGTGGTTTACATGAGTCGGATACCTGTCAAACACAATACGATCGATTCCATTTCATCTACAAGAGTTTTAAGGTAAGCATAAAAGTTTTTCAAATTAGTAGTAATTTAATACGTTTAACATACTTTCAATCAAAAATTATAAACTTGCAAATCGCCCAAACGATGCACATTTTCTCGAAATATTTTCTCTCAGTTATTTCAATGACAAACGTCTGCTAGCTGTTCGGGGAACAATTTACAAAAGTCGATTATTTCGGTTGAATGCAATTCATTTTCAAAGTTTGCTCTAACTGTGCATTGAATTCAAATTGATTCTTACCATTGTTTGGGTATCAGGATCAACTCGTTGCGAAAATATCGAATCGACTCTATCGAATTTCAACTATTCATGCATTGAGAGTTGGCGATTGTGTGTGAAGGTGCTAACAGAGGTTGGAACGTTTTGAATTTCAATGTTTAAACATTGGTGTCGATATTGTGATAATTAAAAGTATTCAAACCAGTGAAAATGTGCTCCGGGAAAATTTCCGATTGGTTTTCCGAATGGTTTCTATTTTTTCATTTACAACGATGTGAAATTTATTAATTTTTTTTTCTTTTTTCTCCGCATTTCAAAAGTTCTTATGAAATATGGCATATGCGTATCAGTCCTTCGCTATCGCAATTTACTGCAATGCCAATAGTTATATTGAAATAGTTAGAAAAAACGGGAGCCAATCAAATTGGGCTGCACTCAATGCGATCGACAGTTTATCAATTTATGAAAAGTGGCGCATATAAATGTGAGAATTATATCGATTTTATCCATAAAATGTCCGCATTCTCGTGTAGTTTCGTGGATGTTTTCAATTTAGATCAGACATGGTCATATGTATATTTTTATAGAATTCAGCACATTGACAACATAGAAAGGACTTGAAACAGTCTATTGTACTGCTGCTACGTGTAAACGTTCAGCTTATGGCATTTCAAACGGTTTTATTGTTTAAGGAATGTTCTCTCGACTTTGTTGTTGTCTCTTGGAACTGCAGCCTCATATTCAAATGGCCATATATAGACGTACAAAAGTCCGAAATAAATGGTTGAAATAATTTTGTTTATGGCATGTTTGATGGTGCGAGGGCTATGAGGAAAAATGTTCGAAACCAACTCAAGCGCATGAATAATTGAAGGGAATCCATTAATATAATTGTTTGCATTTAATTCATAACTCTCTCTAAATGTCATTTGGTGCATTCGTTTCGATATATCACATGAAGTGTAATATCCAACGGTTCGGAATAACGTATTAGTGCGTGTGCGAATGAATCAGCATACATTTTATGTGATATCCCGTAAAACTATACTCTCAAAGAAATCGCTCGCTATTTGACGTTAAGAGAAAAGTAAAATTTTATGATGATAATATTCAAAGCATACAAAGCAACTCAATATAGACGCTTTGCAAATAATTTCCGTATGTGTCAATGCTTATCACTTTACTATATTTTTACTTAGAGTATTTTTCGAAACTTAACATTTATTAAATTGATTGCAACTTTTCAGTCGAAGACCCCATCTCTATGGCTATGTTATATGCGAACGTATTGGAAACTGTTCTTGTGCGGCGGCATGTTAAAATTGCTCGGCGATTTGGCTGCACTAGTTGGTCCTATTTCAATAACGCGTATTGTTGAATACATTCAAGTGAATTTGAGCGAATCATCATTGTTGGTCGCCGCAGCTACAGCCAGAAATGCTTCGAAATTATCAAACACAATCAACATCACGGATGCTACGGTACCATTTTCGCATTCCAATGTGATGAGTATGGTGAACGGCGTGATAAAAACCGGGTCAACCAATAATTACTATGGACCATTATCGTCGGCA
The DNA here is from genome assembly GCA_028476595.1 of Obolodiplosis robiniae. Classification (NCBI taxonomy): domain Eukaryota; kingdom Metazoa; phylum Arthropoda; class Insecta; order Diptera; family Cecidomyiidae; genus Obolodiplosis; species Obolodiplosis robiniae. The sequence goes on along the minus strand of CM052014.1, from coordinate 27,072,724 downwards.
TCACAATATCGAATGTCAGGCGTACCAGCGCACATGATGTCACCACCACCACAATCATCGCTGATGATTGATAGTATAAAAGTGCACTATCCAACTTGGACGGAATTTGCGGAAAATGGCTGGATAATGGCTTTATTGGTGTTGCTTTCTACACTGGCACAGGGCAGTCTCTCGCAAGCCTCCACGCACATCGTAAATATGATTGGAATTCGTTTACGCTCTTCATTGCAGTGTTTAGTATATCGCAAAACATTGTTGATTAGTTCAAGTTGTTTCGCAGTCACCACCGCCGCCGCTTCCACCGCTAAAATTGCATGCGATGAAAATAGCCAAAATTCAAATAAATATGGAAATTGCAATGGGTCAAGTGATTTACACAAAACATGCAACATGAACAATGACAATGACTATGGATCGGTCAGTTCCGAAAATAGCCCGCATTCGGTAGATAACAAAACAAACACCGATTCAAATGGAGCAACAGTGAGCAGCAACGAAAAATCGTCCAAGCAGATGTATGAGTACACGGTCATTGATACGGGAACAATAACGAATTTAATGTCTGAAGACGCACTCAATGTAATGTCCTTTTTTTGGATAGCACATTACGTGTGGGCCATCCCATTGAAGGTTTGTATTCAATTCATGGTGGCCCATGTGTCTGTCGATGTACCCTATTTGCCCCATATTAATTCAACGTAGATTTCCAATGTTTGCTCTTGTTATTTCAATGTAGACCTTTTGATTGGGCTTACAAAATGAAACTCATTTGAATTTGGTTCGATGTAGCGAACAGAAAAAAGACACCACAAATCCAACCAACCATTAACTTAAGTGGTATCTACTTATGTTTTCATTGTTTTGACTCTCTTGCATAAAGCTCAATCCATTGCGAAAGCTCAGGTTTAAAAAATTAATGCACTCGCGTAGATAGCAGCAGCTAACAAATGATTTTCTCACATAGACACATACACACATGCCCCCACTTTCTCTATAATAACTAATGGAATCATATTCATTTCACTTAATTATTATTGCAGATTACTTTTTGCATGTATCTATTGTATCGGATGCTTGGAATCAGTGCCATTATTGGCAGTATGGTGTGCATTGTGACGATGATTCCATTACAGTTTTTCATTGGCAAAAAAATGTCGAACAATGCGAAACTAACGGCGGTAAGTTATTGCAAATGTGAAATTGCTCTTTTGAAAAGCGTTTTCATGTAGATGCATTCTAATAGCACATTTTACTTAACTTTAATTCGCTTATTGCATTAGTTTTGGGCATTCAAATTCATCGACATTGCCAGAGAAAGCACAAATATTCGCTTCGCTCATAAACATTCCTGCTTTCCTCGCTTCGCTCGGAAATGAAAATTTAAAAATATTATATAATTTGTTTACTATCACATGATTCATTTTGATTTTTCTACAACTTTGTGATGAATATACCATGTGAATACTATAACCTTTAGCGTTTGAAAATATTTTCTATAAATTTATAATTTATATATAAATCTACATTTACTCTGCTTTTATTTTCGAGTATTTCAGAGCGAACCTTTCAAAAAAATGTCCCCACCCAAATATTTACCAAAATCGATCATAAAGACTAGAGTTTTAAAGAAAACTTCAGGAAAGGATGCGAGCGGTACAGTATCTTATGATAAATCATGTGGTGATGAAAACAGAAGTGAACAGCTGACGTTTCGAATGTATAACAATTTTGAAGTGACATATCTCATTATTTTCTACCATTACCATAATGTCCTTTGATTCACATAATGAATGTTTCATGACAGCGAATTGCACATATAGAAAAAAAGCTTATCTCGTGTACGTGTGTCTTTCGCGACCGCATTTTTTCCAATAGTTTTTTTTCTAGATTTTCCATTTCTACTTTCAATAATTTACCAGTCTTTCTTTCGATGCACGTCACCCCATTTCTTCTCTCTTTCTTTCTCTCTCTCCCTCTCGAAGCGTTGAGTTCGTGGAAACTTCGGGTATGAACATCGTCATTTGTTCAGTCATCCCGATTCATTGAGCTGTGCAGTTTCATGAGATTACGTTTTTCGTGACGCCAATGTTACAATTCAAGTTTATCCTTAGCTACAAAATAAAATATGTCACGTTCCGTTTTTGGCAACGATGTTCGATTGTCGCAATTTTCACACATAAATAATGGGGCACTGGAGATGAATTTGAATGCTAGCTAGCGTTGTTATAGATTATAATATATAATATTATTTGGGAAGTAACAACTTTTTGACATGAAATTAATAGTATTTGCTGCTATGATTTATGATTATTTAGTAATCCATTTATTAAATAAAATTTTCTAATGCGTCTCTCTATCAGTCGAATACAGACGAGCGCTTACGACGAATCGGTGAATTACTGATGGGTTTTAAAATAATCAAGCTTAATGCGTGGGAGAAAGTGTTTACCGAAAAGATTCAGCGGTCGCGTGAAATTGAGCTGAAATGCTTGGACAATGATTCCATTTACTGGACATTAATGAGTGAGCTACGCACAAAAAAAATAATACACACGAATAACACGTTTTAATAAATATTTTTTGGATTTGTACAGTAAATTCGTGAAAATGTCAACAATCGTATATAAATATATGGTCTATATAAAAAGAGCACATGATATCAAACTGAACTTTCATGATAGCACAAACGATACATTTTGCACGAATATTGCAAGTTCAGTTCTGTCAAAGATAATCTTATCTTATCGAAAATGAGATAAGATAAAACCAGATAGCATCTCTAAACTTATTTACATAATTTGAAAAATTTCCATGTATCTCTTTATCTTATTTAGATAGGGAAAATTTATCATTATCTATCTAATTTTTAAAGATATTTTCAAGAAATGTTTAAGATTCTTGATGTAGTACTGTACTTTGCATTCTATCAAATTAGTACTGAGGAATTTCCTGGATGAAACAATAAAATGTTTTGTTTTTTAAAAAATTTATAATATTCTCAGCAAAAACAAGAGGTGACTAAATTACTCAATGCAAGAAATTATTTATTTGAAAACACTGTTCATAAAAATATATTCATTTAAATTCCAATTCATTGCGTGGATCGGCGAGGAATAAATACAACAACTTCATTCAAATTTTGTTTGAATAACTTTGAAAGATTTTCCATCTTCGTTGAGATCATTAGAGAACTTGCTCGCCATTACCAGATGGCTCCAAGAAATCATTCCACAATTTGAGATCGATTCTTTACCAATTGTTCTCAAAAAGCATCTATTTCTGTCCAAAAATCTAATCTTTAATCTAGATAAACATTCCTCATTTAATAAAATATTTTAAATCTATCTAGATAATGGGTTTGTGCTTGTCGACAGCACAAGTTACACGAATTCACTAAAAATGTAGATCCAAAAAATATTTGCTTCAATATGTAATTTGTGAATTTTCGGTGATTGTATCAATTGTTTACGGCTAGGCATCAACTTTATAAATTCTTCTCTGCTCGTCGTTTTAGCATTTTTAACTCATTTGTCGTCGGTTGTTATAACATTCATCACATTTGCTGTGTTCCTTAAGATTGAGCATAATAATGTGACGGAAAAATTCACAACGGGTCGTGTATTTGCAGCTCTCGCCCTGTTCAATCAACTTACTGTACCATTATTCATTTTTCCTATAACAATACCGATGATTATATCAGCAGTAGTGAGTACACGTCGACTGGAAGAGTTTTTGCGACAGCCAGAAGTGCAAAAGGAGTTTGAAGGAATCAAAAATATGGCGCGTGTTATGAGCCGAAGTGATGCATCGCTCGATGTATTTGAAATCGATGAAAATGAAGGCCTATCCATTGAAACGCCACCCGGCGACGATACAAACAATGTGAGCCAAGGATCGACAACAAATGAAGCTCTTTTGTTATCCAAAAGACTACCATCACCATCACCACCACTACCAACACTTTCCCATAAAAGCAATTTCAATAGTACAACAAACAATGAATTCGCATTAAATAATGATTTCTACTTGCAAGATATTTATGAAAATGAATCAGAGCAACAGGCGATACAATCAATGCAACCGCACACCAGTAATTGGCGTTCATTCAATGCCAGTGTGCAATTGAAGAAACACAGTCAAATCAGTGAGAGCAAAAAAATCGATCGGAATCGTCCACGACAAAAATCCCTAACAACTGAAATTCAAATGGAAATTCCCAATGAATTGATTATCAGTATTCGAAATGCTGTATTCTCATGGCGTCGCAATAGTACGGGACTTGAATCTCCGCTGCGAATCGATCGCCTTGATATTCCAAGAGGTTAGTGTTCAATTCATATCTCAGCTTTGAAATTTAGACAAAAATTTCAATTGGCTCGAAATTGTAATAATATTTTTGCGATATTCAACCAATTACCCATCAGATTTAATCAACATTGATGATAAAATAGAATCGATATTCGATTGAATATTAAATTTCACCTTGAAGATTCCTAATTTCTCTCGAACATTCTCTCGCTCACATTGTAATACTACAAATTGCAGTACTATGAATTGCTATCGACATCTACCATCTTATGAAATGAATCAAATATTGTTTTTAAGCCATACGAGCTTATAACGCAGTTCTCGAGTTGCCAAAAAGCTTGCGTTATTCCGGCTTCTGTGTCGGCTGATTCGTACTCATGTTATGTCGTAACACAATCAATACCTCTGCATATAAATATTTATATCAAGAGTCAAATTGTATTGCTTAAAGCGTAAATTTGAAGCCAAATTAATCAACGTGTATTAAATTGCAGTGTTTAAATATGAATTTACATTGTGAACAGGCAAGTTGACTGTGATCGTTGGCAATTGCAGCAGTGGCAAAACATCCTTGCTGGCGGCTATTTTGAAGGAAATGCGCTTGGTATCGGGAGAGCTTATTTGGAATAAGTAAGTAGGGAAATCTCTCGCTCGCTAGCTGTCTATTGTGTTGCAGTCAGTGATTGAATCTAGCTCAAGCTTCCACCCAATAAGTGGATATAGATATAGAAATGTATATAGAGCGTCACACATTCATAATAGCAAATATTCCATTAAAATATTTATTTATATTCATTAAAAAACTTTCTCTATAATCCATCGATAGAAAGTGAGCGCTATTCAGATTCATTATTATAATTTCAGATATGCTACAATTGCGTATGTACAACAAACACCATGGCTGATGAAGACAACGATACGGGAAAATATTTTGTTTGGCGAAGCATATCGGCCGCGTCGGTACGAAAAGGTTCTGATTGCATGTGCGCTGAAGGAAGATCTGCGATGCTTGCCAGAAAGAGATTTAACTGAAATCGGCACAAATAGCATCAACTTATCGGGTGGTCAGAAAAGCCGAATCGCCATCGCCCGTGCACTTTATTCATCAGCAAACGTTGTTATCATGGTAAAAATTGATTGACGTTATATCTATTGAATATATCGATAGGATAGTATGTTTTTATTCAGCCGTTACTCAGCCATAAGTGCTGAATAACATTCTCTCCTATCGATATTTTCGATACATATATTGCCTGAATAATTGAAATTTGCTCTATTTACCTTTTTGCTGTTTCTGTTTCTTTTTTTTTTGATGCGGTTTATTTTGCAACTGTCTTGCGATATTGTTGCAAAAACTATGATGGACGAATACAATATATGATATTTACTTGCATAATAAAACATGGTATTAAAGGATGATCCACTCTCATCATTGGATAATGAAGTATCAAAATGGATTTTCGATAACAGCATAAAAGATATGCTTTTGAAGCATCAACGCACCGTCATTTTGGTGACACAAAAAATCAGTCTAGTTCACCGCAGTGATTATGTAAATATTTTATTAACCTTCAAATTCTCGAGCAGCTCCCTCTCATGCGACTCCTTTAAATGACCACACAAAAGGCTCATAATGCGCTCTGGCGCTATTTTGGGGAATGACGCTTTCTAAGTTTTACTTCATATCATTCTTTATTATCATGTTCCCATCTCTTCTTCTCTTTCAATTTTTTCAATTTTCTCCATGTGTACGCTTGAGTGTGGCTGCGATTCTATCTTTCTTTCATCTTCCTCTTCAATCCTATTTCCATCATTAATTTTTTTTTTTTTTTTGGATTTGGCTCATGCTTTTTTTCTGCATGTCGGCTTCATTCTGAAAAACCCAATTGATTTGGATTTACAACATTTTGAATAATTTTGGCAACAACACATATCAACAATGACACGACAACGACGACGATTTGCATGCAACACCCTCACCAATAAACACAAACACACATGCAATATACAAATCCACAGATTATTTCCATGGAGAATAATCGTGTTCGAGCAAAAGGCACTTACCGAGTCATTGAAAGCAAGGATTACGAATTGATTCAAGACTGGAATACGATAATAGCCAAGCAAAATGCAAAAGATGAAACCGTTTGGTATGTCACTGGGTGTTCCCTGATAGTTCATATTAAGGGCACAATGAACGTCATATTTTTCATGAATATGCTCGGTTGTGTTAAGTGAAGTCTTTGACTCAATTTCGAATTAATTATATTATTATTTTTTTTTTCGATTTGCATCGGAAGCAGCACAAAAACAGCACGAGAACGATGGAAACTCATCAAGAATATCTCAAAGATCGGGCTACAACAGCACACAACGAATGAAGAAAATGAGGTGTGATCAAAATTTAAAATGATTCCTCGAATTACAAAATTGATGAATACTATGATTTTTAAAGTGATTTCACAAGCAAACGTTTTTTTTATCGCAGACACATTTCAATTCGTTAAGTGGATGTAAACGAAAGACGAGCGTGTACGGATCACGTCATTTAACTTACGATATTCCATTTCCAATGGATGAATTCAATATGGATGAGATTGAAATTCGACGACATCCATCCAGGCGATATCTGAACCCATCATCATTCGTACGAAAGTCACACAAAAAGTCAACACACCGCACAAATTCGCTGCGTGTACAGAAAATCGATCGAGAGCCGGTGACGCGTAACATTTCTTCACCTTCAACGATGCAGCATTCCAGCAATCATCGGTATGCTTAATGATTTTAGCATCATTTTCCCTAGAATCACTTCTTTTTGGCACATTCAGCAATAATTATTCTTGGCCGTCGTTTTTTCACAGACAATCAACGATTGAAACTATGCGTAATTTTGATTTGCGTCAGTTCTTAAGTCGCATGTCATTCAAGCGAAAAAATAGTGTGAGTCGCAAAAATTCGCGCCTATCAAAACCAATAAGCTCAACAAATTCCATAAGGTGGGCACTTCAATCCATAAAATTTTATTTTTTATTTGCCATTACAATTTGTCAATGAATTTCGCTTCAATATTGACGCAGTTGCAGCGCATTTCTTCACGTGAATAAGGAAGAAAAGTGAATTTGCTGTGTCAGCTCTTTGCCAAAAGTGTCCATTAATCAAAATTCTGTTATCTATGTAGAGAGAAAATATCATATTTCCCGGAAAAAACGCGCGTCCAAATAGTTGGTACTACGATCTTTTCCAAATAATTAATTGTGTGTTTTAGCGCTGCGATTTCCCAATGTAATATGAAACCAAACATATGCAAACACCGCATAAATTTGCAAGCTCTCTCTCTTTCCCTCTCTTACATTACTTTTTGATGATTATAGGAACCATCCAACAACAGCAGATACAGCCACAGCCCCAATGAATAATAGCAGGCCCGTTAAACGGATTATGTCAAGTATATCTATGCATAGAGAAGAAGCGGAAGATGATGATATATGTTCAGGTAATTCATGATTAATTAACAAGTTCTTTTTGCGAATCAAGAGGGAGAAAAAAGAGATTTAAATGTGCATTTTCCGGTGTTTTTTGAGTTAGCGTGTGATTATTGCATTGTTATCCCTTGTGCACGGGTTTTTAATAGCATTCATTTAGTTTAAAATGGTTATTTTAAGCGTTGGATTGGTAAATGAAACGAGCGTGGGCGCTGAGAAAACGTTCGCCAGTTGTTCTGATATCACAACAAAAGCGCTTATGTTAAAAAAAGCTCTTTTTTGCGGGTCAATGCCGTAATGGAATCCGACGAAAATATATTCAATGGATGCTAATGCACACATCTATATGCAAATCGAGAGAGCGAACGAGCGAATATTTCAGGTGACATCGAATTGAAACTAAGAAGTATGAAAAAGCGTATATTGTTTAAGGATAGTTTGATTTTTTCATAATGGAAAATAACGATTTGAAAACGATGCCCACGGCGAGCATTTCATTGAAATCCAGCGCCACGCAAATATGCAACGCGCAATTTTAATAGTTTTCTTGCCGGAACATTGTTGAATGCTGCGGCTTACAACGCACTAACATACATATCAAGCGAGAACGATTAACATTACGGTATTGAGATAGAGCGCGCGCGCGCCCATGCCCAGTATTATATTATTTTCGAAGCACGGATTTTCGGTAGGAAATTTATTGTTTTTGTACATTACAGATTACAATGAGGAAAACAGCAATCAGTTAATATACGATGAAGAGCGGAAATATGGAAAAATTCCAGCGAAAACCTATTTATTGTATTTAAAGTCTTGCGGTTTATGGACGATTGGTGTATTTTGTTTGAGTGCACTGGCATGGCAGGCAATGAAAATTTATCTGGATGTTTGGCTTAGAGATTGGACCGACATCGAGCAGACAAATCGTTTCATTGATGTACGTATACTCTGAAGCAATATATTTCTCTCACATCCTGCATACGCCCCTCGCTGCCTGGTGCTCACAATGACGACGATTTCGCAGAGTTGCAAAAAAAATGTTTGGTTAATTTAAACCGTTCCGGAAACCGATTTTCTGTATTTATAATTTGAACTGGCTCTGTCTATCACCATATATTTATAAACTAACTTGCTCCTGCAGAATAGACGTTTGCTAATTTTTTTCTTTCATTCTCTCAAATATTTCTCCCTCTCTCTCTTTCTGTAATTTACAGATTTCATATTATTTCGGCATTTACGGTCTGTTATCAGCAATATGCGTATGCTTTTCGATGATCTCAGTGCCATTTGGACAATATGCTGGTAGTGAAGCACGTCGTTTACTTCACGAACAATTATTGCAGTCAATTGTTCGAAAATCAATATATTTTTTCCAAACAACGCCATTCGGCCGCACGATGAATCGATTTAGCTCAGACATGGCTGTTATTGATAAAGTAAATTTATTACGTAGGATGATCAATTTTTTTTACATTTTTGTTTATTGACCTTTCGCCCCATTTTTGTTTACGTTTTGACAGAAAATTGCCGCAACAAGTCAACGACTCCTTCAGTTCATCCTGTTGTGTTTGTGCTCAATTTTACTGAATGTCTTTGTTACGCCATGGTTCATTCTATTGACTCTACCGATTTGCTGTGCCTACTACTTCGTGCAGAAATTTTATCGATATACATCGAGGTAATTCTGACCGGAACAAAACTCTTACAGATCAGCATGCGTGAAAAAAAGTTCAATTTTTATTTCCTACTGAATTAATTTATTCGGCCCAGTCTTCTCATTTCTATATTATAAGCAGAAGTATAAAATGGAAAATGAATCATCAAAATTCAATGCCGGTTTATGTAAAAGAGAAACTAATATAATTCGTTGATTTCATTATTAAATTTGTAAATACAAATAAATCAGCGAATAACAAAATCGTTTAAATTTCACTTAGTCCAAATAGCTTTTGACCATAGATCAAAATATCTCCTATTTACATGTTCTGTAAACCGCGCAAATGAATACAAATTGTGTGTTTCTCAAAGGAGATATGAGTCAAATGCCTACGTAAAAGTTTTTTAGCATATCGAGGTCTTCAAATTTGCTGAGGATACTTGACTCGTTCATAAAACTTGAGATTATCCCATTTCCAAAGAATTATCTTAAATTCAAAGCATTATGAGCAAGAAAAAGATAAATTCATGAGTTCCTTAGGCTGCATTGTAACTCTTGTTTTCATATGTCGGGCTGAGAGTAAAAACGGGTAAAAACATCTTACGTCATGCTCACGCTTACGAGAATTTTCCTTGGTGTGAGCAGGAGATAAAATGTTTTTAATCGTTTTTACTCTCAGCCCTACATATGTCTCTCTTTCCTATATTATATAGGATATTATTATATCTGTCACTTCTAATAATGCATGAAAAAGAGTTGTCTGACAACGAGACATTTTCAAGTGCCAGAAACACACAAAGATCTGTATTTGGGAGGTGTCGGCTAATTCCATCATCATTCTCTTATTCTCATCCACTCAAATGTTTCATATGTTTTTCATTGTAAAAAATAGAGAGCTGCAACGGCTGGAAAGCATCACCAGTTCACCTATTTTGACACATATCGCCGAAACGATACAAGGTATTTTGAATATTTTAGTTTGCTTCAAAGGGATTCCATTCCGGATTTAATCATATGTATTTTTCTTATTTTAACTTATCTCTTAAAAAAATTGAATTAAACCATGTGACTGAAACACAAATGGAAAAATCTCCAAAAAGGTGTTGCAACAATAAGAGCATACAATCAAGAATCCCGGTTTATGGAAATGCTACTGAGACGAATGGAAGCTAACAACATAACAGTCATTATACAGAGCAGTAGCAATCGATGGCTGGGCATCGCTCTGGTAAGTATGTAGTTGTATTCGTAACGTACCTATTTGCATAGATGTACTTGTGTAGATGTGTGTTCATTGTTTTCAAACATGCAGCAGTTAGTCAAATGCAAAAATCAACGAAATCGAATGTGCAAATTTCAATATTTATTTATTTCAGCATGCAGAAAGCAAACATAGCAAACAAGCTGTTAAAATATGAAAACAGTCAGTAGCTTAACAAAAGAAACGCATTGCACGATGGGGTTGTTGTTTTTCTCAAACGGCAGTAACTTGGGGGTAGACACGAGACTTAAGACTCGTTGGGATCTCAAAAGATGCAAATTATTTGTTCATAATACTCAAAATTCCTTCTGATTCATACGGATTTGAAATGATTTCAAAAGATTTGAATGATTCAAATATTTTTTTTTGACAGCATGATGGCGGATCATCTTGATTTGAGTAAATTCACTGAGATTCAAAAAGATTCAATTTGAATCGACTTGAGTTTTTTATAGGTTCGTGAGCGTTTATTCGTTATTCGCAATGTGAAAGGACAGATTTGGACCGTTTGAACGATTTCTTCCATTGAATGACATAGTCGATAGAAAGGGCAGTGAAAGAGTGATTCTGTTAGGCGATTTCAATGCGAGAGTGAGTATAAATGATCCAAATTTTTCCGCTGTACTGGGAAAATTTGGTGAAGAGTCTGCCGCGAATAGTAATGGGAAGAGATTACTCGATTTGTGCCAGAGTTAGGATTTAGTTATAACTAATCCTTTTTTCAAGCACAAGAAAATTCACATGTATTCGTGGGAAAATCCTGGTCAGAATCGAAAATATCTTCTCAATTACATTATAGTTGAGACAAGCTTGCGCAAAACAGTTTTAAATACGAGAGTGTATAGAAGTTTTGGTCTAGACTCTGATCACTACATGGTAGCCAGCAAACTATGCATTAGCAAGAGCGGCTTAAGAAACAATCAGTCAACAAAGAGTGAAAGTGGAAAGATTGCGAGATGTGAATGTAGAGAGAGAAAGAGTTTTCAGCAAAATTAGGGGAACAATTTGCGCAAGTCGAAGTGAACGAAGCGTCTGATATTGAGTATGAATGGAATTTGTTCAAGGAAGTGATTGTGGAAGTAGCAAAAGAGTGTTGTGGCATGTTTGTAGTCAAGAATGAGAGAAAGAAGACTGAATGGTGGAATGAAGATATTAGAATTGCTGTAAAATATAAGAGAATGAGATGGATCCGCTGGTTGCAGAACCGGACTGATCAAAATCTAGAGTCGTATAGGGAACAAAAGCGTATGGTGAACATGATGGTGAAAGGAGCAAAAGAGAGAGAATGGGTGAAGTTTGGTCAGGATCTAGAAGTTGCTGGACAACAGAGGAATAAGGTATTCTGGTCAAGGGTTAAAAACATTAGGAATGGAGGCAAGAAACATGCTCCTGGAGCTGTTTTGGACAAGTTGGGCAATGAAGTGATGGGTAGAAAGAATGTGTTGAAACGATGGAAGGAATATTTTGATGAATTGCTGAATGTAGAAAATGCAGATTTGGTGAAAGAGAATGTGAATGTAAATATGAGTGAAGAGAAATTAGCATGGATGAAATTTCAGAGTGCAATTGATAAGTTGAGTTGGGGTAAGGCTGCGGGTGTGGATGAGATTCGGAATGAATATCTCATTAGTAGTGGTTTGGTAGGTGTTCGCTGGTTGCATCGCATCTTTAATTTAGTTTGGTGTTCCTCTGTTGTCCCTGAAGAGTGGGGTGGCGCAGTCATTTCGCCACTTCATAAGAAAAGCAGTAAAAGATGCTGCAACAACTATCGAGGAATTTCTCTATTGAACGTTGTCGGTAAAGATTATAGTGCAATTTTGGGAAAGAGAACAAGAGCTATTGTCGAATCGCTCTTGGATGAGAATCGATCGGGTTTCCGCCCAATGCGCGGCTGTCAGGATCAAATTTTTTGCATGAGACAACTAATGCAGAAATTCCTTGAAAGAAATTAGAGAACTGTACCTTCGTTTCGTGGATTTGCAGAAAGCATACGACTGCATTCCCAGATCTAAGTTGTGGTCAGTCTTGGCCGAATATGGTGTGAATGGTTATCTTCTCAACGCGATTCAAAGTTTGTACGCGAACAGTAAAGCAGCAGTTAGAAAGGATGGGGATTTGAGTGAATGGTTTGAAGTACGTAATCTGGTACTGTTTGGCAATTCTGAAGTGGAACTGCAAAATAGTATCAAAGATTTGGAAGAGGGTTGTACGAACTTCGGAATGACCATTAACAACAACAACAACAAAAATGTATAGATTGTTATGTACATTATTCCATTTCAGCGTCTGGTCTGTTTTACGAAACAAATTTCCTCATACACCCCTAACAATACCTTTCCACAAACTCCGATCGAGAGCCAAGTTTTGAGTTTCATCACACCAAATCCCCTCTCATTCAAATCACATTGAACCGAATCTAAATAACGACTACGTGGTCTACCCCTTCCTCTCGGCCCATCAGCTTCGGCGAACAGAATCCGTTTCGGTAATCGCACCTTTCCCATGGATTTAACACGACCAAACCATCTCAGTCTGGATTTTCTTGCTTCCTCTTCTACCGAATCGACGTTTAAATTCCCCCGAATGGTCGCATTTCGGATTCTGCTTTCCTACTGATCGCGGCACGAGACTCCTGAAACCATTCTCAACACTTTCATATCAGACACTTCCAAATCATGAATTAAATTCTTAGAATCAACGCAGCTCTCGCTACCATATAGAATAGTTGGTCTGAAGATTGACCCGTGAATCAACATCTTTGTTTCTGTACTCAATTCACGTTTATTGAAAACGTATGTTCTAAGTTGCGCTCCTACTTTATTTCCATCAACCCTACGCTGTTCAAACTCTTTGTTAAACTTGCCATCTTCCGAGAAGATGCAACCCAAATATTTGAATTGGGAAACTTGTTTTAACAAGTTGCCATTCAATGTGCAATGAATTGGCTTTCGAGTTTTGCCCACATGCATAACTTGAGTTTTTGTGCCGCTAATGGTCATTCCGAAGTTCGTCAAGCCTCTTCCAAATCTTTGATACTATTTTGCAGCTCCCCTTCAGAACTGCCAAACAGTACCAGATCATCTGCGTAAGCGAGTGCAGAGATAATATTGCCTCCCAAAGCTACTCTACCCCTTAAATTGGCTGATTTGATCAGCTTGTCCATATAAATAATGAATAAAAGAGGTGAAATTGTATTAGTAGTACAAATTGAAAACCGCGCATTCGTTACTAACTTCATATCTATCATAGATGTCATTATTTTGACTTTGACAGCTATTGTATCTTAAAGAGGATAAAAAAATACATTGAAAACGATCTGTCAAACTTATCATTCAGTTGAATACACAAGTTTATTATTGCGTTGAAAATGTCGAGCTACGTACCTAAAAAACAGCATTTGCGGGAAGTTTTACTTTATTGGTTTAATCTGAAGAAAAATGCTTCCGAGAGTCATCGTTTGTTATGCGAAGCATATCCAGAATATGCTCCGTCGATTAGAACGTGCCAGGAGTGGTTTGCGCGGTTCAAAAGTGGTGATTTTGATGTGGAAGACAAAGAGCGTCCAGGCCAAGTGAAAAAGTTTGAAGACGAGGAGTTGGAAGCATTACTCGATGAAGACTCGTGTCAAACGCAAGAAAAACTTGCAAAATCATTAGGAGTGACACAACAATCCATCTCCTATCGTTTAAAAGCCATGGGAATGGTTCAAAAGCAAGGAAATTGGGTGCCATACGAATTGAAGCCGAGAGACATCGAACGCCGTTTTTTCACTTGTGAACAGCTGCTTCAAAGGCAAAAACGGAAGGGTTTTTTGCATCGTATTGTGACTGGTGATGAAAAGTGGATTCATTACGATAATCCGAAGCGAAAAAAATCGTATGGTTACCCCGGCCACGCATCAACATCGACGCCAAAGCCGAACATTCATGGCTCGAAGCTAATGCTGTGTATTTGGTGGGATCAGCTCGGCGTGATCTATTATGAGTTGTTGAAACCAAACGAAACCATCACAGGAGCATTGTACCGAACTCAATTGATGCGTTTGAGCCGAGCACTGAAGGAAAAACGGTCGGAAACGGTCGCAAGACACGATAAAGTTATTTTGCAACATGACAACGCTCGGCCACATGTTGCTTAGGTCGTTAAAACCTACTTGGAAACGCTTCGATGGGAAGTCCTACCCCACCCGCCGTATAGCCCAGACATTGCCCCTTCCGATTACCACCTCTTCCGATCAATGACACATGGCCTGGCTGAACAGCATTTCCATTCTTACGAGGAATGCAAAAAATGGGTCGATTCATGGATAGCCGAAAAAAGCACAGATTTCTTTCGACGCGGAATCCGTAATTTGCCAGAAAGATGGGAAAAAGTTGTGGCTAGCGATGGACAATACTTTGAATAATCAATTTGTAACCATTTTTCCATAATAAAGATCGAAATTTTGAAAAAAATGCGCGGTTTTCAATTTGTTCTCCCAATACATCCCTGTCGGAGACCATTACGTACTTCAAACCATTCACTCAAATCTCCATCTACTCTAACTGCTGCTTTACTGTTTGCGTACAAACTTTGAATCGCGTTGAGAAGATAATCACACCATATTCGGCCAAGACTGACCACAACTTAGATCTGGGAATGCAGTCGTATGCTTTCTGCAAATCCACGAAACAGAAGTACAGTTCCCTATTTCTTTCAAGGAATTTCTCCATTAATTGTCTCATGCAAAAAATTTGATCCTGACAGCCGCGCATTGGGCGGAAACCCGATCGATTCTCATCCAAGAGCGATTCGACAATAGCTCTTGTTCTCTTTCCCAAAATTGCACTATAATCTTTACCGACAACGTTCAATAGAGAAATTCCTCGATAGTTGTTGCAGCATCTTTTACTGCTTTTCTTATGAAGTGGCGAAATGACTGCGCCACCCCACTCTTCAGGGACAACAGAGGAACACCAAACTAAATTAAAGATGCGATGCAACCAGCGAACACCTACCAAACCACTACTAATGAGATATTCATTCCGAATCTCATCCACACCCGCAGCCTTACCCCAACTCAACTTATTAATTGCAATCTGAATTTCATCCATGCTAATCTCTTCCAAACTCTCTTCACTCACATTTACATCCACATTTTCATTCACCAAATCTGCATTTTCTACATTCAGCAATTCATCAAAATATTCCTTTCATCATTTCAACACATTCTTTCTACCCATCACTTCATTGCCCAACTTGTCCAAAACAGCTCCAGGAGCATGTTTCTTGCCTCCATTCCTAATGTTCTTAACCCTTGACCAGAATACCTTATTCCTCTGTTGTCCAGCAACTTCTAAATCCTGACCAAACTTCACCCATTCTCTCTCTTTTGCTCCTTTCACCATCATTTTCACTACACGCTTGTGTTCCCTATACGACTCTAGATTTTGATCAGTCCGGTTCTGCAACCAGCGGATCCATCTCATTCTCTTATATTTTACAGCAATTCTAATATCTTCATTCCACCATTCAGTCTTCTTTCTCTCATTCTTGACTACAAACATGCCACAACACTCTTTTGCTACTTCCACAATCACTTCCTTGAACAAATTCCATTCATACTCAATATCAGACGCTTCATTCACTTATTTTTGCTCTAATTTTGTTTAAACATCTCTCGCCCCTTTCACATCACGCAATTTTTTTTTTTTTTTTATTTTTTTATTTGAAAGGTGTAAATAACAGGAGAATTCCCTTTTATAACTTATCACCTATAATTGTGTACATAAGTTTCGATAATTATATTATTTCATTTAAAATCAGTTTAGTATAAATACAATATAATTTGATAAATAATCTCAGTCAAAATGACAAAATATGCAAAACTTTGGTAGTTAGTTTTCAGTTAGAATTTCTTAATTTCTTCTTTAGTTGCTTTCTTAAATTGATCCTTATTTTGATTTATGATATCAATTTTCTTAAATTTATCGTTATATAGCATTTGGGATCTTATTGATGGGATTCTAAGCCCGAGTTTCAAACGTAGTGTGGGGGGATTGAAGACAATATTCGTTCTGTTTGTAAGTCGACCCACCCTGAATACTGGTCGGAATTCACGAACTTGATTAAAATCATGCACCATGTTGAAGAGGAGGCAGACGTCAAAGTACTCCCGTCTATGTTCCAATTTCGTCATATTGAGTATTTTAATTCGCTGATCATAAGTTGTTGCTTCAAATTTGAAATTGTAGAACAATTGACGGGTATACTTTTTTTGGACTCTTTCAATATTATGTTTGTGTGTGATTTGATATGGATTCCAGACTGTACAGTTATATTCCAGTCTGGATCTGACAAGCGCATTATAAAGGAAGTTTACACAAGACAGGTCATTGAATTTTGATGACGTTCTCATTACAAAGCCAAGCATACTGTAGGACTTTTTGATAGTTGAATTTATGTGCTCTTTAAAGGACAATTTGGTGTCAAATGTTACACCGAGATCTTTCATGGCATTTACTTCAGAAAGTTGCACACCATTAATATAGTATATTGCTGGAGTTGGGTTGGTTTTATTTGAAAAGCACATAGTGCAACACTTATCAATATTCAACATCAGTCTGTTATCCAGTGTCCACTTATATAACCTGTTCAGATCATTTTGCATTTCAATTATATCAGAATGTGATTTAATTGTACAAAAAATCTTTAGGTCATCGGCAAAAAGTAAGAAATAGTTTTTTAGGATACGACTGAGGTCATTTATGAAAATGTTGAAAAGAAGTGGTCCTAATACTGAGCCCTGAGGTACCCCTGAGCTAGGTATGAATGGTTGAGATCGATGCCCATTAATTGCTACATAAATTTGTCTGTTTGTTAGGTATGATTTTAGCCAAAGCAAAAGGCCAGTATCAATCCCCATCGAGCTAAGCTTCTCAAGTAGGATGTTATGGTCTACTGTGTCGAATGCCCTACTAAAATCTGTATAAATCGTGTGTGTCTCATGGCTCATGTTCAATGAAGATGATATGTGGCTGACATATTCAACCAGATTAGATTCTGTTGATTTGCCCTTGACAAAACCATGTTGGTGTGGTGTAATATGATGTTCCACTAATGATAGTAAATGTGAATTCATTATTTTCTCGAATACAATCGACATTGAATTTGCCATACACACTTGACGATAGTTGGAGACAACCGATTCGTCCCCCTTCTTGAAAATTGCTGTAGAAATTGACGTTTTGAATGCAATGGGGAATTCATGTTCTCTGAGCGATCTATTGAAAATCAATGCAAGTGGAATAGACAACTGCTTACCAGTCTGTTTCAGGAAAAAGTTTGGAATGCCATCCGGACCACCGTTTTTATTTAGGTTTAATTTAGAAATTGTTTTTTCAACATCATATGGTGAGATATTTATTGGGTTTGCGGTGGTTGAGTTTGCGGTAGAAATGATGTTGACTGTGCGGTCTGATAATTGAGTAGTATAAGTAGACCTAAAAAACGTGGCAAATAGCTCACAAACTTCCTCTGGTGTCGAAGCCGACTGGTCATTAAATTTGAACTTTGAAGGAAAACTATTAGTTTGCCTTTTGGATTTTGAATATGCCCAAAATAGTTTTATGTTTGATTTTAAGTTATTTCGAATATGAGTTATATATTCAGAATGGCATTTGTCAATTTTCACCTTACATTCCTTTCTCAGATCAGAGTATGTGCGGTAATCTTCAATGAGATTGCTTCTTTTGAATTTTTTTCTGGCTTTTTCTTTATTCTTGAGTGCCGATTTGAGTTCAGTGTTATACCAGAATGGAAATTTGGGCTTTCCCCTATGTAATGGAACCAATGTGCGAATAATTTCATAGAGCCTGTCATAGAACCTATCAATTGCTGGGTTTAAAGGTATTTCATTAAGAAATCCCCAGTCAGTATGTTCAATTTCATTGCAAATAAGATCATAATCGGCTCTTCTAAAATTGTACTTTCTGTGATTAATAACAGGCATAAATTCAATCTGTTCACTTAGTGTGATTTCTAGTGGAGGATGATATCCATCGATGGTGACTAAATGTTCATCTGATTCTGAAACATTTATCGCACTAAGTGGATCAGACGATAGAACTAGATCTAATATGTTGTTATCATCATTGACTATCAGGTTGTGTTGTCTCAAATTCCCAAAACTTATCAAGTTTAACACCTCATATGCCCTATTGCAGTTTTCAGCAACATTGGGCAGTAATATACCAATATCACTTAAGCTCCATTTAAGATTCCGAACATTAAAATCTCCCAAAATAAGGAGTCTATCCGATGGATTGATTTTCGAGAGACTCTCACGGAAACTATTTGCAAAATCAAAGTATAAACGATCGTTATTTGGCATTGATGTAATGTACACTACACAAATGAATAAATTGTTCTCAGAGTTGGTTAGTTTTGCTTGCACCCGCAAGTCCTCTACAAAGGCAATGTCAGATTCCAAATCATATCTTCGAGTTAAATTAATTTCTTTTTTATGAATTAGCCAACATCCACCCCCTTGAGTCGTTTTGGATTTTTCGTAATTACGATCACGGCGGTGAGAGATAAAATCATTTGTTAGAAATTCCGATGAATTGTAGTTTGAATTCAACCATGTTTCAGTTAGTGCATGTATTTTCGCTTCAGAGTTTATGATATTCATACTGAATTCATCCACTTTTGTTTTCAATCCCCTTACGTTCTGATACCGAATTGGAATTGACATGTTTAGTTCAATGCTATGAAAACTATTTAAAATAAAAAAAAAAATAAAAATGAAATTGAATTATTAATGAAAAGCGAAATTTTAATGAAAAGTGAAATTGTATGTGTATATGTAAACACTAAATAATTTTTCCATTGTCGCATTATAAGTGTTCATTTACGCTTGACGTTTTTTTGTGGTCGTTTTCCTTGTGGGCTCGAATTGTCGTCCGGCTTGCCTCTTTTACTAGCAGAAGCAGCTGGCTTCCTGACTCTTGCATTTAGCGAATCAAATTCATCCAATGAACGAACGTTGGCAGGTTTCCCATTTTCATCCATTTTGATTAAACAGCCGGATGTGCCAATCCAGCACGAATGGATAACCTCATCTTTCACTGCTTGTCGGCCTGCCGCTAATAAGCGACCGAAAAACGGTGTCACGTGATTATTTAGATAGATCTGGGCATTGGGCTGTTGTACACTGAATAAATCCATTACTTTGACAGGTTTTTTCGCCTTTGTATTCAATGCGGACAACTTTTTATCAAAATCAATGAATTTCACGATTATTGAAGTAAAGTTTGGTTTCTTTCCAGCAGTACGATAAACAGCCGAGAAATCCATCTCCTTAAACTCAACACCAAACGCCTTGAATACTTTGATTGCTGTGAGCATTACATTTTCATCGTCATGTTTCGGGCATCCAAAGATGCTGATATTGTTTTTCAATGCTTGTTGCTTCGCCAGCTCGCGATCATAATCATCCGATACAAGCTTGTTCTCAAATTGTGACATACGTTCTTCAATTGCAGTAAACCGAACATTATGTGCTTTCAATTCAGTTTGAACTGCTGTTATTCTTGTATCAACCGATTTCTTTAGTGCTGCTCCGTCTTTTTTCGTATACATTGCCTCATTCATATTGGCCAAGAAGTTCATGATTTGTTCGCAACCATCTTTGGACACAGTTGTTGGCCTGTTTGCACTGTTTTTGTTGGATTTGTTGGATTTGTCGTTTTTGCTCGGCAGTGCATTGGCTTCATCAATATCCATGCCAATCGCCTGACTATCAATTGAATTTGACATTTGTTCAATTTTCTGCGCCGCACTTTCATCATCACTCAAGAGCAATTGCGTTTCCAAATCTGAATTAACTGCACTATTTATTGAACGGAGACTGTCGATCGAATTTGCTCTATTTAGACGGACACTTGTTTTTTTCTTTTGCTTTTCAGTGATAACATTACGATTGATTCCAGAGTCGTTATCCGATGACATTGTTGAGATGAAATTTGCGGTAAAACTAGCGACAATTTGGGGAAGACTTGCTGGAAACGATCCACTTTGATGTTTTGGTTTTATGCGACTTGGTTATTTTTTTGTTTTGTAGGTTAGAACATTCTACCAGTTGACAGCACAAATCCAATGCGGTAATCTAGTATTTCGTTCTGCGAAAAATCCGTATTGTGTAAATTTTTTCGTTTTCCGCACTTGATTTAGTTCGTTTCTCTTTATTTTAATTTATAAAATTGCTGCACAATTTAATTCAACCTTTGAATTCCAAACTTTTCTGAACAAAAATTATAAATCTATAATGATTATGTGTAATTAAATAAGCCGATAGCCAGAGCGGCTAGGAAACACGTCTGACTTTGTTGAATAGCAATCTACCCACTTTCACTCTTTCTTGACTGATTGTTTCTTAAGCCGCTCTTGCTAATGCATAGTTTGCTGGCTACCAAGTAGTGATCAGAGTCTAGACCAAAACTTCTATACACTCAGACTGTTTTGCGCAAGCTTGTCTCAACGATAATGTAATCGAGAAGAGATTTTTGATTCTGACCAGGATTTTCCCACGAATACATGTGAATTTTCTTATGTTTGAAAAATGAATTAGTTATAACTAAATCTGAACTCTGACACAAATCGAGTAATCTCTCCCCATTTCCATTTGCGGCAGACTCTTCACCAAATCTTCCCAGTACAGCGGAGAAATTTTGATCATTTCTACCCACTTTCGCATTGAAATCGCCTAATAGAATCACTCTTTCACTGCCCTTTCTATCGACTACGTCATTCAGATCAATGTAGAAATCGTTCAAACGGTCCTGGTGTGCCCCTTCACATGGCGAATAAACACTCACAAATCTATAAATTGCTCCCCCAATTTTAATCGAGATCCACATTAATCTTTCATTGGCGAATCTATGACTGACTACTGAAGACTCTAAATTTTCGTGAATCAAAAACCCTATGCCCCAATTAGCTCTTCCTCTAGAAACACCCGACAGAAATTCGCGATAATTCCCTAACGTATCCTCAAACTGTCCTTTAATACGAACATCACTCAAAACTAAAACATCTAAACCAAAAACATTCGCTCTCTCAACTAATTCGAACTTCTTCGACTCAAAACCTCCTCTCAAATTCAAAGTTCCAATATTCAAAGCGGTTTTCAACTGTGGAGCTCCGGTCAGGTCCCGGGGAGGGCGAGCTCCGTGGCCTCCCCTCGTCCGAGGCACAATGTTTCGATTTCGAGCTAAAATGTATTTAAGGTGAGGGGCGTGCTAAGCCACACTGCACCCGAGAAAAAACACATCGATTTTGCCGAAAGAGACATGTCCGCGGAATTTCCTTGCTACCGAATTCGGAAATAGTAAAAATTTATGAAAATAAACTCGGCCAAATGTATGAGATTGGAACGAACTCACCAAATTACGTGTACACTCGTCACATATGAAAGCAGTATTAACCGAACATTTACCGTTATATTGACATAAATAGAATATGCGCGGAGACAACATGAAACCAATTGTGAAATTACTAATGAAATATTAACTCGAAATTGATAGTTAATGACCACTTAAAATGAATAAAACGCCGTTCAAATTATGACAAATCTAAATCGCGGTGAACTTTTCTTGTTTTCACCGCCACCATTGACGAACCAACGGACACAAGCACTGAAACTAATGGACTTGTCATCTGCTCATATTAAATGCACAAAAGTAATATTTATGAAAATTAAATAATATAAAAGGAATGAAAAATTGATATCTGCTCCTAAACGTCCAAATTAAATCTATTTTACAGCCAAAAATTTCAAATTGTTGGAACAAGTTTCCGAATTCAAATATTTGGGTTGCATCTTTTCGAAAGATGGCAAGTTTGAAAAAGAGTTTGAACAGCGTAGGGTTGATGGAAATAAAGTAGTAGCGCAAACATACGTTTTCAATAGACGTGAATTGAGTACAGAAACAAAGATGTTGATTCACGGGTCAATCTTCAGACCAACTATTCTATATGGTAGCGAGAGCTGGGTTGATTCTGAGAATTTATTTCAAGATTTGGAAGTGTCTGATATGAAAGTGTTGAGAATGGTCTCGGGAGTATCGCACCGCGATCATTAAGAAAACAGAATCTGAAATGAGACTATTCGCTGGGATTTAAACGTCAATTCGGTAGGAGAGCAAGCAAGAAAATCCAGACTGAGATGTTTTGATCATGATAAACCCATGAGGGAAGAGCGATTACCGAAACGGATTCTGTTCACCGAAGCTGATGGGCCAAAAGGAAGGGGTAGACCACGTAGACGTTATTTAGATTCGGTTCAATGTGATTTGAATGCGAGGTGATATGAATGGTGTGATGAAACTCAAAATTTGGCTCTCGATCAGTGTTTGTTAAGAAGTTTTGTGAGGTAAATTGTTTCGGAAAACAGTCGTTACGCTGAAAGGCATTAGTGGTCTATAAATGCTTTTTGTTGTTGTTGTTTTTGTGTGTATCCGACAATGAAAGTACAAACAACATATGCATCTCTTATTATTATGTCAAATAATTTCATCAATTATTAAAACATTTATAATCATTAAATTTTCCAGGATTACTTGGGTGGCATAATTGTATTCTTATCTATTGTCACGGCACTGTTAACTGCAAAGCTATATCCTCAAAGCGCATCATCGTCATTGGTAGCATTGGCCATAAACTATACGCTTTTGGTGCCAATTTATCTGAGCTGGGTGGTCAAATTGCTGACTGACTTGGAAATGTATATTGGGGCAGTGGAACGTATTTCCCTAGACATAAATCCAAATAGGATTTCTGGTAACAGCGACATTGATGAGTCAAGCCCGTGTGGGCTGGTGACCGTAAAACCCACAGAGAAGTGTAAGTACAAAATATTTCAATAATGGAACTAAAATACTGGGAAAATAAAATACATACGAAAACAAAATAATATACAAGTAATGATTCATGTTGGGAGTATGCATTTATTTTAAAGGTTGAAAGGAGATGGCATTATTTCCTACTATGCCTCCTCGGGCAATACTAAAACTTTGTCTTTCAGTTTGTGTCATGACGTTGAAGTGTATATATATAATTTGGTCATTGAATATGTCGAATTTTGTGCCAGCTCAACTCAATTTACGAGAAGCTTTGCTTCTCTGCTTCAATAAAAAAAAAAATGACACAAGCGCGTTAATTGCTGTTGGAAGCCAATGGGAACTATAATTCATCAATTTCAACTTTTGAGTACTGGTTCGAGAACTTCGACGATTCAAAAGTGGTGATTCTGACATCGATGATTAGCAGAGAATACATTTCTCTGCGCTGCTCAGACACAGCTGACAATAGCAACACTCGGCATTCGCTATTTCAGCGCATGCACTCAGTTCACATGAACGCACGCTGCTGTATACTGCTTCAAAATAAAACACATAGCAGTCCGCGCGTGTTTTCTACAGTAGAATACTAGAAGGCATTCCTCGATGAAGATTCGTGTCAAACGCAATAAGAACTTATAATATCATTAGGATTTGATCAGACATCCATTTCCAGGCGTCTGAAAGCAAGAAAAACGACCCGAAACGAAAGACATGACATAGTTATTCTTCAGCATTACAATGCTCGACTACATGTTGCACGTTCAGTTAAAACATAATTGGAAACGCCGCAATGGGAATTGCTAGACCACTCTCCGTATTCCCCAAATATTACCCCTTCTTATTACCACTTGTTCCGATCGATGGCGCATGGCCTGAGTGAAGAGCGCTTCACTTCTTATGAAGATACCCAAACATGGGTCTATTCATGGATAACCATAGCCTCAAAAAATGAGTCGTCCTTTCGCCACGGAATCCGTCTTTTGCCCAAAAGATGAGAAAAATAGAATTACGGCTAGCGATGGCCAATACTTTGAATGATGTATTTATTTAATTTTTTATTGGAATGAAGCTATTTTTTCTTGAAAAAAAAAATTTAAAATCGATGAATACTCCCAATACATACGCGATAAATTGACCATAAATCAATGAAAATAATTGCTATCGATTATAAATATATCACGAATTCCCGATAACAAAGTTATATAATAACAGTTTGGTAGATAAGTCTTTGTCCTAACTAAGAAAAAAACATGTTTTTGGCAAAATTCATTTTTATTATTCAACATAGTTGCCTTCGAGGGCGATACAGCGATTATAGCGATCTTTCAACTTTTCGATACCATTTTTATAGTACTGTTTCGGTTTTGCCTCAAAATAGGCCTCCGTTTCGGCAATCACTTCATCATCGGTCTTAAATTTCTTGCCAGCGAGCATTCTCTTGAGGTCTGCGAACAGAAAATAGTCGTTGGGAGCCAGACCTGGAGAACACGGTGGGTGGGGAAGCAATTCGAAGCCCAATTCATGCAATTTTGCCATCGTTTTCAGTGATCAACACGTTGTTGTTTTTGGTCGATTGTGAGCTCGCGCGGCGACCACTTTGCACAGAGCTTCCGCATGTCCAAATATTCGTGAATAATATGATGTACACGTTCCTTTGATATCTTCAGAGTGTCAGCTATCTCGCTCAACTTCACTTTGCGGTCATTCAAAATTATTTTGTGGATTTTTTTGACGTTTTCTGGTGTAACCACCTCTTTTGGGCGTCCACTGCGTTGTGCATCGTCTGTGTCTGCACGACCACGTTTAAATTCACGAAACCAATATTTTATACTTGATTCTGCTGGTGCAGAGTCCGGGTAACATTTATCAAGCCATTGTTTGGTTTGCACAGTATTTTTCCCCATCAAAAAGCAGTGATGAATCAACACACGAAATCCGTTTTTATCCATGTTTTTTTCAATAACAATAGTGGCTTCACTCAAAACGCAATAACTCACGAACTAATCGTCCGATTGCTGTCAAATTTTGACACGAATCGTTTGAAGGTTGGTACTAACTGAAAACCATATGGATTTAATACTACTAACGCCACTTATCTACTGATCTGATAATATAGAACAATAACGAACATAGAACATCTCAATTCGAATAATAGCAAATGAAGTATCTTACGAAAATTTATAGTTTTCCTTTTCTTGTGACTGACTGCGATTTGATTGAAATGTAGATGAACCTGTTCCAATTTCATGGCCGCACCGCGGTGATATTATATTCGAAAATGTGTCATTATGCTATGAAAACCAGGAAGAGAACATTATTACAAATTTGAATTTGATCATTCCGGCTGGCCAGCGCTTGGGTATCTGTGGCCCCAGCGGAAGCGGAAAATCAACGCTAGCAATGGCATTGTTTCGTGTAGTTGATATTATATCTGGGCACATTTCTATCGATGATGTCAATATTGCACAAATTCACCCGAATGAAATTCGAACTCGGCTGTCAATAATACCGCAGGATGTGATGCTATTCAATGGAACGATACGTGAAAATCTTGATCCTAGTAATCATTACACCGATCTAGATTTATGGAATAGTTTAGAAATGGCACAGCTTAAACAGACCATCGTTTCAATGCCTGCCGGCCTCAACACCGTGATTGCAGATAATGGCAGCTACTTATTTAGTGGCGGTGAAAAACAGTTGTTTTGCTTAGCTCGCGCTGTGTTGAGAGGCTCAGTATGTTTAGTGATAGATGAAGCAACATCATCATTAGACGCAACCACCGAAGCAGCACTTCTTGAAGCGGCCAACAAAGCATTTAATGGCCGAACTATTATAACAATCGCAGTAAGTTCAGTATTATAGACAAATAATATTACTACTTGCATAAAATATTTGACGTTTATTTTGTTGACAGCACCGACTAACGACGCTCTTGAATTACGATCGGATAATTTTCATGGAGAATGGTAGCATTGTTGAAGAAGGAACACCTGATGAGCTGCGACACAAAGTGGGTGGAAAATTCTCATCAATGCTATACTCTTCTATTCAAAGTTACGCTTCATACTGCATACCAGATGAAAAGCTTTAACGAAACCACTTAAACTGCTGATCAATTCAAAGATTATCGAAGGATTTCCAAGCATTTTGTACAATTAACTTTAAAATGAGCCAAAGTATTGTGTGTATTCATGTTCTATGCTTTCGTTGATAGTTTTGATTCATTCTTCCAAACGAACTCATTTCATATCATTTGTGTCTCATTCTAACTAGGTCAAATATAGAACTCACATCAGATAAAAACCATTAATATTTCAAATTTATATCAAATAATACAATAAGGTAGGTATATTTCATTCATCGACTTTCAACAGTTTAAATAAAATCGATCATTTAGTGCCTGCACTAATCCGTTATGCAAATATACAAATAATGACTTAAAAAAATTCTATTTTTTCAATTATATTAAGAATAATTGGAATTTTCTCAGCTCATTTCCAAGGCTTATTCGAATATTACATACAAAAATTTAACAGAGTAATTTTTCTCTGAGCAATGAGAACGTCCATTCCTCAAACGGAGCTTATACACTTTGTACCATTATATCGATGTATATTTTTCTGCTCATAATATATACATTTGAAATACGTTGCAAATTTAAATTTTGAATACTGTGTATCGTTATATATATTCACACTTACTGGCGACGGCTTTGTGCAAAATTGACAACACAAACAAATATTGATATTCAAAAACGATGCAATGATAGAACATACTTTGCATTGAGCCGTCGCCAGTGAGTGTGAATATATCAGTGCAACGAAAGATATTAGCTGTTGAAGCAGTCACAGGGCATGTTATTTTCATGTCATTCTGATACAATGTCAAACAAACAAATGTAAGAGTATTTGGCGCGGTTACTCCAAAATAAGAGTCTTTCTCTTAGAAATAGTCTGAGAAGTACTCGTTCCAATCACTCTAACATACAGAATGACAATACTCTATATATTTTGTGTATGGAATGTTCTTATGTACGTGAAACTTACTGTTTCGCACATTTTCGATGAACTCATATTTATGTCATTCTCTTATTTGTGATTTTTTTATCAATTTAAATGGAAAGTAGATTATTGGGAATAACAATTTAGTTGCCAAATTCCCATTCGCTGTCTGCATCCAAATCCATCACAGACCACCAATTATGTAGGAATAAAACAATAAATTTAAGTTGTATCTCATTGTGATCTATTGTTGTATAGTTTTAACTACACGGTCAGAAATTTGTTTAGCATTGAAATCCAAAATGAATAATTGTTCCACATGATTTGAAAAAAAAAATCCATGCGCAAAAAATCATGCCGACGAAATTTCTCATACAATAAAATCAATCAATTTAATATGTTTTCAACATACAAATGCTCAAAAGGCCTGATTTGATCTGATCTTTTGCTTCATGTCAACGCAAAATATGATGGCGCATTAATGCTATGTGCCATTATTTGTTAACAAAGTAAATGTGAATGAGCATTTTAAATTGATGAAAATAATCAAGTCAGAAAATGACAAAAAGTTCATTGAAATTAACAGCTATTATTTTAAGCAGCTTTATATATGTGTAACATTGGGACGCCTCTACATCTTTATTTAGCTTATTGAAAGCTTCAATGATTCAGAAAAGCATGTCAAATTTGAGCCGTTCATCAAATCTATCGAATATATCGATAGGAGAGTATGTTATTCAGCACTTATGGCTGAATAACGGCTGAATAAAAACATACTCTCCTATCGATATATTCAATAGAAATGATGACCCTCAAAATCACAAATTAAGTCTAGAGGATACTTGGACTCGTTGGGATCCCAAAAGACGCAAATGATTCGTTTATATAACCCTAGATTCGTTCAGATTCATAGAGATTACAAAAGATTTCAAAAGATTCGAATGATTCGAATGATCTTTGCCATCTTGATTTGAGCAGATTCACGGAGATCCTGAGAGATTCGAATTGGTATGAATCGACCTGCGTTTTTTTCGGATTTGAGAATCGTAAAGATTCTAAAAGACTGAACATGATTTGAAATGATTCCAAATTAAAAGTCGTGTCTATTCACAGGAATTTAGTAGAGAAGGTATACCTATAGGGTGGGCCATATGAAATTTGCATTTTGACATTTAAATGTTGACATTTGAGACATTTTGACATTTGAGCTGTCATTCTCTAAAAAATTTTGTCAAAATGCGAACGTTAGATGGCCTACTCTGTATATGTACGCGCAAATCCCTTCGGAATGACTTGAAATTTTGAACAAGAATGTTGTTTGCAATGTGGAATAGGATAGTCCCCATACACATTTTTCGTTTGACTGCGAGAAACTTTTGTTTTTGAAATTGGGTCCAAAGAATGAAACTTTTAGAATCTTGTTTTTATTATAAAAACATAAGATTTATACAAAAATTCTCGATCGGATTAGAATAAGGACTACCTCCAGTACAAAATATTCAAAGTTGATTCCAAAAATCGAAAAATTGGTATGGGAGATAGTCGTAAATTCTTATAAGTTTCCTTATTTATTTTCTGAAAGTTTAATAATGATACGATGTGAGCTATACATAGCTGCCATGCAAATTGTTCGTCACTATTTTGAAAAATCCTCAATTTAATGACCCAAATGAATTATCCGAAGGCATTTTCTGATGAGCTGAAAATCTATGGGTTTCTTTTCCCAATGAAAACCTATCTGCGTAAGTATTTACGATTGATCCTGGTCCAATTTTTTTTTAATTAAACTGCTCAAAAAATGGTTCTATCGTTTTTTTAGGTTCAAACCGCATAAAAAACTCATTCCGAAAGACTTGATTTTTTTTTTTTTTTTTGACCGATCGCAATACTTTTACGCCCAATGTGGTTTATCCGGAAAACTAAGTAGATGTGTATATATGATTGGGTGGGAATGATTATGAAAGTATTTTTTCGTAGTGAAACATTTATATGATTCCGAGTTTGTTTAAAAATGTGTCGACGATGGACTTAAATTTTTCTTATGTTACAGTGATATCACCATTAAGGAAATAGTCATTTCACTTATTTTTTTTTATTTTGAAGATCCACTTTGTAATATTTCAATCTCTATGTTTCTGTATAAGAAAAAATATTTTTGATATTTAAGATGTCAAAAATAAAAAAAAAGTATTTGTGTACCGCTCTCATAACGTGTTACGAATAGAGGTCTCATATTCATTATCACCCATTCATATGTTTAAACATGGAATTCGGATTAAATTAGAAGTAAGCATCCCAGCCTGATATTTCATCTGGCGGTTCATCACGGTCTCGTGGGTATTCATCGAAATTCGATAAATCGGTATTATTTTTGATTGGTCGTTTCAACGGTGCCGAAAGCGTCCTGTCCTCCAATTTATCCCATTGAAATCCTTCAAACCACCTGCAATTGCAATGTTCACCAAAAGACTAATAGTCAGAATGAATGACGCAATTTTTAGAGCTACAAATCTGTAGCCTACAATTTGAATTCAATGCTGTAAATGAAATACTAAAGAAGAAGATAAATGTATAGTTTAGGAGCACTTACACGTGTTTTTTTACATCAGCGATGCCTTTACGTTGATATCCCAATCGATCGGTTGCCGTCTGTCGGCACAGACCTTTAATTAGATGCTGTGCACTTTTTGGTATTTTATTTGGCATTTGAACGACATCAATTCCTCGTAATATCAAATTATAGGTTTTCATGTGATCTTTTCCGCGGAACGGAGGCTTTCCAACTAATAGCTCATGTATAAAAACGCCGAGTGCCCAATAGTCAACAGCACGATCGTGGCCCTTATTCAGAATAATTTCGGGTGCCACATATTCTGGAAATATGTATTTTTCAAATTTATGTATTCTAAGATCTTGTCCATTTCGAGTGAATTTGTACGAAATGTTAAAGATCAAATCAAAAATCATATATTCATCATTTTCTATGAGTGAATATCTACCTGGTGTTCCAGCAAAAGTCCATGTTTTGCAATTTCCGACACGCTTCGCAAACCCAAAATCAACCTAGAAAAAATTCCATTTATCAAATTCGTTCGACATTGAAAGGAAACATATGTAAGTATGTTTGTGAATAGAGTGCGCACCAATTTCACGTATCCGTCTACATCTATCATCAAATTCTCTGGCTTCAGGTCTCGATAAATGATACCACGTGTGTGTAAATAATCGAAAGCTTCAACAACACATGCTGTTATGAATTTTGATGTTTTCTCATCGAAGAACTTTGTTTTCTGAAGTTGAGTCCACACGTCACCGCCCAGACAACATTCCATTAAAAAGTACAAGTATTTTCTATTGCGATACGTTTTGTACAATCTGTGGAAATTGAGAAATAGAAATTGAAGAAATAATAGAGTTGAGAATAATAACATCAACAGCAAAATTGAATTTTCAATGTCAAAATGTATTGTTTTTTTATTGGAAAATTCCATACTTGACAATAAACTGTGAGTCGCACGATGACATGATGTCTTTTTCACTGTATGCGTGCTCAATTTGGCCTTGACTCGCAACTTCACATTTCTTCAGTATTTTCAGTGCAAATGTTTCCTTTTTGTCATATTGCACAAGCTCGACGCGACCGAATCCACCCACCCCTAACGTACCTATTATTTCTAAATCAGATAGTTGAATGTGATCGTAAACTGAAAAGGAAATGCGAGATAGCAGCAGGTGAAAACGAAAAAGAACTTATAGACTATACTAGAAAATATATGCGTTCAAATAGAACTTACGTGGACTAATGACATTGGTTTTTGGTGCCGGTATTACAATGCTGTCATTTTCTGGGATCTGATCGACGGGCTTTTGCTTCAATTCCTCTATTGTGCCAAGGTACTTGGTAAATGCCCTAATTATCGAAAGGAAAAAAATGTAAATTAATATTAAACCTATATATAGATCTCATTTCAAATAATATGAGAGAAAAGCATGAGTACATACGATCTGTCTAATGTCAAACATTCGGTGCCCGGCTCATTTGCAATGATGCTCGCCATTCTTCGTGCCTTGTTGATCAATGCCTGTTCACCGAAATAATCACCACGTTTAAGCATTCCGACAATTCGAACATCCCCGTCATTCATTCGTTTAGTCACAGTCACACTTCCACCACGGATTATATAAAATTTATCACCCTGATCGCCCTGTCGAATGATGGTGCTGCTTGTCGCATAAAATTCTCGTTTCAATAAATCACCAATTTTGTTGAGAACTTCTTCCGAAACACCTTTTAGCACACGCACCGAACTCAAAAACTTCATATTCTGTTCACGTTCTTGGTTGCCCGTTTTCATCATGATTTTTTGAAAGATTTTTCGATCCAAAGCCCATACAAAAGCGTCTGTTTTCACTCTTATTGAAGCAAAACGACGAGCTTTGTACAAAATTGCCAATTCACCAAATACCACACCCGGTCCGAATGTTTTTATGCACACACCATTTTTGATAACCTCATATTCACCTTCGGCTGATACGAAAAATTGATTTCCCGTCTCGCCTTCTATTATTACGTAATTGTTGGCTTTAAGCACTTGAGGAATCATTGCATTTACGAGAGCTTGTAATCTTTCGGCATCCATCATATTGTTGAGGAAATCATTGGCGATAATAGCTGATTTTATCAGATTCTCCGTTTCTTCGGTCTTTTCGTAAACTTTCAAATCCAAATCAAAATCTCGGGTACTTTTCTGATCAATACTATCAGCTATCACACCTTCTCGTTTCGTTCGAACCACTTCGGACTCGTTCTGTTCATTCAATGCCTCACTTGTATCATTAAAATTTGTACATGTTTCTTCTTCATCTCTCATAGCACCCATTGAATCACCGTTTAATTGCGCATTGTCAGCATTTTGGGCACATTTTTCGCCTAAAATCTGTAATTTCTCTGAGAATCTAACAGATTTACGTGCTTCTTCGATTTCATCGGTCTCAATACCTGAATCGGCTTTTTGACGATCATTTTCATCGGATTGATTAGACACGGATGGTTTTTGCAATTGAGGATATTCATCTTCATAATAACTATCATCCAATATTTCCTTTGGCGTACATTTCATCGCTAATGAATCAGGCAATTCGATTGGCGTTGTAACAAGTATTTTATCATAATCAAAACTGTGATGCGGCTGCTCTTTCTGTGGACAATTATCGAAATGGGAAAAAGATTAGATAAAAGAAACAGAATAAAACGAGCAAACGGAATAAATGAATAAAATCATATCGCAAATGCAACTTCAATGAAAGTTGATACTTCACCTTTTCTGCTATCTGATCTGGTAGACTCCTTGACTCCATTGACGTTTGTGATTGACGCGGTGATATGCGATTATCTGCGATGCTTTCCTGTCGATTCTGTTTTGATTTCCCACTTCTCTGTGAAGCTCGCGATGAATTCTGATCACCGTTCATTGTGTCCATATCAAATTCGGTATTTTTCTGCAATAAATATTTCCATTCATTTTATCAAAATCACTGTATGTTTACCGAATCATAGGTATGTTTACCGAATCATGGAAAAAAAAATTTAAACAACAACACTGGTCAGAATGAAATTGAAACAAAAAAATTGGTTAAAAATACACAATTCAAAAGGCATTTAAGAATTTGGTAAAATTGTATTTTGTAAATAGCCAGTCAACAACATCGAAAGCGACTATTTTGCTGGTGAAGAAGGTCTTCAAATCTTATCGTTAGGTTTCAGAAGCTCCATCCATTTATTCAATAAAATGCGATTGACGGCAATTCCATTTAATTTCACTGCGTCGCATTTTCATTTAATTCAAACATGAAAGGGAAAACAATCGTTCTTAAAATTTTGCTGGTCAACCCATAGAATTTATACGTCTCATTGCAATGATGAGCAACATTCAATAACCAGATCAAGGCTACTCCATTCGGTTCAAATCGCATCGAAGTGTTTCAACGCAAAAAAATTATTTGGTATCGACTGGCTTAAGTGACGCGTGACATAAATGATTCGGTGCCGTGCGCAAAATCATCAACAGTATCGTTAGATCATGGAGTAACATCAAGTTAATTAAAATCAATAAACAGAATATTCTGTTTATGGACGTGGCTCATATGTAAACACATTTTGGTGATAGAAAGAGAGGACGAGAGTCAGATATATGTATTTATGCTAAAGTGTGTGCCAGAGTACAGATGCAGCGACTGTCATAGATAAAAAAAATTCGCAATTGCTTCGAAAGCAAAACAAACACTTGAACTGTTTCCACAAAATTTATGGATGTTCCCGCGCATTGTTGAAATGTGATGTTTGTACGAAACTTAGTTTTGCCAATTCAAGCTGGTCCAGCAGCAGTAAAAAATAAGAGCAATTAGTGTGCTTTCGCATGTACAATATCATAAATGAGGAGAAAAAACAACAGTATATTCCTGTAAAATTCGCAGTAATATGCGTATTGTCACAAATCATCATAGCACTACACAGTGTGCTCATTTTATAGCTATTTGCTGTGTCTTTTTTGTGTGCTGACGTGTGCATGTGCTCGCTTTTTGTTGAAGCTATTTATTTTTCGATGTTCGTTTTCAATTCATTCTTTTCGGCTATTATCCATTTTGTTTCATTGTGATTCCATCCATGGGCCATTTTGAACGCGGCTTAGATTTGACAAACAAATTCTTTACTTTACTATTTGTATGCGTATTGGTAAAAACAATGCAAAACACAAGATAGGTTTGAGAGTGCGTACGTCTCGATCACATATATGTATTTACAGTCGAAGTTTAATGTCGATAAATACTGTTTAAAAAATGTGCAAAATGAACGTATTCAAACGCTTCTAGACAAACATAGACGATTGACAAACAATTTATTAATATAAAAATAATTACTTTAATCAGAAGCGGTCAATTAAAAATGTGCCTTGAATTTGCTCAGTTTCTTTTTGAGCAGCGCCGCTTCCGATGCCGTTTCAACCACACACATAACACCGAGTTCAATACATGAAGAGATTAAGCGAATTGAAATTTGAATTGCTTATCATGATAAGTATTCACGCCCATAGAAACCGCAAAATAAAAAAAAACACACACACACACACACAAATTGGTATTGAATTAATTTCGTTAGAATTTAAATAGTTTCTAATTGATAAAAAAATAAGCCTAATCGCCCTATCTCTTGTAATTTCTTATTTGTAAGCAAGTTTCGGCTATTTATATCAATTTGCAAAAGTTTTAAAATTGAATACGAATGAAATAAAGTATCCCCACTTATAGCTTATCCCCTTATTATAGAAATTCTTTCTGCTTATTAAATTATATTTTATTTTAGTCGATGAAGTGGTGGATGATAAGAAAATACATGAATCGGTAAGATCGAAAAGGTCGTTTGTTTGTTTGTCGAAAGAAAGTATGTTTGCTTGTGTTCGACAGTCAAAAAAATGCCAAGTTATCGTTATATGATAAGCGATAGTTGGCTTCAGCAAAGTTTGTGAGTTTGACATGATCTGATGTATCTTAGTTTCAAGAGTTAAAGGCAAAGGGGAGAAAGTACCAAACAAAAGCGGTAGGGCGCGTAGTAGCCTATAGAGTTGTTAGGGCGCGTAGTTCCGTCGCTTCACTCCTCTGGTAAAAGGACATTTTTACATTATTCTCTTCCCATAATAACTAAATCGTCAACGGAATTCATTCCAAATGATGAAAATTGGTCGTTTCGGCTATGGAATCTAAATCAATGGCGCTTTGAAGTTGATGTCTATACTGAAATATCGCAAAATTGGATATTGTTATCGATAAAAAAGATCTTTGGAAGCGGTAAATAAATCTGTTCTAAGTGTGTGGAACAAAGAAAATACAGTATGCGAAGACATCTGAACGTCATTCGTCATCGAATAAATATTGTGAGAAAACATTACACTCCCGCCATTGAAAAAACAATTGTGCCGAACAAGTGACATACGTTATTTTCGAACTCACCGATAAACATATAATTATCACGGTTTACACGTGTATTTTTTAGCCATCCTATCTCTGCCATCGTCATCAGCGACAATATTTTCACTTTCGTGCACACGTTAGCATTCTCTCTCTACTACTATACAATAGAAATGCAAATGAGTGCAATGTAACCGGGTAATAGAACAGAAAATGGATGCGATTGCTTCTAATCGGATTTTTTTACGACATAAAACAGTCTCGTGGAATTATCATTGTATCAATTTACTTATATCGAGATGTTTGTTTTGAGTTTTGAAACTTTTTCACCGGCTCATTTTATTTTTAATCTTGGAATTTTTGGATCTCTCTCTCTCTCTCTCTTTATTTCTACCCCAACCTTTGTTACTGATCGCCTGCAAACCAGAAAATTCAACTAATTTTCGCTTGAAATTTATATGATAACAAATAAAATACCACCCAGTTTCTGGCGTGACGTCGTTTGTATGTCCACGACACCTCAGAATTTTTTAATCGTTCAATGAAATCTTATCAAATGTGTTTGCTTTCATTTTTATTTACTGAGCTGTGTAAATGTGATGAATCAGCTTGATTTCCCATGTGAAGTTTCTTTAGCTCGTGTCATTTCAATAGAATTTTCTAAAATCACATGAATCTTTCAATAATCACATGAATTCTAAGCGTTCATGGCGTTTAAGTATTTCAATGGGCTACAAGTATCTCCATTAAATTCAATAGCTCCCCGTACAATTTCATTGTTGTCAAATGATCTTTTTAGAGTTTGCATCTTATTTAAAACTTTCGCTTCCAAATTTATGCGCCTATCTGATCGGAAAATATTGGAGCAATGATAAATGATCTAATTACGTCATTTCATTGCTTAATGATAAGTATCTGATGTGGAACGCATTTTGAGCGTCCAATAAAAAAAAATTAACGGTATTATTTTAAAAAATGTGTGTAAAATTACTTTTGTGACGACTCCAGGCACCGAATTCAGTACTGGCAAGTCGAATGACTTGTGGATTTTGAAGAATTTTGAAAAGCACGACATTTTAGTGTGCTGCTCCCAATTTACACCAAAATATCACTTCACCAAATTCGAAGGCAAATTTCTCGAAGCGATTGTTTTGTTGCTGTGTTCAATCAGAACTAATTCTAAATCTGCCACAATATGAAACGTATTAAATTCCGATATTTTTCAATGTCACTACTCGTAATGTGAATAAATAAAAAACCACTTGAGAATGTCGTTTTATTTAAATATTGGGTAGCATGTTTTGTCCCAAATTCGATACACTCCAGCCAACAAATAAATTCGAACTATGTAGCGATGAAGAGCACCAAATTAGCGACAACTAAAAAAGTACTCTATATGAATGAAGCTGAAATAATAGGGCAAAACGATCACAGATATTGAGCTTCTTTCGCATTCCAAATTGAACTGAATTCTATTATCGGCTAGTGATAAACACTTGGGGCCTCTTCTACACACAATTCGAATTGTTCGTTCAACATGTTGTTTTCAAAAACACATATCTCACAACGAAAATAAAATACAGCGAAAAAAGAAGAAGAAGAATGGAAGAACGTTACGCAAACATATGCAGTCGCGCGCGCTGTTTGATTGTGGCCTATAGACATGTAATTAACAAAAATGTGAAGCGCATTAATACACACAGAATGAGAGAATTGATGGAATAAACAGGCATACACACACAAACACACAAACACACAAACACACAGATGCGACACGACTGTAGTGGAATTGAATTAAAATATCAAGTATCGAAGTAATTGAACATATATTTGAAGAAAACATTAGAACACATATTACGGACAAAATTTCGCTGTTGTGCGTGTTATTATACACGTCACACAGCATCGACCACACAATGAAAACAGATGCAATCGATCAATTGATTTATTAGTTCATGCCTTTTTATCACTAAATCATTTATTTTATCACTATATGAGCATTAGTAGAGATAGTGTTCCCCAATTGTTTTTTGCGTCTTTGAGTATAAATCTTCATTTCGTAGGGCCTAAATATTGTGTAGGCTTTTGCCTAAAATACTCACTTTGAAATACTCAATTATAAATGCAACATGAACAAGCAATGCTATTGGTGCTTTTGTAAATGGGTATGGACGCACAAAACCTTAACGTTAGGGAAATTGACTTGAATGTTAAGCTCTGAGTTCGTGTGAGTTACCGCGACCCACGAGTACATATATTAATCGAAAATTTAGCAAAAATTCATCAAACTTGAGCAAAAATGTTCTTACTTCTTTTGTTCTTCGTAAAAAAAAAATTAACTAGATTGTTCGTATATTTTCGGTGTGCAATCAAAAACAAGTTTTTTCAACGTGCCAATATTAATATAAAGAATATTGATACTTTGAAACAGTTTTGAAATTAGAATTTTTGAAATAGTTCGAAATGAATAGAAATCTGCCTATTGCAAAATGCTTGCAAATTAGATTGTTTTTGAACGAGCTGTTGCCAATTAATTCGATTTAGTTGCATGTTAAACTATTTGCATCGACTTGCTAACTTATACACTTGCTCGTACCCCCTAGACTCAACGTCTCAATGACAAACGAAAAACTACCGCGAACATCTTCATAGCTTAACATATTATAAAGATTGACACGGATCTTCATGGGCCTGGGCGTTCCTCGTCTTCTTATTGGAAATCTATGGAGTATATTCAGAATAAACTTCGGAAAGTAGGCAATGACTTTGAAACATTCAAAGATACGTTTTATACGAAATGAAGCAAAGACAATATGTCTTTGACTACTCTTTCTAGTCACGGCTGTTGGAACTGCATGAGAAATGTAGTGCGGGGGATCTCATGATGTCATGCCATATATTTAGTATTGTCATAAAGTCATAATCATCTTATGGATATTATGGGCTCTATCAAGTTATATTCTCTGGTTGTCCTTTAATCGGACCTATCTCTTTTATTTTCCAGTGTCATCACTATTTTTCTATAACTACATACAAAAATCATTAATACTAATTTAAGCCTGTTAGCCAAACAGTCAAACCACCAAACAATTTGTAATTGGCCGCAAGGCTGTTAAATGTTATGCTCCAGCAACATTAAATTAATAAAGAATAAAGAATAACGGTTGCGTTTTTTTAGATGAAAACAGAAAAGTTAGTCTTTCCGCATAATTCGACAATTTTGAGGCTAAATAAAACGTATGAACTTTCATCTATTTTTGTGATGACATTCTGAAATTTTTAGGTTTTAATATTTAGTTTCAAATGTGATAGCTATCAGTTTCAAAATATATGGCTGACGAATACACATGAAGTTTGTAACAAATGCACGGAAATAAATTGAGACTCCCAATATTTATTTGAAGGATATAAGGTGATTCATGGATATTGGGGAATATAGAATGTTATTTTCAATACTTTCGATCTGTTTGTAGAAGTCTATTTAGCAAATTGAATAATATCCCACGTCGTGATGATGCGACCTCATGGAATATCGATTTAACTTTATCAAATGTTTCTATTAATCGAGTTCCGAAGAACATTTCAAAAGCATTGTTATAGTCAGCGTGCTCATCGCAGACTGGCCTGGACTACAAAATTGGCAACTGAATTTGCGTCTGAAATATAATTTTCGAAATTCTGATATAAAGCTAAGACCAGAAAATCTCACCGTTGTCGATTGATTACTAGTTATATATACTGTGTGCAACATAGAGATTTGCATCGTTTATTTCATCTCTATTCTACTGGTCAAGCCTCATTTCAATGATGCATTGAATTTTTTTATTTTTGAATATTTTTATCCAATTCCAACAAAAATAATCAAATAAAAAAACCGTGTTGAATATATGCATTATTAGTTTCTCAATTATTCTATCTTGCCATTGGTGGTTGTTGCATGTTTTTTTCCATATTTATGGATATTTTGTGAATTCGATAATTAAAATGCTAATGAAATTAACGGCTATTTGAAAATTAGCATAAATATTTATTAATTTGTCGATTTGGCGCTAGCATCCGGAATTTATTTGACGTATTGAACCAGAGTGCGCATTTTGCTGATTTTTCATTCCAGTGCCGCTTATTTTCTGCATTGTCTCTCACTCATCCAAGTTGTATTGTGAATTTCTAAATTGGATTAGATGAAAGATCCATTATTTGGATTTATAAATGGAATTACGACAGCACAACAAATACATTTCTCGCCATTTTTTACTGCTTGCTGGTATGGAAAAATCAATTTAAATGTTTAATGTGGTTATTGGTTGATATCGTTTTTGAATTAATGCTTACACAAGATCAACTTGAACTATAATAACCAAGTAATATTTGTATCTTTTTTTTTTGTTGTTGTCTGTATTTCAAAACTTAAAATACTTTGGCAAATCTGGTTAATCGCTTATTGCGCGATTAGATAATAGTCAGATCATCGACAGCAATCTGAGGTTTGTAAATGCCGTGCGTTGGTACAAACATATTCCCCTTTATGAGAACTTTGATTTCTGATTTGTGATCTGTGAAAGAGATGAGGCTTAAGCACCATGTCCATTGTATTTTCTCACACAACTGGCAACAAAAATACATAATGTCAATCAAGTTCCATACCATTTAATAAGAACCCCTTTTCCCATGATGAACACTGCTCTCAGATGACTCGATTCGATTTCAATAACTCCTGATAAAATGATATTGAATTGGTTTCGCCATTTGTTATACATCTTCACTAAATTTGAACAAATAAAAAATTATTATTTATCACCAATTAAAAAATGAATGTTTGGCAAGGCAGATTTCCTGAAGTTTTCGATATCCAGACGTGCTACAAATTTTAATATGCGCATTCAACGCAATCGATTGAAATTCAATTTTAGCTCAAATAAATTTACTTGCGGTGCAATGAAATCCAAAGTAGTGAGTCATAAGATACAATTTGAGACATTTGTCAACAGAATTGATGATTCAAATGTTTTGGAATTGAACGCTACAACAGTTTCGATTTATATTTGAATGGCTGAGAATAATAATGCAACGTATTCTTGTTTGCAAATGAAGTGTCCCTGAAAATTGTTTCAGTAAAAATGTCCCAACTTTTCAAATTTAACTTTCGCATTACTGATAAAAGAAAAGTTATAAGTGTCTTCGCCAAATACGTAGATCCTTAAAAGCCTTATATATTTGCTGAAGACAATTATCAGTTATGCGAAAATCAAATATAAAAAGTTGGGACACTTTTACCGAAACAATTTTCAGGGACACTTATATTGTTAATTTGTTGAGGGACACTACATTTACAAACAAGAATACGTTGCATTATTATTCTCAGCCATTCATTTCTGTAGTTGCTTCGATGTTATTTTGTCAATGTGTTTCTCATTGAACGACGAAAATTCGAGAAAGAGTTGGCGTCTTCTAAATAAATATTTATGTGTATGGCGGCGAATCTGCTAGAACAAGTGAATTACTTTTATGAATTTCAAATGCAATTATGAGCATTCGGAACATTCAAAAATAATTTCATACCAAATATGACATTCATTACATATGAATATGGCATCTCTATAATCAACCTTTTTTAAGAAGAGGTTTTGTATATCCCTTTTATCTTTCAACTCTTTTATCAACGCGAATTGGAATGAATTTAGGCTGAAAAGAAACTGAATGCTAATTTTGAAACGTGATTGCGCTCCCTTTGTTCTGCTCTATTCAAATTGAATCATTCGCTCGACATCAATCGTAAACTGCGCGACAATTTCTAGGACAACCATAATCTAGGTATTCAGAATATTATAAATATTTGTGGTCGATCTTTATGTCAAATATAAGCTTTAGGATAAATTTTGATCAGATTTAGGATAAATTTTGATCAGAAAGTTTTTGGTTTCGTTTTTGATGACGTTTCCATTTGATTAATTATCTAACGAAAGCGTTATTATCTAAGATAAGCTGTTCATATTTTGTTTCTATGACGTTATGAAATACAAAACAGCAGAGTAAAGTGGAGCTTCTCACTCAGAAAATTCAATTACTCAACAATTTTATTATTTACTTTCAAATACATGCGTTATGAATCCATGAAGAAATCAGCCGGTCGAGATCAAAGGTAATATTAATAGTTTTGAGATTGTAAGAAATTCATAACTACTAAGTCATCGATCTACAATATAATTTATTGATTGTTGTGAACAAACCAAAAAAAAATTAGATAAAGACGTCACGAAATCACACTTGTGTTGTGTATTGGTTAGGTAAAATTACGAATTCGTGACGTTTCTTTAATTCCAGAATTTCGGATGTATTCTGCATTCTCATATCAATATTTCGACCCCTATCAATGAATCGATTTTTGGGTCACATTTTTAAACCTCCATAACAAGGGTATAGGGAGTTCGATTTCCAAACATCCATAGGTTTTCTGGACCTATGGCCCAAGGGCTTTCCAACGATATCACACTTACATCAATCGGACCTCTAAAAAAAAAGTTTCAATATCTTGTATGTGAACCGGTGGAAGCAAACATACCTTCATAACACAGTTTGAAACTGAAACTAATATTTCTACCGGTTGAAAATGTCGTTTTGTTTGCAAACAATCAATGCTTTATTGAGGGAAAATGGATACAAATCTAATATTCATCGTTGGCCACAACTTTTTCTCATCTTTGTGGCAAGAGGCGGATGCCACGTCTAAAAAAATCGATCGGTTTAGCGGCTATCCACAATTCGATCCAATGAGCATATTAAAACTTCCCGCAAATGTTGTTTTGATGGCACGAATGTGTAGACATTTTACGGCTTCACAAAAAAAAAAAAATATTTCCATTAATGACCAATAACCTAGACTGAAATAATTAGACAATGACATGAAGTTTCTGATGTGACAGCTGTCATGGCCAAAATTCACCTAAGAGTAATACATATGAAGCTGTCTGCAATAACGACATTTTCAACCGGTAGACCTATTATTTGAGTGAAACAAGAATTTATTCAAAATAACTGTTATACATGATTTACATTGTATTTAAATATAGCTTATGTTTCATAATTTATGTCCGAATTGATTCTCGTTTCACATTTAATCCGAAATTTTTCTTGTTTTACAATTTTTTCCAACTTTTTGTGTGCATTACTTTTTAACAGTGTTGTCCATGTAAATCTCATGCAATCTGTTTAAACTTGAGCACATCGACAGTTTTCCGCCTCTATTATGGCGCAAGTTATCGAAAATATCTTTAAAATCATAATTAGTTGATGTTAGTGTCAAGAGTTCTATTTCAGAACACAAGTTTGTTACATTTTTTATCCCAAAAAATGCCGATGATATGACTACATTAGTTTGTTCCCATCTGGGAATGCAGCTGTTTCGGTGTGCTCTATCGTAATCTAAAATAAGGTAATCTACTGCAGATGGGGTGCTATTTGAGTTCTACCCAATCGAATGATTCATACACAATATGTGTTTGTAATTTCTTAGAAGCCATAAAATAACGCGCAATTAAAACAATATTAAGAACTCGTGTCTACAAGAGGTGTATATACGAACACACGTACACAATTCGAATTCCGCCCCTTTTAAAATCGCAATTGCCCACATTTTACCAAACATTGAAATAGCGCTATATAGCTAGCATTTACTATTGTTGCGTTGAGACGTGCGATCTGTGTGCTGCGCGCGCTTCGTACAAAGCGGAGATGACGTTTCGATATGAAGCGATGTGAACGCACATACACATAGAAAGATGACCGGACAAGAACGCGATCTTATCCCCCTACACTGTGTAAAATACATGTCGTAGTCTACTACGCACCCTACCGCGTTTATATGGTCGTTGCGCCCCTCTGCAATTTATCAAGAACATGATATTCCTTTGGATAAACATCTGTTGAGCCGATACACAAAACGAAACCAAACACACGCACCATATTTTTATATAAATAATCTTTTGATTGGCATTTGTTTTTTCTAACCGTAAAAATGTGATTTGGTGTAATTAAAAATGATCAAACTTGCTCGACCTAGAATTTATTATGCAATAAAGTTATAAAATAAATGATCTTACATACTTATTTATTTATTTATTTATTTATTTCGAAGCCTACATTTGAATCAGTTAGGTGGAAAGATATCCTCCGAAAAGAAATTCACACGTTTTTACCAAAGAGATTCAAAACAAATGTTCGTAACAAACTGAATCAAGAATACTCGATTCTTGATGCACTTTGTAACTAAAATTTGTTTGAATGATTTTATTATATAATATTATAAGTAATAGCTAAAACTATCTTAACTAATTGGTGAGAAACTTCAAGACACTGCTCCGAGAAATACGAAATAGACTAATTTTTGAGAGGAACGTAGGAAATGTTTTAAATTAATTTTAAACGACGCTAAAGATTCACAGGTTATATGTTTATTTCTTCTCGTATCATCCTGTAACTTTGAGGACATATCACACCATTAATTAATACTACGAATCAGCCGTGCCATGTTTGTGAATGAATTGGTATTTGGTTAAAGCTCATACACAGAGAATTTAACGTTTATTTAACGTTTATTTAACATTTTATTTTTTATTTTAATTTCATCGCAAACGCATAGATTTTACCAATGTCAACATGTTTCTATTTTTCGGTAAAATACATCAAATACTTTATATTTAAGTTCACCGACATAGGTAATA
Source organism: Obolodiplosis robiniae (assembly GCA_028476595.1). Classification (NCBI taxonomy): domain Eukaryota; kingdom Metazoa; phylum Arthropoda; class Insecta; order Diptera; family Cecidomyiidae; genus Obolodiplosis; species Obolodiplosis robiniae. Next base: position 27,028,449 of record CM052014.1, on the reverse strand, counting down.
CATAGATCAATAAGGCTCAAAATCGCTTGACATTTACGTTGCACATACCACCGTTTTCAACCAAAATCATCATGTGATAAAATTGTGGAAAAACAACAATTATTTAGAATCAAGCCTTCAGCCAGTTTTTGGCGGTGAAGAAAATAAATAAAAATCACATTATTCTCAGTATTGCATTTAAGACATAAATTAGACAATGAACACAACTGTAGCAATATCGGCATGCAATTACTTTGCATTCCATTGCTACATCCGAACGAATATAAAGTCTTTATTCTTCATTTTAACCATCTTTTGAGAGTCAATTCATGTATTTTGAATGCAAATGTTTATCGATAATGAATTATTCACATCTCACTCCATCATCCTTAATGACTTGAACCTAGACTTGAACTATGAACGATTTCCATCATTCATATTTCTTTAGTTTGTTCTTTCTCATGTTTATGTTGGTTTTATTACCCTTGCTTAAAATAGATTCTGTACCTCAATATTTCCTTTTTCATCTTTTAGATTTACTTTTTGACCCATCGATTAGAATTTAGTCAGTTGTTAAAATGTAAATTATATTTTAAGTCAGTTTCAATGTAACACTCATTTCGTAGCAAAAAATTAGTTATTGTGTGTTTTTTTTATTGAATTTTTTCATTTTTTTAAAAATTCTTACATAGTCCCAATACGCTAATTTTTGGCATATGGTTAACAATTTTTTGCGTATACGGTACAAGGTACAGTGTACCAGGGACCTATTACATTCCGACACCGAAGAAACAAGTCCATCGTGTATATCTGTGCTCGAAATGGATAAAAAAAACATTTTAAGGGGTATTAATCTTTGGACTTTTCATGAGAACGTGAATGGAAATGGGAATGAAGAAAGTTTGGAAGAGATTAGCATGGATGAAATTCAGATTGCAATTAATAAGTTGAGTTGGAGTAAGAATGCGGGTGAGGATGAGATTCGGAATGAATATTTGATTAGTAGTGGTTTGGTAGGTGTTCGCTGGTTACATCGTATCTTTAATTTAGCTTGGGGTTCCTCTGTTGTTTCTGAAGAATGAGGTGGAACAGTCATTTCGCCACTTCATAAGAAAAGCAGTAAAAGATACTGCAACAACTATCGAGGAATTTCTCTATTGAACGTTGTCGGTAAAGTGTATAGTGCAATTGTAGAAAGGAGAACAAGAGCTATGGTCGAATCGCTCTTGGATGAAAATCAATGGGGTTTTCGCCCAATGCGCGGCGTCAAGATCACATTTTTTGCATGAGACAATTAATGGAGAAATTCCTTGAAAGAAATAGGGAACTGTACTTTTGTTTCGTGGAAGTGTACTTCTGTTACTGCATTCCCAGATCTGAGTTGTGGTCAATCTTGGCCGATTATTGTGTGAATGGTTATCTTCTCAACGCGATTCAAAGCTTGTACGCAAACAGTAAAGCAGCAGTGAGAGTGGATGGAGATTTGAGTGAATGGTTTGAAGCACGTAATGGTCTGCGACTGGGATGTACAGTTTCGCCTCTATAATAATTCATTTTTTATATGGACAAGCTGATCAAATCAGCCAATTTAAGAGGTAGAGTCGCTTCTCGCTAGGGGCAATATTATCTCTGCACTGGCTTACGCAGATGATCTGGTACTGTTTGACAATTCTGAAGGGGAGCTGCAAAATAGTATCAAAGATTTGGAAGAGGCTTGTACGAACTTCGGAACTCATTGCACTTTGAATGGCAACTTGTTGGAACTAGTTTCCCAAATCAAATATTTGGGTTGCATCTTTTCGGAAGATGGCAAGTTTAATAAAGAGTTTGAACAGCTTAGGGTTAATGGAAATAAAGTAGTAGCCCAACTTAGATCACACGTTGTCAATAAACGTGAATTGAGGACAGAAACAAAGATGTTGATTCACGGGTCAATCTTCAGACCAACTATTCTATATGGTAGCGAGAGCTGGGTTGATTCTAAGAATTTAATCCATGATTTGGAAGTGTCTGATATGAAAGTGTTGAGAATGGTTTCAGGAGTCTCGTGCCGCGATCAGTAGGAAAGCAGAATCCGAAATGAGACCATTCGGGGGAATTTAAACGTCGATTCGGTAGGAGAGGAAGCAAGAAAATCCAGACTGAGATGGTTTGGTCGTGTTAAACGCATGGGAAAGGTGCGATTACCGAAACGGATCCCATTCGCCGAAGCTGATGGGCCGAGAGGAAGGGGTAGACCACGTAGACGTTATTTAGATTCGGTTCAATGTGATTTGAATGAGAGGGGATTTGGTGTGATGAAACTCAAAACTTGGCTCTCGATCAGAGATTGTGGAGAGGTATTGTTAGGGGTGTATGAGGAAATTTGTTTCGTAAAACAGACCAGACGCTGAAATGGAATAATGTACATAACAATCTATACATTTTTGTTGTTGTTGTTGTTGTTGTTAATTTTTGGGCCGATTTCAATACTTTTTCTTTCTCACTATGTGTGTGCGGAGAAGTAAAAACAAACAACAGTTAGATTGGTTCAATCTCAATTAAACTCCGCTGTGGTTTGAAAAAATTCCTCTCAGGAAGACTTCTTTCCACATCTCTTCAATACATTCTGGATGATAATGAGCAAGGAACTTGGCATATAAAGTCAAAAAATGATTACCATTCTAAATTTTTTTTTTGCTTTCGATATGAGCTGATGAATTAAGTCAATTGATTTCGATTCGGCAAATTTAGCTATAAGCAATTGAGTAAGGGTAAACTATGCAACTATATCTTAAAACTTATAACGAACCTAATAAAGTCCTCATGCCTTATTTACAAGCGCAAAAAATGTCATTCTTCAAGTTTGGCCATAATTAGACAGTAGATCATTGTGGCCTTGTAGATCATCATACCCTTGATTCCGTATGTCCCTTTTGTTCATAATAAGAATGACGTTAAAACATGCTTCATAATTGAATTCGGATTCAGCATACTTTCTTAGACGGAATACATAGTTTGAACCGCAAAAAGAGCTTTTGGTTTACAAACCAAACGGCAATCTGTGCTGTGCATTTTAAATAAAGCTGATAATTTGGCAAAAGCGAAAACACTTCAAAGTAGGCAGTCATTTAAAATTGAATTAGAAAAGAACTTTATATTGAAATCAGCGTTGAGCAAACATCCAGGCGATATATACAGGAAAACATCTGAGTTCAGCTTCAATTGATTTGAATTCGCATCACGATTGAGTGTGAAGTATTTGCAATTTTACTCACAATTGTCTGAGTGGTTTTCAAATGGTGCTCACTGCTCATTTCCCGGTTTTGAGTGAATCGAATTCATTCAACCGTGTCTGGCCGAGGTGTAACGCGTTTTTGATGCATGTACATATCAATGTGTGTGCCTTCAGATTCATTCAACTAAAGCCATTATTCTCACTCAAGCGGTATCGGTCTATGTTGCCAAAATGTAAGCAAACCGTTCAGAGCACAAAGTTCATATTCATTTTGTAGCATAAGACTTCAACCAATGTGCAGAATGTTGACGCACTCTCTATGTGTATGATGTCACGTTTGTTGTGTGCGGTGCATGGATAATATTCTCGATCTCTTTATACGGCTGTTGGATGGTTCGCATATTTTATATTGCGTTAGTCTTTATCTAACCTTCGGTTAGCGCGGTTCACTTTGCTCTTCGATCAAATTCGGCCACTTTCAAAGCGTTTGAAACAGAATCAAACTTACCTTGAATGCGAATAGAATTGAAATATTTGAAACTAAAGACTCTATATCGTTTCTGTTGTGTTTTTATTTCGGTATTTCGGTTTTTGTCGTGTCAATGCGATGCAGTGGACTGGTATGCCGTGGAAGGCATTATTTCAAGCATTATTTCTCTGATTTTTTTTTTTCCAAATCGCCAAACTGTGAAATTCGAGAATGAGAAATGAAAATTCAGTAGATTGGAGATGATAAAAGAAAATCTGTGCCAAAGAGTACAAAAATCATTGTGTGTATGTGCATCAGCGTAAAATTCAAATTCAAAATCACTTCGACGAAATCAAAACGAGTTGTCGCCAATAACTGTGAGAGTATTATTGAAATGGGAGATTTATCGGTTTCGGTTTTGTGTAAATCGAATAAAAACAACCATTGAATATGTGAATTGGCAATTGTTGCAGATTTATGTGAACAATCTAAAACCACACGAAAATTTGAGCTCGATAAATCGTTGAATACTTTTGGAGCGATTCTCCCATCTAGGAGATTTGTGTTTACACAACGCTTGCGGTCACACCATTCGAGTAGGTCCAAATATATTATATACCGTCTTTGGAAAAACCGAGAGTGAATAGATTTTTAGTTCAATAGAAAAGAAGAAGAAAAGAAATCTTTGTAAAATAAATTCCCGATGAGAGGAAAAATTGAAAGTTAGCGAATGGCAACTCAAATCATTGTCAATTCCAAAAATGTTAACACAATTCGTGTTTTTTTCGCCTTCTACCCAATCAAAATGCGCGTATCGTGATTCATTGACAAATTTTATGAGTTTCGTAGACAGATTGTGGAACTTACAATTCAAGTGAACGGGACACGAATGAAGTGAATGGCAGAGGAAATGAGTGAATTGATTACAAATTCAGTTTATAGTCAAATAGAATCCACACTAAAACTGCATCAAAATTAATTATGAGCATTTCAAATGTACCGAAAAATTGATTCGATAAATGATGCCGTTTAAGTACTTCAATTATTCGAAATATGCGACATTTACACAACTTTTTACTCAGTTGATGCTCAAAAGTTTGAATAGCAAGCGAATGTTGTCTTTATGATTGAATTGAATGCTTGTGATGCGAGGGATTTGGATCAATTTTATATTCTGATTGAGACGTGTCGAGGTGAGCTCACTAAAAATAGATGCAATTGTTAACAAGTGCTATGGACACATCGTGTTGCGAAAATTTGCGACTTTTACCGAATTCAAACAGTTACAAATAGTATTTTATAAATAAATCATAAAGTTGTGGTACCAACGAGCGATTAGCAGTTGCAATAAATAAAACCTGTCATTTTCTCATGACCTGCAGTACCGTTCTTGACGCTTTGTTTATTCGAATGCATTAAATAAGCTTCATATACGTTGTTCGTGCTGTTTTTTTTGAAGAAAAGAGAAAAAAAATAATCAGATAAAAGAAAAGCAGAGTAAATACTTGATTTATTACTTCGTTGCTTGTTTCATTAATGACGAGTATTGAAATTCCATAAAAATGAGCACAAAGAGATGAATAAACCTATAAATTCGGTTTAATTCCTATTTTGTGAAACCGGTTTGCATTGCTTTCGATTGTTTGCTATTTTTCCTCTCAAATGCGAATATTGACGCTCTCTATGAGGCGCTCTTTTCTGGTAAGCCTCATACCATGCTGTTCGACGCAGATGTTTTATTTATATTGTTTATAGCTACAAAGTTTATAGATTTTTCTCCTTCATTTTCTAGTTACATTTCACCCAATTCCAGATCCTAGTGACAAAAACGCTAAATACTTCTATTTCCAAAAGAAATATATTTTTGTCATTGATGCGTCGTTTCACCACCGACGTCGATAGATACAATCAGCCAACGCTACAATTCTGTAGCGCTAAATAAACGCGGAATTGATAATCAACAAACAATAAGCCGCAAATTGTAGCTCAACCATTAATTTATTTGCAGAGTGCAAGCACACAGCTGTTGTTAGGCTAGAAAAGAAATTCGAACGTCTGTCGCAAAAGAGTTTGTGTGTTTGGGCCGCACGCATAATAAATACATTTTGAGGTCGAATCATAACTCTCCACACTAAAATAGGATAGAAATCAGAAAGAAGGGTTCCGTATTGTATTCTCGGAATCCGATTTATTCGCAATAAACGCGTTATAATACCAGCATTTTCACTTTTACTAGAAATACTAAATATGTCTTCCTAGAAATATAACACACCAAAAAATTATTGAAACATTTTTGTGCGACGCAATAAGAATGGCGCTCTTTCATGAACGTGTGTTACTTCATATGCGCGCACAGTGAGACAATTCACAAGCATTCGGATGTATATTCCATTTTTTCGGTTCTATTCTATGAGCGTACGGTCCGCACTCTAATGAACTACGCATATCATACAACACACACAAACAAATTGTTCATAAACAGACAAAACCGGCATATTTGTATCAAAACTAGAAAAAAACCTAAACAAATCGTACCATAAGCGATGGTAACAACATGCGATTCACACAGAAACTGATATAGAGGGAAGAAGAAGCTTGTAAATAAACAAACGATTCACGATCGCAGAGTGTAAAAATGGGAATAATTTTGGCGAAAAACGAGAGCTTTCGCTACGCAATGAAATCCAAATGAATCATTGCGTTTATACATAGATTCTTTGTCATTTGAGTAATTTATAAATTACTGTAATAATTATTAGTAGCTGGATTCAAGTTGAAATTGGAGCGTATCTGTCTTGAAAAGTGCATTACATTGCCTGTCTGTGATATTCTACCCTCTTGCAATCTCTGGTCCTCTCCAATCTTGATGTCAAAAGATGAAAAAAAAAAAAACATTTAAACCGACACAAAATTTCACGTTTACGACCACTAACACCTTTTTTCCCCCAAATCTACAGATTATTGAGAACCGCTGAAGTTTTCGGCAAAGCCATGACGACAACAAACGTCTTTGGAAATTCGCTGAACGCAACCATTCGGCTACGTGATCAAGTCTAGATTTAATTACGACGAAAAAAATTACATAATATTCAGACTATCAATTTTCTGTCTTTTCGGAATAAAAAGCACCAAAAAAACACTCATTCAAAGTGCAGTTAAAGAGAAAAAAGTAAATCTCTTAAAATAAAGTGTAAACTTAATTATTTTTCACCGAATCATTTTTGCTGATTGTTTCACCAAAACATTTTTATGCTAATATAAATAGAACGTTGTGTATTGCCGGAAGTATGAACCAAACAAACATCAAGTGGCAAAGAGATAACTTAAACAATTTTTGAAGATGTGCAATGAAAACGTTATGCAAAAATATATCAAAAGAATCGTGTGAATAGATTAGGTGGCGATTTTATTGTTTCATCATTTAGATTTTTTGCTCAAATTAAAAACGAAAACACAGACGAGTGAATCAAAGCACGTTCTTTGTTTACACTGTCACAAATAATATAAGTACGTGTTGTGGAACAGCGATTTCGGGTGCGAATCGAGAGACACAAAGAGGAAGGAATTCGGCTGCTAGACGAGAGCTAACGATTTGCCTGCAATCAGGAAAACAGGAAACGGTTAGTATTGCAATTTATCAACTTGCATTTTTTGGCGTTGAATGTAGAAATTGAATTGGATTCTCAGTTTACCTGAATGAAGCATGGTTAAAATAATTTGCTGAATATTGCATACCAGAGAGTTTATATTTCTGCTCCTTTAGTTCTTGTCACTGTGTCATTCACATGTTATTATTATATAATGTTTGACGAGGACACTTGCTTACATATTTTATTAAATTTCTCCCGCGAGAAAATTTAAAGCCATTCATGAGGCAACATATCGCTGAGAAGTGGGAATTGCTTTCTGTCAGTCTAGCTCAATCGCAACCCAAGTGCTCATTATTTCTGCACATCAATTACAAACAATCGATAGAAATTTCATTCAGAATTCAAAAACCGAATCGAAAATACAAACGGCTCTTGCATTTTTATTCTATTTGATATTACTTTTCCGCACACACCACTGTGTGTGGTAAAGGTATTGCGATCGGTCCAAAAAATTCAAAACGCTCGGAATAAGTTTTCTATGCGTCTTGAACCTAGAAAAAACGATTGCAACCATTCCCGGAGCAATTTGTTGTCCGTGTGTGGTACGTTGTCCGTTGTCCGTTGTCCGTTGTCCTCTGCACGTTGTACGTTGTCCGTTGTCCGTTGTACGCAAAAATTTGTTAACACGATAACACAAAAAATTGATTTTAGAATTGATCAAAAATGTACACACACATTGGTCTTCATTAGGAATAGAAACCTATTAATTTTCAGCCTAATCGGATATTTTTTTCGGGTAGCTCTAGTGGAGTGGAATCAAATAAATGGTCTTACGTACGTAAAACTAACTTTTCCGCACATTTCCCGAAATTGTTCGGGTTTACGCGTTTTTCATTGGTTGCTACGCTTTTGTATTGGATTTATGTTGATTTCTTATCGAATCATGCAACTTTGAGAATAAATCACAGAAAATTTCAAGTTATTACGATGAGATCGAATTTCAAGTCATTACACATCATGTGATTCAAATTTAAATTTTAATAAAAAAACGAATAAACATCTCAGTTCCTAATTTTTACTTCAGCGTTCTCTATTTTTGAATTGGTAATAACAATTACGATTAGTTCACTCTGATGTGAACTTTCAATTCATGCCAACGAATAATATGATCCCACATTTATGTTATGTATAACTTTCGTTAAAAAGTTAATGAGCCAAGGGGACCGTTCTATTTGAGACATTTCAATCATATCTATTCTCCAGCGCCATCTATTGGGCAATAGTATTGATGTGATATTTCAATCGTTTCAATGACTCATTTGTTTTAATTTTTTGTGTCAATAAAAATTTTGTTCGTATCACAATGGATCTAAATTGAGTTCACCTATGTAAAATAAGATGGCGCGGTCAATTGGCATACTCTCGAATAGCTCTCCAATTCCATACAAGCACGGACAGCTTGTAATGAGCATTCAAATTGATGTTTTTTTCAGATTAGAAAATCACAAATACTTCATCCAATTTGATGACAAAATTTTAATTTTGCCCCGAAAATTGAAAATTTTGCAGGGGAGGTAGTTCCAAATCTAAAAAATTAATATTCTGAAAGTTTCATAATGATACCATGCGAACTAGACATAGTCCCCATACGAATTTTTCTTAATTATATTGAAAAACAGCAAATTTTTCCATTCGACTCCACTAGAGCTACCCGATAAAATTATCCGATTAGGCTGTAAATTAAAAGGTTTCTATTCCTAATAAAGTTCAATGCGTGTGTAAATTCTGGATCAATTTTAATCTCATTCAAATGTCTCATATTTGTATTTCTATCGGTAAGATGGAGAGGCGAGTACACATCTATACATTTGAAATAACAAATTCATGGTCGCCTCTCCAGCTCAACCATATACACTGGCAAAAAAAGGTTAGGACCACTCACATTTTTCAAAACAATCATTGAAATTCCTCATGATTTTATATTTATTTCTTAATGAATTTTTTTAAAAATTATTTTATTCTACATCGCAAAAAGTGTTTTTCCAAATTATTACGAAATTTGGAATTTATTACTTTTTTTTTTTTTAATTTTTGCACTTTAAAAGTGAGAAATAAGGTTAGGACCATTTAACTATTTTGCTTAAAAACTATATTTTTCTTTGCAAAAACTTGTTTAGTATTTGGTCCATTTGCCTTTGACATCATGTTAAGCGATGATTAGATGCGGTTAACTGTCATACAGTGATTGGATTTTTTCCTCTGGGATGTTTTGCCAAGCCGTCTCAATGGCCTCCGTCAATTCTTGTTTTGTGTTGAATTGTCGGCCTTCTTTGTAAACTTCTCTGGCTAAAATCGACCACACGATTTCAATGATGTTCATATCTGGTGATTTGGCCGGCCAATTGTCAAATAGATTTATTCCACGTTGTTCAAAATCAGTCAAAGTTGACCTGGCCACGTGAATTGGAGCATTGTTTTGTTGCAATTGCCAGCCGTTTAGCGCATTCATAGCCATATGCTGGGAAATTAGGGCCGACCATCTCCTGGTATTGTATTGCGTTCATTCTGGTTGAAATGAATGACAGCGGCATCTTTTTCAAGTAGCCAATTGCGCCTCATACCATCACAGAATTACCGCCAGATTGGCGCTTACTGAAAATCTTTTCTTCGGTGCGCAAATCGTGCCAATAATAGGCAAATCCATCTGGGCCATCCAAATTGAACTTATTTTCACCTGAAAAAATTATTTTGCGCCATTGTTTTGTCCAATGAATGTGATTCAGAGCGAACTTCTTACGCCCCTCAATATTGGCTTGTGACAACATTGGCTTACGCTTCATTTTTTGTATTTTAAGCGGCCAGAGCCACTTAAAATTTGTCGAATACGTTGAACACCAACAGATAAATTATTTTCTGTCTTCAATTGCCGAGCAGACTTAAAACTTTTCATGGCACTTCGAATTAAACACCGTTTTTGCGTTGGTGATACAGATGATGGCCGTCCAGTTTTGTAGTTTTGACCATAATTTTGACGATCTTTGTGGAAATTCAGCACAACATGTTTACTTCGGCTTATTACCTTTGCTATCTGATGAATTGACAATGATGTAAATATAATCTTTTAATGTGGAAATTTCAGATTTTTCCGCTTCAGTCAGTGGTTTGCCGCGTCCCATTGTTAATTGATTGAATTTTAGATGACATCTGCGACACAACTATTGTGAAATTGCATAAATTGTCTCTAGAAGGTTTTTAACGGCAAATTCCATCGCAACAAGTGTCAAAAAATGCAAGCACCATTGTTTATTTTTCTCAAAACATCAAATGGTCCTAACCGTATTTCTCACTTTTAAAGTGCAAAAATTAAAAAAAAAACTGATAAATTCAAAATTTCGTAATATTTTGGAAAACCACTTTTTTTGAGCAATCCATTCAAATATCCACGTATCCAAACTGAATAATTTGAATATCGAAATCAAATTAACGCCCGGGCCATATGTGAGTGTCATAGTTTTCTACCGAGAAAAAATCATTATGTTATAGGCTGTATAAAATGCATATGTTCACATATGTGTGCCTTTCCATCGCAAATTGACAAATTGAAATTTTAAACGCAGTTAATGAGGCAAATAGATCTATGACTGAATTGATAATTTGCGAATGGTGATTAAACAAAAGATTCGTTTGCAAGCACAAAAGTCCGCTTACACAAAAGCCAAAGATATTCGTTTGTCAAATATATAAAACGGAGTACGTCAAACAATGTCAGAACGTGAGCATGAGAAAACTATCTCAATTCCGGAGTTTCCCGGTAGTTCTGAAATACGGGCTGCTTTCAATGTAAATGTCAAATTGCTAAAACTTTCAAGCGCTCCCATGAATTATTTAATGATAGAATTTGTGCTGCATGTTAGCACTTTGATGAAACTTTGATGATGGCTGTCACTCAATGCATCTCAAGTGAAGCTGCTACTTTGCCAAATATTGTGCGCAAAAATCTCACCGATATTTGCCATGCAAATCAAATCAAATTTAAAATTGAAATTGTTAATTCTTATCGTGTGGCATCGCTTCGCCGCATAAATTAACACGTTGACAAGAGGGCTTGAAATTCGCGACTGAAGATGTCGAATTAGCAGGAAATTTATCAGCCAAAATAGTGGAAGCTTGAAGATTGATATGATTACGGCAACATTCCAATGGATTTATGCGCCATTCATTCAGCCCAACAGCAAAAATTGGAATACGTTTTCACATGAATTCAAATTCGACTAATTAAATTTGCTGTAATGGATATTGACTTTGAGCTGAACACACAGCATTCAGAATTCAAGAAGAGAGCGCTTTGAAAAGGATGGGTTTCATTTGAAAATTTAATTGGAACTTCACAGTAGGAAAATCATTATCTCTGTCAAAAGTGCATGCACCTTTCTCGAAGTGTATTAACGCCAGCATAAATACCAATTCGGAGAGGCTATGTGCTTGAAAACTCAGATACATTCTGAATAAGTTGAATGCTGCTTTCCGTATTGAGTCATATTTAGGCTCTCTCTCTCATTCACACAGAAACATTCCCATACATATTATTCAAACATTGCACTTCAACAAGTGCCGATTCAAAAGGTTTTTTCTTGGAAATGATGAAGTCATATCGACACAACTAGTTTCCACCAAACTCTCGCAAAGATGTGTGTATTGTGTAGTCAATTGCTTTGTCGTTTAGATTCTCTAGTGCATGTGAATTCTTTTTTGAACCTGACATGTTATCTTAGCCCATTTGATGCCATTCCGGATAACGACATTCATTAATACTATTCTGAAGAGCTTCAACGTATAATTTGCGGTTTTCATCCAAAAATTGAATATCGTCACACAGGTACCATTGGCTTCATCTCTTTCGGATGAACAACCTTGTGGCATCCATAAATGAATCGGTAAGAATATTTATTACTACAAAAATAAAGTTTTTAATGCTGCCCCGTGAACATTTTGTAGAATATGCTGAACCTAAATATCCTTCAATTTTCCCAGAAAATGTATTTTTCTTCATGGGCCTGTTTTATTTTAACTTTTTTCACGGGGCATGAAAACAAACTTTTTTTGGGTATCATGCATATTCTTACCGATTCAAATGAGAAATGACAAAATATCTAAACCTATCTGTAAAAGCATTGAAATTATAAACAAACATACGAAAACTCCTTCGAATGTCACGGCGGCGCTACCTGTCGTTGGAAGTTGAGCTTTCTCCTCTCCATTCGACCGACCGTCTCGCTTTTGAAATCGTACAGTAATTGCTGTGCTCTGTACAAAACAAAAGTTAACTCGAATTGATTACTTTTGTGCATGTGTGGTTCAGTGAATTGAGAGCAAGAGATAGAAAGAAAGAAAGAGAGAGAGAGAGAGAGAGAGAGAGAGAGAGTACGTTAATACTCAGTGCATGAATTCGAGATTTGGTTCCTTTTGATACATTGCTTTTCGACACTGAAATCTCGATTTGCTCGTTGTTGAGCGCAATAGTGGCTTATTCGGTTAACGACCATTCTCTTGCTCTCTGCCGCCGAATTCAACGTACTGTGTCCTATCCAAATCAACATAGACAACTTCGATGTTCCGAGTTCGATTGCAAAAATCTTTTGTAGTTTTCTATTGATTTCAATACATTTGTATATCAACGAGCAGCAAATTTTATTCTCAATTTGGTTAAAACTATGGATATATTTATTTACCCAATCAAATGCGCATGGCGAAATGATTATACTTTTCATCATAATCAATGGAGCAAATGACTATCCCCATGACATGTTGATATGCGTTTGGCAGCTTTGATTTTGAAACCTCCATAAACACATTGGTTTATTTATGTTGAGATTTCACATAGCCAAATTTCCGTACAAAGTCTTGTTCATTTCGAATTCGCGGCATAGAAGTGTCATGTTTGCTGTTCTGAAGCTTTCCATAAGTTTGAATATTTGTAAATACAATATTGGCAGTTTGAGCAAAGCCTAACAACATTATCTTTTTCACAAAATAATATTAAAATAAATATTGTATTTGATTATATTTGAAATAAGAATGATTCGCAAAAAAGGAACATTTCATTCCATTACTATTAAAAACATCGAGGAATTGAATAAAATGTCCTTACAAAATACAAATATTTCAATACCGAGATCTTTCGATTTATTTTATATGACGAATCCAAAAGGTATCCCAATACGTTCTCACGGCGAACTACGAACAATCTGTTCTCAAGGTGACAAAAATTTCGTCATTGGTGCGACTTTAAGAACAGACATTTACAAACAAGGGTGTATTTATGAAGAGACTTGCATTTCGATGTAGAAAATTTGCGAAATTATTCAACTTTCAAGTTCAACAATTTCTGAGCCTTATGCTCTGATTTTCTAGCACCTCAACGTCTGAAGTTTCTAAGCCAATACCGAAATTTTGATGGAATTTTTCTGAAATAATTAATGAATCATCTGTTTTTACCTATCGATTTTTATTCTAATCTATCATGCTCATGCATTAATTAATATCACGAAGCTATAAAGTGTGTCTGTTGATACGGCCGTTTCAAATAAAAGCTAGAAATGCAATTCGAATGGATATTTTCGAAGTATTCGATTGGAATGGATTGGAATAGCAAATAATATTTAATAATTATAACATAAAACAGTTTGACCTTTGGTCAGATAAATAATAATCAACTCTACCTAGATTTTATTCACTGTACGCTCTCATTTAAGTCATATTCAACTTTGAGAGAAGTTTTATGATTTCGATATGTAGAACCCGTTATTCTAACAAGAAATGCAGAAGTAGGCACTCGAATCAGGTTATCATAATTAACGTGATTCATGATGGTCAAAATATCCAGAATATTGTAGATCACGGGAAGAAGAAAATCAAAAATACCAATCACTCGATATGATATATTGGCATTTCCTCATAACTGATAATTTATATTGTATTATGCTTTTATCCAAGGTATTATGCAGCTCAACCGGCTAACGCATTTGAAAAGCGAAAACCAGCTAACGAGATTAAATGAATAAATTCATTGAAATATAATTGAAGGTTCAGGCTTCGTTCGAATTCTAATATATATGGAAATTATTATCAAGTATTTCAATCAAGCTGGCTTCGAATCCATCCGATCGATTTTTCACATAATATCTTTTTGGTTTTGATAAAGCCCGAGCAAACACGAATATTTTGGCATACTTCGGGCAGAAGCCATTCAGAGGCCACCTGAAAGACGTAAAATGTGAAGATATCCGATTTCCGAATATATTTAGTTTGAAGGTAAACCGCATATTTTGCATTGCATTTGCTTTCAAAATTAAAGATTGATGATTATGATATAAAAAATCTCTTTCCAAGGTGAGTTCTCGTTCCGTAAGTGAAAACAAAACACGCAATTATTGATATCAAATGTTTTGCCACAAAATACATGGAAGGCAATGCAATTAGTGAACAAACGAAATGAACTCAGAAAGTGTCGGAACAAAAAAAAAAAAAAAAACATATTATTATTTGAATAGCTTTTAGAAAGTTTCAGCTGGATATTTCGAAGGTAATCTCCGAGCAAACAAACAAAAAAACAAACAAATAAAGATACCAAATCATCATCAAAGAAGTTTATAAGGGAAACATTCAAACTATCATAGCTTTCGAACGGCTTTGTCGATTTTGATGATTGAGGTATCGTTCGAATCGTCTTGACGAGTAGATTCAGGATTACTACATTTTGGAGTCATCGGAAATTTATTGTTATTATATCTGTAGATTGTGTGGTTGAGCCACAGTGACCGTTTAAAAAACGACCATTTTTTGAGTTGTCTTCAGTCCTGAATGTTTCAGCCGAATCCTATAAAACTCCGAACAGATGGTAGGGCAAAAGTAAACGGTAATAACTTTTGAACGGATTGTACACTTACAATTATCAAGAAAGCCACTGGAAGCATATTGACAAGAAGATTTGGAATAGCTTAACATTAGGGGGAATTCAGCAAAGGGCGAAACGACCATACACACGTGGTAGGGCGCGTAGTAGACTACGCCATGTATTTTGCAAAGCGTGTAACTGATCTATTCGAATTTCGGGTCAAATGTTCGAACTAACCTAAATAGGGTAAAGCAAGGTCAAGTTTAAACTAACATGATTTTTCTGGGCCTATAATGCAAGGGCTTTTCTAGTTTTTTTAATGGGAATGCTTTTGTCACTCGCGTATACTGCTGTCCACCGTGATGATGTTTTAAACGAGACCAAAATAAACAGGTCTGTGAAAGATTTTAATTTGGTGAGATTTTCTCCGAAAATGTCGTATTAACAAATGTCTGAGAGTGTTCTGGTGCTGTAGGAGAGCGATTGGCAGGAATTGGGGACTCAGTCCACAGAACCTGACATGGCTTCATACAGCAATAGTTCGCACTATATTATCATACGGTGCTAAGCAGAAGCTAGAATGACTGCATTTCGCTTGAAAGGTTTTCATTCAGTGGAAGGTGCTTTGAGCCGTACGAACACTCATCAATTACGGATGAATTGTTTGAATACGACTCAATCCTACAAGCGCCTACGGACAGGTGTGCTCCAAGGTACATTTTCCATAAAGACTATCAGGTAGTCATACCGGATAGATCGACTGGAAATGGCTTCTGGAACGCATTGAATGCGGATATCGAAGCATGGTTCACCGATGCATCAGTTGGTGATGACGGGTCTGGATATGGCATTTATAATGCCACGTCAGAAACAGAGCTGTTTGGCCACCTTGGCAAATCAGTCGACATATCACGAGCTGAACTTGCCGCTATACTCATCTGCTGTCTAGAGATAGCTAAGAGCGAAAGCTTAACCCCGATTGAAATTTTTAGCGACAGTATGAGCGCTCTTAGAGCAATCAACAACTATAAATTTGAATCCAAGTTGGCACATGAATGCGCTGTCCTTCTGAATAGCATCGCCAATACAAGAGAAGTCACTATAATATGACCCCCTGCACATTCCCAGATACGGGGAAATGTAAGAGCCGATGCACTAGCAAAATTAGGAACTACTCTGAGTACGGAAGGCCCTGAACCTTTTCTCCCAGTTAGCGAGAAAAGATGCAGAGCCGCCTGCAACTGCTGGCTGCAAGAGCGAATATATCATCGCTGACGTAGCAGTGACACTTGCTCTCACTCGAAACTGTTTGTCACGGCGCCGAATGAGAAACTAACAAAATATCTGCTAAGTCTCGATAAACTCAGGCTAAGCTACACGGTCGGAATCATTACAGGCCATATCAGGCTCAACTCTTATCTAAGACGCATAGGATTTAGAGACGATCCAGACTGCAATTACGGCAGTGGAGGCGACTGTCCCGCACTCAGCAATATTAGACTGCATGTATTTCGTCTAAATTTGCTAACACCTGGCGAAGTCATGTCAGCCCCAATTGGCAAGATCTACGAATTCGTCAAAAAGACGCACAGATTCCCCCTCAGTAGGAGCTAAAAACGCGTCCCTTCAACTCTCTTTGACAACTTAATGAGAACGGTGCCGAGGTGACACCGGATCTCATTTCAGCAACTGTCACAAACTAAAATTGGATACACAGCCGGAACTCAACTATTTATTACGGGTTGCCCGCAAAAGGTCCTCGACCTACGCGACGATTTCATGTATTTATGAGGTCCCCTTTCTAATCCATACATCCCATATCCAAAAATGTGCTCGAAAATGGAGTTTCTTTACTCTTTCGCTTGAAACAAATAATCGTCACAGATAATCAATCGATCTGGAAATTATTGGAACGTTCAAACTAAATTATATGACCATTCAAAGACAGAAAAATTGTTGCGATACCAAATGAACGTGAAGTTACACAAATTATTGAATTAAAAAAACTGCAATACAAGATATAAAAAATACAAAATGGTGCTTGCAACAGTACGCACCGAGTATCCAATTCGTTTTAATTGAAAACGTTGACAAATTATGCGTGAATATTATTTTATTAGAATTTCGGGAAGGATTCATGCTTCGGATGTGAATCGTTCGGAGATTGCTGCGTTGAAATATGAATATTCAAAAATACGGGGCAATATAATATGTTTTTAACAGACGAGATAGCCACAAAAGCGGTGAATGTAGCGAGCAGTGTGAATGTAGCGATATGCCCATGTCACTAGGATTTCATGAATTTATACTTCATAAACACAAAATCACGCTCAATTTATGCACATTATTATTTTGCACAATAATCGTCATCTAATTTGGTTCGACTCAACAATAAATATCGCACATAAGAAATCATAAAATAATCCATTTATGCAGCAACAGTTTTTATTTAAATTTGAATGTGTCCGTGATATGTGTAACCTATTAATTTATTTTAATTTGCTCAAATTCAATCTGAAAATGCTAATTTTTGCTTGTGCAATATAAAAAAACTCGCATACTGCGCGTACAGTAATCAATTTTTGTGGATTAACTGGCAGAGGATTGACAACATGCGAACGCCCGCATGCTTCGTTCAATTATTATTCAGTTTGCTTGCGTTTGAAATTTGCCTCCAAATCAGCGAGTCGATTTAAACAATTCAATGCGAAATTTATTGTATGCGTCAATGAATTGCAAATTGCAAATTTCAAACATTTTCGGTGGTCATTTATATGGTACATACGACTAAATATCAAAATCGAGCAATTTAAGCTATCATGAGCGAAGATAAATAATGGATAATGCCGATGGTCTAGCGTTGATAAGCTAAATTAACAGCAAAAGCCCATGTGCAAATCGTTTCTTTACAATTGCTGACAGACGCAATACATTATTTGCATTTCGGGGTGTTTTATTTCTCGAAAATTATTGATGTAAACAAACGCATTAGGATATTGGGGAGGGATAGATTTCTCTAACTATTTCTTCTCTATTTATCTTCTTTGCAGCTATTACTTGATCTGTTTCACTATTACATCCCTAGCAAATACAGTATTCTGACATTTAATAGGAATAATAGGGAATTTAAGGATATTTTATGAGAATCAATAGCATTAATAGCAATAAATAGAATTAAATGATAACAAAAATGCACTTGCCAGCTTTTACTTTTTTGTATCAGCTATTAGTTTTGTTTTTAGCTATTAATTGCTATTATATTCCAAATTTGCTATTAATATTGAGTTATCCCCTTGGATATTGGTTTCTTGCTGGTACTGTAAATTAAATGCTATTGAGTGTATGCCATTCCAAATCGAAAGCATCCATTCCGGGCATATTGGTGAGGAAATTTATATCATGAGCAACAAATTTATTGCATATTATTCGAATTTGTGCACACCGTGTGAGTAGAGGCACTGAATTGTGGGGGAACAAAGAGAATTTTTGATATTGATACTTTTTCAAATGGAATATTTATTTTTTCCAGTGTCAAAATCCAGCCGATCGCATTGAATAATTTGATTTTGACCAATTGTCAGAGATATATATTCGTATACGTGAGGACTTTGAGCTGAAATCGTGACTAAAGTGATGTTTCGGCGTCAATAGCTTTTTGAATGAGGGTAAGTAAAATCAAGAGCGCAAGAAACGGTCTAAGTACCGAAAATATTAACCAGTTCATTGTTGGGAAAATGATATGACGTATTGTGGTTTTGGGCAAATCAAATCAAACACAGACGCCGCCTGTTGTAATTCGTTTATTTTAAACCCCAAATTAAGGTGTTTAAATCGACTCGAAGCTGTTAAAAACCCAATATTTCACATTCGATTGACATTTACCATGATTGATAAGGATATTTTGAATTCATCAAATCGTTTCACTTTTGAATACATTTCAATCAAGGCGAGTTAATTGTTGCAAACCGAACAACATATTTGGGTCAAAGCCTCTTATTGGAATATAAATAGATTGAACGCAATTTAATTTCATACACACAATGCTGTTGAACTGCCAAATGAAATATAGAATTCGTTATTGTAGGTAATACATATATAACACTATAGTAGAATTGAATGCCTGAGAAAAATAACGACTCAAATCTTTCCAACATGGAAGTCTGAAGCATAGAAAAGATACACGCATTACTGAAACTGAGAATAAAACTTTGGCATATCACAACTGAAAAAAAAAAATTCAGAAGAATGAAACATCCGAAAAGATCACATGAATATTTTTCTAGTTTCAGTTTTTCGTATTCTGTTTTCAAGTTTCATTTAAATGTAATTTCTTTTCAAGTTGACCCATTATAATAACGTCGATTGTATTATTGGGTGAACAAATGAATTTTAAAGGATTTACAAGAGATGATATACTAGCACTATATCGCATCGGGCAATCTTGTAACTATCTTCATGTCAAAGCATCATCATTACTCATCACTTTTCAGTATCTGTCATTTCACCGAAGTGTAAACAACATAGTTTTTGTGTGCCCCGAATATGTCAACTTTTGTTCCATCAAAACACAATTTGCGGGAAGGATTACTTCTTTGCTTTCATTTGAAGAAATCTGCAGCTGAAAGTCGTCGTGTGCTGCAGGAAGCTTATGGGGATCATGCTCCATCGATTTTCACTTGTGAGTACTGGTTTAGACGATTTAAAAGTGGTGATTTTGATACGAACGACAAAGAGCGTCCTGGAGGCCCACAAAAGTTTGAGGATGTTGAATTGGAGGAATTACTCGAGCAAGATTCATGTCAAACGCAAGAAGAACTTGCAGAATCATTGGGTGCAGAAACTCAACTAGCTATTTCCAATCGCTTAAAAGCCTTGGGATTCATGCAAAAGGTAGGAAATTGGGTGCCGTACGATTTGAAGCCGAGAGACGTCGAACGGCGTTTTTGCATGTCTGAAATGCTGCTCGCTCGCCACAAAAAGAAGGCTTTTTTGCATCGGATCGTAACGCAAGATGAAAAATGGATTTATTACGACAATCCGAAACGTAAAAAAGCGTACGTGAAGCGCGGCCAACCCGGCCCATCGACGCCGAAGCCGAATATTCATGCGGCCAAGGTGATGCTCTGTATTTGGTGGGATCAGAAGGGTGTGCTGTTTTATGAGCTGCTAAAACCGGGTGAAACTATTACTGGGGAACGATACCGACAACAACTCATCAAATTGAATGCAGCAATCAAGCAAAAACGGCCAGAATGGGCGACCAGACATGAGTCATTGATTTTCCATGTTGGATGGGAGCCGCTACCCCACCCGCCGTATAGCCCAGACCTGGCACCTTCTGACTACTATCTATTTCGATCCATGCAGAATGCCCTTGCCGGAATACGGTTCACTTCAATCGACGGTATCAAAAATTGGCTCGATTCGTTCTTTCGCTCAAAAGATGAGGACTGGTTTTGGCAAGGAATCCATAAATTGCCAAAAAGATGGGAAAATGTTGTGGCTTCAGATGGACAATACTTTGAATAAAATATATTGTACCAGCTTTTCAAAATAAACTCTCTAAATTAGAAAAAAATACTTTAAAATTTATTTGTTCACCCAATACGAGATCAATGGTCTCAGACCATTAAGAGAAACGAACAAATCGAACAAGAGACTCGGACATCGGCTTGTATATCTTTATTCATTAAAATAATATGATATATTATTGGGAGTACAAATTGAAAACCGCGCTTAATCGTCTTTGATTCCAATTCCTATATTTATGAATCATTGTGTGCGGTACAACGGTCGATTTCATTCGTTTGTTTCGACTTACAGTAATTTGTTATTTTGAAAACGCATCGATGAGCAAATCCGAGATGAATTTTTTTAAGACAAAAATGACGAAAAAAAGACGAAAAGATTGAAGATTAGATTTTGGTTGTTTGGTTGATTTAATTTTTGTTTCAAATGATTCATTAAGTTATCATAGCAATGACGTGTAGCAGCACAAAATATTGGGAGTACAATTTGAAAACCGCGCATTCGTTACTAACTTCATATCTATCATAGATGTCATTATTTTGACTTTGACAGCTATTGTATCTTAAAGAGGATAAAAAAATACATTGAAAACGATCTGTCAAACTTATCATTCAGTTGAATACACAAGTTTATTATTGCGTTGAAAATGTCGAGCTACGTACCTAAAAAACAGCATTTGCGGGAAGTTTTACTTTATTGGTTTAATCTGAAGAAAAATGCTTCCGAGAGTCATCGTTTGTTATGCGAAGCATATCCAGAATATGCTCCGTCGATTAGAACGTGCCAGGAGTGGTTTGCGCGGTTCAAAAGTGGTGATTTTGATGTGGAAGACAAAGAGCGTCCAGGCCAAGTGAAAAAGTTTGAAGACGAGGAGTTGGAAGCACTACTCGATGAAGACTCGTGTCAAACGCAAGAAAAACTTGCAAAATCATTGGGAGTGACACAACAATCCATCTCCTATCGTTTAAAAGCCATGGGAATGGTTCAAAAGCAAGGAAATTGGGTGCCGTACGAATTGAAGCCGAGAGACATCGAACGCCGTTTTTTCACTTGTGAACAGCTGCTTCAAAGGCAAAAACGGAAGGGTTTTTTGCATCGTATTGTGACTGGTGATGAAAAGTGGATTCATTACGATAATCCGAAGCGAAAAAAATCGTATGGTTACCCCGGCCACGCATCAACATCGACGCCAAAGCCGAACATTCATGGCTCGAAGCTAATGCTGTGTATTTGGTGGGATCAGCTCGGCGTGATCTATTATGAGTTGTTGAAACCAAACGAAACCATCACAGGAGCATTGTACCGAACTCAATTGATGCGTTTGAGCCGAGCACTGAAGGAAAAACGGTCGGAAACGGTCGCAAGACACGATAAAGTTATTTTGCAACATGACAACGCTCGGCCACATGTTGCTCAGGTCGTTAAAACCTACTTGGAAACGCTTCGATGGGAAGTCCTACCCCACCCGCCGTATAGCCCAGACATTGCCCCTTCCGATTACCACCTCTTCCGATCAATGACACATGGCCTGGCTGAACAGCATTTCCATTCTTACGAGGAATGCAAAAAATGGGTCGATTCATGGATAGCCGAAAAAAGCACAGATTTCTTTCGACGCGGAATCCGTAATTTGCCAGAAAGATGGGAAAAAGTTGTGGCTAGCGATGGACAATACTTTGAATAATCAATTTGTAACCATTCTTCCATAATAAAGATCGGAATTTTGAAAAAAAATGCGCGGTTTTCAATTTGTTCTCCTAATATAAATCGTGTTGATGTGACTTTGATTCAAAATATAGAAATATTATATAGAAATAATAGATTGTGATTTGAAATAGATATTATTATTATTATAATTATTATATCATTTCTACGAAACAATGATTGATTAGTTGAACATGGAAAATTGCAATAAAATCAGAGAAAATAGTTATTTTTCCAAATTTATAAATACACAAATCCATTTTTTGCTTTTATGAAAATTGGATATTGGCTTTTTACAAATAATAATCTATTATTTGACCGTGTTTTATTTTTATTAGTTTTAATTGTAAGGTATATTGGTGCTTTCACGCTGAATAATTTTGTGCAAAATGGCTGCAATTTGCAATTTGTGGCGATCAGATAGTTTCAATGGTCCAAGAGATGAGCTGTGAGTTGAAATGTACTCTCTTATATTTATTAATATTGAGGATAAAACGTATGTATATCGAGATTTTCGTCGTTTCCATTTGTTCTATGGTATACCAAAACTATGATAATTTATGTCCATATGATCAAATATTTGTAAAATAAAATATAAGTTATATCCGGTTGTAAAGATGTCAAAGTGACGAGCATCTCATCACACAATTCCAAAGTGTAAACAAACAGATTCTGCAGCTAATAAATGCTAATCCAGCGCATTTTTTGCCGGTTTTAATATTTATTCACGTTAAATTATCGCTTTATTTATTACTTCATGAACTCGTGAAATGTGCTTAGAGCTTATTATTATAGTATTATTCCATTAAATGGTTCATAAAATTCACACCATTTTCTTCATCGAATGTCAACTATTTATAATTTTGTCATTAAAACGTTAATTGTTCTGAAGATCGTAAAATGCGCATTGGTAATGAGTTTGGAACAAAAATCTGTATGTCGTCATGGTATACGTAAATAAAACAGAACCTGAAACGTGATTCACTTTATTATGTTTGCGATCGAATAAATATTAGGAGTACAAATTGAAAACCGCGCATTCGTTACTAACTTCATATCTATCATAGATGTCATTATTTTGACTTTGACAGCTATTGTATCTTAAAGAGGATAAAAAAATACATTGAAAACGATCTGTCAAACTTATCATTCAGTTGAATACACAAGTTTATTATTGCGTTGAAAATGTCGAGCAACGTGCCTACAAAACAGCATTTGCGGGAAGTTTTACTTTATTGGTTTAATCTGAAGAAAAATGCTTCCGAGAGTCATCGTTTGTTATGCGAAGCATATCCAGAATATGCTCCGTCGATTAGAACGTGGCAGGAGTGGTTTGCGCGGTTGAAAAGTGGTGATTTTGATGTGGAAGACAAAGAGCGTCCAGGCCAAGTGAAAAAGTTTGAAGACGAGGAGTTGGAAGCATTACTCGATGAAGACTCGTGTCAAACGCAAGAAAAACTTGCAAAATCATTGGGAGTGACACAACAATCCATCTCCTATCGTTTAAAAGCCATGGGAATGGTTCAAAAGCAAGGAAATTGGGTGCCATACGAATTGAAGCCGAGAGACATCGAACGCCGTTTTTTCACTTGTGAACAGCTGCTTCAAAGACAAAAACGGAAGGGTTTTTTGCATCGTATTGTGACTGGTGATGAAAAGTGGATTCATTACGATAATCCGAAGCGAAAAAAATCGTATGGTTACCCCGGCCACACATCAACATCGACGCCAAAGCCGAACATTCATGGCTCGAAGCTAATGCTGTGTATTTGGTGGGATCAGCTCGGCGTGATCTATTATGAGTTGTTGAAACCAAACGAAACCATCACAGGAGCATTGTACCGAACTCAATTGATGCGTTTGAGCCGAGCACTGAAGGAAAAACGGTCGGAAACGGTCGCAAGACACGATAAAGTTATTTTGCAACATGACAACGCTCGGCCACATGTTGCTCAGGTCGTTAAAACCTACTTGGAAACGCTTCGATGGGAAGTCCTACCCCACCCGCCGTATAGCCCAGACATTGCCCCTTCCGATTACCACCTCTTCCGATCAATGACACATGGCCTGGCTGAACAGCATTTCCATTCTTACGAGGAATGCAAAAAATGGGTCGATTCATGGATAGCCGAAAAAAGCACAGATTTCTTTCGACGCGGAATCCGTAATTTGCCAGAAAGATGGGAAAAAGTTGTGGCTAGCGATGGACAATACTTTGAATAATCAATTTGTAACCATTTTTCCATAATAAAGATCGAAATTTTGAAAAAAATGCGCGGTTTTCAATTTGTACTCCCAATAGAAAAACGATATTCAAATTCATTTTCACTTTTTCGCACACACTATGTGTGGTAAAAGTATTGTGATCGGTCCAAAAAAAACTCATAACGCCCGGAATAATTTTCCTATGCGTTTTGAACCTGAAATAAAACGATTGCAACAATTCCTGGAGAAATTTTTTGTCCGTTTGTGGTACGTTGTCCGTTCTACGTTGTACGCAAAAAATTTGTTGACACGATAACTAAAAAAATTCAGATCACTGAATTGATGCCATCGATTCCGCGTTGATATCATGCACCCATTCCAAATATGTATAATATAATATTGGTTTTGTTCCAATTTGGTAACATTCATACTTTGCGGGAATAATGTCCTATTGTTTTACTCTATCACTGTACAAATGAATGGTTCAAAGTAAAAATGTCAAACTTATCGCTTAAAAGTTCAATTCACACCAAATTGGAACAAAACAATACAGTGTTACTCCATATTTCATTCAATTAGGTGAAATGCAATGGCAGTGGGAGCCAAACGGAAGAATTGTCAAACAAAACATCGTGTGCATGCACAGTTTTTGCATTTGCAAGTGATTGCAATACATTAATCATTGTCAACTTCAATACATTGTTTCAATCATTTCGATTACACTTTGTTTTATGGCAAACGAGCCCGATCTTGAGAAGCACAACAGAAAAGCATACAATATTATTGTCTTTTCGTTATGCAAATATTCTGATGCTATCTGTACATTCATTCGGCATTTTTTGTACATTTGTAGATCTGCTTGTCCCTTGTTTGAACTGCCAATAAAGTATATACCTCGTGATGCAATGTTGCTTGAATGGAGCAATCCGATTCATTTATTAAAAAGAACGAATCTCGTTAATTTCTTTTGATATATTTACTTAGTAAATACAATTTGAATATTTGATTCGAAGGAACACGACGAGGGAATAAAGCCAAATACAAGGAGTTCGTTCCGCATTCCGATTTGATTTGTATTGAGTCTTGTTTTTCATCCGCAAATGCACCACACACACACATTGAAAAAGAATGAATCACTTCACACAGAGAATTAATTGGGTATTCTTTTTAATTGTCGGCGAATTTAAATATAAATTGACCGACAACATTGAAAATGTACCAATTTGGTTTAGATTTGAAGTTTAAGACGTATTGACATTGGTTTTACTTAAATTTCACCGCAAACGTATAGACTGTCAATATGTTTAATATATTTTACCGCCAAAAAGAAACATATGGACATTGGTAAAGTCTATGCGTTTGTGGTGAAATTTAAGTAAAACCAATGTCAATACGTCTTAAACTTCAAATCTAAATCAAATTGGTGAATGTTCAATAAAAAAACGATAAATTCTCTGTGTGTTTGATGATATGTTAAAAAATATATATTTTTCCCACAGTTTCACATTGAACAAGTAGACGAACATTCTAAGATTTATTGAGAGATGTAATAATGGATGCTAACTTTTGCTAATAAATAAAAAGCGATGAGGATAAGCGAAAGTTTTCAGAGATTATTTTTGATGGTTGATTTGCATAGCCACCATCACCAGTCATGCGATCGAAGTTTAATTTGATTTTTTGGTACCTAATTCAATCAATTTCCATTCAGTATCGACCGCAGCTGTGTTCAGTTTCGCAAGATTGCACATCCACGCAAAGAAGCGCAACGGAACACGCCAGCAAACAATTGGCGCGAATGGGAATTAAATGCTTGCATTTGGTTTCGAATGTTACCACTTTATACTTAAACATTATCGCATGGACTGTCTTCACTTCACTTTTATATGATATCCGACAATTATGGCTAGATTAATTTCACAGCAGCTTTGAGCTAGCCTCAATGATATACTGTTTTAATGCATAAATAAAGGTCTTTGCGGTTTCTCGTTGACTTTTTATTCGAAGGCTTGTGATTAGAAGATAACAAGCGAATTAGCATGATTGATTGTCCCTTCGAAATCATTAGCAGGTTGTAATTGTAGATTTTCGATTGGATGTGCAAGCCATGAGTGAATGAAAGATATTTATTGTATAAATATGGTTGGCCGGTCAACTTGCATGTTTGATTAAGCGAATTGCGTGATCCGGGTTGTACACCAAACTTCAGAGTTTAAATGAATGTTGATTCAAATCATCGCAATCTCAAAAAAGTTTACCTCATTCGATAATGATGAATTCATTTAAGCAATGGTCGACCAAAAAACCCTCAGTTAAATGAAAAATTCTTTTATTAAATAATTAAGGTGGGAACGAAACAGTTTTTCTTTCGAAACAATACTGTACTCAAATAAATATTCACCGTGTTGTTTTTGAGATCTCGTAGGAAATTTAATCCATCGGTTGAACCGCCAATTACCAAAATTAATGCAAAAGAATGGACAATGCCAATAAAAACAGAGGTATCTTCAGAATTACAAATGCTGTAGATGGTTGGGTTCAGCCTCCACTCAATGGCAACATATTTGATATTTTCAACACCTCCAAAGCACACAATCAAATTAAGAACAGATGCTGCGAGCAAACACGTTCCACGCGAAATCTCGGGTCAGAGCGGTAAAGACGTCGAGCAAATTAATTATGTATGCATGTATTCTACAATGGATTGCATGAAAAGCAAATTAATGGATATTGTGCGCACTACCTTTTAAATATCATCACATTTTTTCCGCGCCCTGAATTCAAAATTTGGTCATTTCAATAGGAAAGTATTATAATGATAAACAAAAAGCGGAGTTAAATCAAAAAAGAACGTTCAAGACTACTGTCAAATCTCGAATGTACCCAGGCCTTTTATTGAGAATACTATTCAAAAATCAAATTTTTGTTCATCTCAGAAACAAATATTTTGATGCTCATGAATTAAAATCCTATTTCGCGTTCCTTATTTGTTAGATTAAATTAGTTTTCGGTAAAATACCCTAAAGCCAATGATATTCGCCATGTCTATCGCATCCAATTGTTTGTTGTAATGCAAGGCCAATTCCTACCTAATTCAGGGAAGTTCAGCATAATTTCAAATTGAATTTGGATTTGACTTCACAAAAAATTTTCATGTCAACACGTTTGCATTTATACACAAAGAAAATTTGAAGTGTATTCTTTTTTTTATTGTTGGTGAATTCAACATTAAAAATGTATCAACAATATCGTCAATGGTTTAGATTTGAAGTTTAAGACGTATTGACATTGGTTTTACTTGGATTTCACCGCAAACGTTTAGACTTTACCAATGTCAATTTGTTTGATATACCGCCAATTAGAAACATACTGACATTGGTAAAGTAAAAGTAATGTCAATGTCAATAAGTCTTAATCTACAAATCTAAACTAAATTGGTACATTTTCAATGTTTTCGGTGAATTTATACGATAAATTCTCTGTGTGTACGTACGTTGTTCGTAGTTCATTTTCAGTTCTCTCACTCAATTATGCGATGGTGTGCAAAAAATATCACATTTTTATTCCATTTATAACAAATCGAACAGAATTTGTAATTCCGTTTCGGAATAATCGTGTATTATTATTCGCCTTGGATTAAGATTTGGATGGAATCACGTAAGCTGCCGCTGTAACAAATTTAGATTCAAAAATACCAAATGGATTCTTTCTGAGTAAATGATTCGTGCAATCAGCCAACAAGAGTATATCGGTTAGATAAAATACAATAACATATAGCGCAACATCTGTTCCAATTCTCATCCGCATATATTACTCAGATGATGTGATGAAAAATGGATTGGAACGGAGCTATAGAGCTCTTTCGAAATTCAAGATTTTTATCAATTCATTCAATGCACGGAAATTTACATTGTCGTTGTTAATGCGATTGTAGATAGTTTGTGGTATTCGAACAAATGAAATTAAAATTTAGATATCTTCATTGATTCGCTATTCGTGTTACGTTAATAAACCCGTGAATATTCCGTTTGTCATTTCGGTTGAAGCCTATTGCAACTAAGATACAAATCGCTTTAAATGAAAATTATTTTCCGAATAACAGACTCGACTAAATGTTCACTTCGAGAAAGACATAGAGAGAGAGAGAGAGAGAGAAGAGAGAGAGAGAGAGAGAGAAAATAGGAGGATGATGGATCAAATTTGCCAAATAAAGTCAGTTTGACTTAAATAATTTATTGAAATAAACATCAGCTTCATTTATGCTTCCTCGAATGAAAACTAAATCGCTTCCACTCAACATCATTTCAATTCCATTTTATTCAAGAGTAAAATTTGTCCGTTCGATCATTTCATTCCACGCTTTTTGTCTACCTTGGTCTAGAATAATATTTTGAAATGATTTCAATTAATGATTTTGCATGACAGTCGCTTAAAATGCATTCTTACATACGTAAAACTAACTTTTCCGCATATTTCTCGAAATTCTACGGGTTCACGGGTTATGTTTATTTCTTATCGTATCATAATGTAACATTGAGAATAAGTCGCACAACATTTCAAGTCATTACGATGAGATTTAGGATTGATTAGTAGTACGAATCAGCCGTGCCTTGTTTGCAAATATATTGGCATTTGGATCTAACTCTATTGGTTGCGAGACGGGAACTACGATCATGAATGATGTTTCGCTTCCATTTTCATAGTTATTTTGATGCAATTTTTTCATAAAAAATTCCAACATGAATGAAAATTTATGTTGCACTTTTATTTTGACATTTTAAATGTTGAAATATTATCACATTATTTCATGTTTAAGTTTTACTTTGTATGAAGTTGGGAGGTTTGATTTATTCTTACCGATTCAAATATTTGCCAAATCTCATCGGATTGACATT
This sequence comes from Obolodiplosis robiniae, assembly GCA_028476595.1. Taxonomy (NCBI): domain Eukaryota; kingdom Metazoa; phylum Arthropoda; class Insecta; order Diptera; family Cecidomyiidae; genus Obolodiplosis; species Obolodiplosis robiniae. The sequence continues at coordinate 26,998,967 of CM052014.1, read as the reverse complement.
TTATCTGACCCATTTTTGTTCATAATAATATACTGGACGTTTCATAATGATATGATGTGAGCTAAACATAGTCCTCATACAAATGTTTCGTAATTATATTGAAAACCGCTCTATTTCATGACCAGATCCCAATTGAACTATCCGAAGATATTATCCTATTGAACTGACAATTTATAGGTTTCTATTCCCAATGAGGACCTATTTACGCGTTCATGTACGATTAATTATAATCTCAATTTTTCAAATTATGGTGTCAAAAAATGTTTGCGTACAACGAACAACGTACCACACACGGATAACAAATCGCTCCGAGAATGTTTGCAATTGTTTTTTAAGGTTCAAAATGTATAGAAAACCCATACCCTTGTGAATTCATTGGACCGATCGCAATAATTTTACGCACAGTGCTCTGTGCGGAAAGTAAAAAACAGCTTCAATGTGTTTTTGTGAGTACCACCGTTTCAACTCGATTTCTGTGTGTGGAAAAAATACCTATAGACATGGGTCGAATAACTGTGGAAGCTTTTGATTTGCCTAATAAAACAAAATGAATGCTACGATAATGAAAAAAAGCGTTGGACCTGCAATGTCAATGAAGTCTCTTTTAATCCATTGAATAATCATTAAATTAAAGCTTTTAAATTTTGCTCCAAATTTCATTCAATGATTACTGATGATTGAGAGAAGAGAGAAGGAGTTTCGCATCCATTTGATTAACACAATTCGGACAGGCGACAAAAAGCGTTAAGCGATGCTTTCTTCTTGCACGACCAAACAAATCCTGGAAAACGGAAAAGAGAGAGAAGATCGCTATCGTAGATTTCGACGTTAACGCATAGTCGAGATATGTGTTTTGCATCAAAATCAAAAGCATTTTATATTATCAAATGTGCCAGCTAACAGTGCTAATTTTATAGTAGCTATTTGTTAATTTTTGCCTTACTAATTTATAGCTTCCGAACTCATTTCGTCTCAATTCAAATTGTTGCAAATATTTTTCATCGGCCGATTTGATAACATTTTTTCTGTGAATATATTATATTTGAAAAAATAAAACTTAAGGCCAAGTACCAAAAATGAGTTGGGGAACATATTTTGGGAAAACGTTATCGTTTATGGTATTCAACCAAGCCGACATTTTTGCATATCAAACAAAACTTCATACAATGAAACCACATCTCGCTATTAAAAGAAAGAACAAAATCGTGGCGCCAAATAGTGAATTTCGTTTTGAAAAAACTCCCAGTGCAGTTTATATGAATTTCGAATTCAACTGCAACAACAAGTGCACGTAAAGCAAACCATGATGGCGGGTTGTGAAAGAATCGTTCGAATGTCCGAGCAATTTGACCTTTTCTTATCAAATCTATCATATTACTTGTTAGGAAAGATACATTTAATAAGGTTTTCTTTTAATTTGAAAATATATTGGGAAAATACTGAGGAACTAAGAGACAAACAGAGAATTCGTAACCAATGCAGAGTAGAAGAAAATAAAGAAAACTAACCTTCAGATTAGATGAGCAAAATACTGAAGCTTGAAACTGTTTTGGCACCCAAAAAAATTGAAATAATTGTGAAACGAGAATTTATTCGGAATAATAATAGTGAAACATAAACTATATGTAAATTCAATGTAAATCATGTTTCCTTGATGCATTATTCCTCCCAAATAGCTATTTTTCTATCTTATCTGAAGGTATGTTTTCTTCCCACCGGTTCATATACAACAATCCAGGTCCCAAATGTTGCCAACCATCTTTTTAAATTCGAACAAAAATTGATTATAAAAAATGTATATGACCTTGAAGCACTTAAGACATCGAATTAATTCTTTACCAGCTATTTTCACTAAGTGAAGAAAAAACAAAAAAATTGAAATGAGAATTCGAAAAACAATCTATAAAAAGCAAGTGGATGCTTTGTATCTTCTCCTATGTAAAAGGGTTGTGAATGTCGTTGGACCGCGCCATCTCTACCTAAACGATTGTACTAAACGCTTCAACATTCCACACCTTCCCCGCCTTCCCCTTCTTCAAACAGCGAGTTTGACAGGTTCCGCATCTTTGCTGTCATTGTTTGAAGAAGGGGAAAAAGTGTTTATCATCCATAGACGAATGGTACAGAGGACGCTGCTATCAAGCTAAGTGTCAAAATTCAATTTTGCATCGTCCGCTTGATATAAAGATAATTTTCTTCCAAAGGAAAAAAAGAATATCGAAATAAAGATTAATTCCACCGAAATTGGAATATAATAAACGAGTGCACCGAAAAGTACTTACTCAAAATAGATTATCCGAAAACCAGATGACGAATAATATAGAATGTTCTAATTCCTATCGTTTTGCATGTGGATCTGAATAAGTGGATTGTTGAGATTTGACACTTTTCTGTGGAGAAAAAAGCTTTTCAGTTAACGTTGTCTCGAAGTCAATGTCGTTTTAGCAGCATCGTGTTTCGCAGCATCAAAAACATAATAAAGAAAGAAACGTTTTATTGAGCGAATATATTTACAATTATAGAATCAATAATTTTAACAGAGTATACTTATCAGAATAAAATGCAGAGTTACTTCTTTTTAGGTTCCGAAAAACCAGAGACTGTTTGAACCATGTGAAATATGGTTGAGGAGCGCAGTAGGGAGGAGGAATATACTGAGGATATTACCTCCTCCTAAACGAGAAGAAAACATCCTCCCGATCACTGCGCTCCTCAGACGTATTTCACCTCAGTGAAACAGTCTCTGCGAAAAAAAATCAAATCAAGCACATTTGATGCGCAACTCAAATCTAGCTTCTGTTTTCTAATTTAATTAGAACATTCACTTTCGACATGAATTCACAGGCAGCTAACGGTGAAAAAAAAAACATTAATACTTGAAATGTCTTTGTGCATGCCATCTGCAGATTTTTATTCAAAAAGCTGTACTTTATTTGTGTTTACATTTGCTTGCATTAACACGGAGTTTTATTTTTCTCATCCCTTTTGCTTTCTATGCTGTGATGTACAAACAAAATGTTTATTGTTTTCCGTTCCATTCCATCATGAGTGATCGCTCTTGACTGTTGCGAGCAACCCGTAAAATATGCTCGCAAGCGAAAAGAAAATGCAGATTTAGGAGATACTTTTAAAATTGAAATGCATATATTATTCAAATAAGCAGACTGGAAAAGTCATCAAATTTCAATGCCGACTCCTCTTGCGAAATAAAAGATTTTTCCTTCGATTTTTCGCTTTTGTATGCTCCGAATAAGTTTTTAATGTTTTTTGAGCTAATAAAAATGATTGCTATTTTCCATCTTAAACACCTACATATATAGAGATGAAAAATACTGTTGTGTCATTCGCCTATCTGGAAGGATGGTTACTTCTTGTATTGAATTCCTGTTGCATTGGGATCAGTCACAAGAAAAAATGCCTTTGTATCAAAAATTGGTAGTTTTTTATGGTTTTATAGAAAACGGAACAGTACTTTTTCTCTTTGTTAGTGCTATTTAAGATGTTTTTCTTGTTTAACGTGTTGACAACTCTTTCCCACACCAACGGTTTGAGCAACTTCACAGGTGGCATTTATTGAATAAAATGAAAAAATACATTCGAATATTTATTCGATCTTCTTCGATTCGTAGTGATAAAAACGAGTACATAAAAAGCTGTAATGCTAGAAATCTTAAAAAAAAAAATCATTCATGAAAATTTCTCGATTCGCATTTGCAAGCGCAAGTTTGGTGCACGTTCAATAAGACATGATTAAAATAATACTGTCGATTGGAAATGTAAGCGGAACAAGATTTTATAAACGACATCCAAATGATTGGAAGAAGAAGTGCCAAGATATTTGTATGGCAGCAAATGTTTCGCTCTCTTCTATCAAACTTATTTTATCAATGACGTTGTCATTATGAGCTTAACAAATATACAATACGGTCAATATGATGTCACATTTCCTGTTCTCATTCACGCTCCATTCTCCCGGATCCCCAGTTTTATTTCCCATTCTTTTTGATATTTTTCGCTTTTTCTTTCAAACTCGTTATCTCTTTGTATCTCCTTCTGTCCTTTCTTATCTCCTTCCATCTATTCTCTTTACATTTTCGTCCTTGTCCTCAATCCCCTCTCTTCCTTCCCCGCCCGCTTTGGTGTCTTCAGTTCAACCAATTCTTCCCGCTTCTCGCCTCTGCATCTCTTCCTATTCAGAAATTTACAGAATTCAACAGTGATTGTTCATAACCGTTGTTAATTGGGAAAATAAGTGATGTAGTAATGCCATACAAAATGTTAAACGATGCAATATTTCCAGATGTAACAATAACATAAATGCGATCATTGTATGCTATATGAGCAAACATGGTTAACTTACATGAGTTGGAGCAAGATGCTGAAATTACGGGAATATTGTAAATGAAAGTGGAATTTATTACAAATTTACGATTCAAATCGCACAATTTATATGGATTTAGAACGAAATATCGAAATATAAACAGACTCAGACATGCACGCACTGCGCATTTCAATCAAAGTGAAGATACATGTTGTGTTCGCATAAAGCGAATCTAAGTTGGATTTCATGCTTCTCAATGTGGTACGATTATTGCTTCAATTTACACATAAGGTTATACGCTGGATATCATGCTTTAGGCGTGAGTGAAATCAAGTCAGTAAAAGAGCCATCATAAAACTTCAGTGTGTGTAAAATCAAATTTCAGTTTAACACTGGAATCGCGTGCACACATTTACCCTAATCTCTGCGAAGTTGAATCATGAAAACGACAATGAAATCAAATGCACTGAACATAGCGATGCATTCAGAAGATATTGTGCATTTGATAGAATGCAAAAAATTCGATGAAGCGATAAAAAGCAAATATTTTCACTGAATCATCTCAATTGCGGCAAAACATTCTGGCACAAGATAAGTGCCAATTTGAATAACAATGAAATTGCTGCTTTCGACATAAACGACTGTGTGTGTGTGCTCTTTGTCGACGATGCCATACAACATAATAACGTGCATTCAAAAATTGATTGCCTCATCAAACGGATGTATTGGTTACATTCAAACGTTGGAGATAAATAATGAATTTCGTATTTTTCGTTTTATACGTGGTTTATTTCTGTCAACAAGCAAATAATTGTTTTCCATTTGAAACGAAATCATGATTTACTTTAACATGAGTCAATGAATGAGACTTTATTTCTTAACTAACATCAATAATTGACTTGAATGAAAAGACGTTTGTTGAAAAACCCATTTAATTTCGATTCTTTTTTTAGTTAAAAAGTCACATAAGCTTCCACCTTCGGAAATATCCGTGCTATATATTGTATTTTCATCGATGATTCGAAAATTGTAAGCTCCCAAGTGTACACAAAAATTAGGTGAATCATGAAACTCGTTTTGAATCAATCAAAATTCAAATTTATTGAATATGTTGTAAATCGTTCTAAAACTCCGTATATTTTATTTATTTTTGGTTCCTTTCTCCACTGCGTCATGATATTTTGAATGAAAGCAAAAAAAAAAAAAAATAAATAAATAAATATGATGAACAATGATAAAATTGGTTGAAATATGATTTTACACATCAGCTTACAATCTATTTTCTATGAAAAACTCCTAGCCAATTAAAAGCGTCAACTGCTCTTGTAGAAATTTGTGGGCGACATTCTACGGAGTTGATCGCTGGTGCTTAATTTTCAAATACAGCGAATGTAAAAAACATTAAAGTAATAAAAAAAATTGCAATTAGTTTAAATGGAATATGAGATCCGCAAGCAAATCCCTCAGATTGAACTATTTTCCAACAATTCTTGCAAAACGATGGAAATCCGAATGGGAAAATCCACATACCAAAAAATGAAAAAAAGATTAATTAAAGTAAACATATAAATTCCATTATCCGAACAATTTGGGGATGGGTTCGATGTGCCTTGAAATGAAGCATGTACTTTTTCCTCTCTCCTGTTCGATGCAGTTCGTTGGAGATGCGCGCTTGCAAAAATATAATGATAAATCCTATAATGCTGTCCATCAAAATGCTAATGTTCGCAAATCAGTTTATGTATAAAAACATAGAAATTGAATGAGGCTCAATTAATTTTCATTTGAAATGGTACTTCAGCAGCAGTGCTGAAGCATGATTTTGCTGTTTGGCAATTTCTAGGAGACGGAGACAGAAAAAATAGAAATTTTGTTGGATGAAAGGGGAACAGCCACTTGTTCTGAATTCAAAGTTTATCAGGAAACAAAAAGAATATTATACGGATGGGAAATATAAAATATGTTTGCAAAAATATGATGTCGGTGCATTTAATGAAAATCATTCATTAGCTACCGATATGCATACTTCATGCATTCGCTAAACTATTGGTAGCATTTCTCTTAATGGCCTAGTCGTCCATTCCAATTAGAATGGACCATTCTTATATGTTTCGATGAGTGTGCGATGGTCGGTTAGACGCATTGAGTAGAGTATTTTCAACAAATTATCGCATTTTTTAGTGTTTCGTATTAAGTTTGGAATAGATCGCTCTCTCTCTCTCTATCTATCTATCTCTCTTTCTCACAATGTAGTGGAATGAGCAGGGATTCGGTTCAACCATGAATTTTGTCTTTATTGTATACTTTCATACAATGAAGTCGATCTGCAGTAGTCATTATTGCGCATGCTGTGAACGCGATAAGATAAAACTGTTGTGTCGGTTCACAGTTCAATTTATTTGACACATGCTTAGATGTACATTGTACATGATATGTTTCGTCTGACGAAATAAAAATAAAAAAAAATGTTTTCAGTTTATATTTGCGAGCACATATGCAATTTAAGCGATTGCAAATACAATGAGCTGCATTCATTAATTCATTCATTTAAAAGGAAAGCTTCATCATTGATTGTCTCGCTCTCTATCTGTGTCTCTCACAGCCAAAAATGTTGATACAATTGAAGTGGTACCGCATGCGAAGTGCTATTTTGGCATGGTTTGTGAAGCTCTGAACATTGTTCCCGAAATGGCGTTGGCCTTTGACCCAGATATCGGGTGTTCGATGAAATAGGCCAACGATATTTGAAAAAGTCGGTAATTTCGGTCGACATTTCGTCGAACACACAACTTTTCGCTCCACAGTTGGTCTGCTGAAGACGAATATAAGCACACATAAATGTAGAACGCAACGCATGAGATTTCACGTAGTATTTATGTTTTCTATACTCTAAGCCCACATTCAACTTCAAGATTGATAGAGAAGACTCCTTATACTATAATGGAGTGCTGTATTTTACTCCTCTCAGCAGTCCAAATTTTGTCTTCGTCCCCTCCATTCCACTCTATTTTTTGGCATCATTGGTTTTGGTGCGTTTCAACCTAAATCACGATATGTGATCCATTGATCCATTACTGAAAAGCTTTGACGCGTTCCCCTTCGTTGTTGCTGTTCAAATTAAGCTTGGGCAAAAAAACCAATGACTGCATTGGTTAAAGTGCATTTGAGTGAAGAACGAGAAAACGGGCTATTAAAGGAGGAACAGCACTTGAGGAGTCTTCAATTTCTCTATTTTTGCAGATAAAAATGCAACCGGAATGTAAAGTTGAATTTATTTCGTTTTTGCTTCGATCGTCCAATAAATGTGGACGATTCCAAAATACATTCAAATAATGTGCTGACTTTGGTTCGAAAGTAGTTTCCTCTTCGCTTTATGGTCGCAAACTAAAAATAATGAGCACAAAAACGAATCCGAAATGCATCTTCAACCAATGCTATAAAATAACTGTAGTTCCACAAACTATCCATACCCAAACCAATGTAAAAATATTTACGGGTTGTTGAAAAGGCAAAAGAGGCGGTGGAAGCCGCAATTTCCTCTCATTAAGAGCTCTTTGAATCAAAGGGATGCAATTTAAAGTGACTGCTGAAAAACAACCGAAATGTATGCAGTTTGAAAGTCATAATCCGATTGTCGTCTGAAGGATCAATTTCGAATACTTGCTGCATTTATAGAAGAGCTCTTATTTTGATTCATTGCTTTTATTATCGATACTTTTGTCTATTTTTCTACAAAAATCTGTCCGAATATGTGATAAATATACCGTTTGCCAAAATAAGTGGAGCATTTCTCTGTTGAGTTAATGGGCGTATTCTTCATTGAACAAATCAAAATGAAATGTGCTTGCTGTCAGTTATATGTGCTCCAGTTGCTTGCCCATGTGAAAATGGCGCAAAGACGCAAATTGAATGGATGCCCCCCATATATATATATGTTATTTAAACCTTTTTTCGGTCAATTGATTCGTTTTACTAACTATTGCATTTTATTTTCAAATATTCTCCCACTGTAACATGATGCTTTTTTGGTATGAATGTGCACTGGCATACCGAACCGCCACAACTAACTCAACCCAAAAAATAAAGTGAAATTTGTCGTCGAGAAAGTAGTGTCACCCAATTTACCGTTAAATGCATTCAACAAGCAACACTCTCTGTCTGTTCCACGGGGTCTCTTTACATGTAAGGATGGGATTTACGTCTCACTTTATCTTCATTTATCTGAATGGTCATCAGTCGTTTAATCGTAGGAAAAATGCAATGGTCCTGGTAATTCCGTGCCATTCTCACAAATTAAATATACCTGTTCGACAGTTTCATGACACATGGATCGCATTCCATTTGGCTTATATCCAAAAATTATACCGTTGAAAAACTAAGATGAAGTCTTAAATGGATTCCTTTTTTGTGTGAACAAAATTTCGCTATTTTTAGATAAAATTGAAAGTCTATGTCGATTTTCGCTTGATAAATCGCATTCTCAAAACTCTGATGAACAATGCAATAATCATCGCACTATAATAACAAAGTTGCAGCACAATATAATAATGCTACATTGGTAACTTAAGTCTTGCATAAAGTATTAATAGTGCATGATTGATTTTGAGACAGTCAATTTTTTTCATACTGAACGTTAAAAATCGGTATTATTCAATGAAAATGACCGATCAAATGAATGAAGATCGGTTTGAATAGTGTTGATTTTCGAAAAAGTATAATACATTTTTGCATGAAAAAATGATATTTTTCCTTTTTTTTTCAAAATTATGGGTGATTTTAGATTAATTTTTCGAATAACTCGTGTTCATCAAATGCTGAAGTGTCTACTGTTTTTTTTCCATCAATCATTTTCACTATATTTTACTATTGTCCAATTTCCTGTGTGTCAATCCAAATGAATATTTGCTTCTTACAAAGTCGTCATACATCTCCACCGATGTCAGCTCATATTCGTTTCAAACTTCGCTGTTGAATTGGGTGGATGCTCGCACCGATGAGTGGTGAGCATTAAAACCTCCCCCACCGAATTTTCGAATATTTTGAGTTTAAACTGTGTTGTTGAAAACCATTTTACGTACTTCAATGTGCAGACGATGCTATTGTCACGCCATTGTGATTGAATGTATGAAACTCAAAAGGAAATCCAAAAGTTCAATAGTCAGCCGGATGCCTCGAATGAGCGAGGTTTACATGAGATAAGATTATTTATTCGAAATACAAATCAAAATTCATCATTCTGAGACTATCTGTTTGAGCTTGCCATCAATCTTTCTAGTGCAAACATGGATGATTACTGTTTACCCTTGACCGATTGCAGTGGCCGGTTTTCTTTTTCATCGACTTATAAGATGCCGAAATGATAAAAGCGTTAAAAACGAGGGGAGGACAAGTATCAAAATGACCCAAGAAACCAAAAGAATATCATGATTGACAAAAAAAATATCGAATAATACTGAGCGAGAGAGAGAGAGAGAGAGAGAGAAATGTCTCAAATGAAAAAATTAACAATATGAACGCACTTCATCGGGAGTTGTTGTGTGAAAATTAGAGTCTGCCCGAGGTACTGAATTGATCAACAAATATAACACAACTTAGCTTAAATGGTCTTGAATTTGGATAATTATAATGTGCATCCAATTTCAGATGTTTTCACTCATATAACGTTCAAAATAAACCACAGTTTGACTGTTACCAAAAAACATCAGAGAGGGAGTTGACTAATCGTAGCCGAGTAGAAACGGAAGTTTGATCTTGTTTCTTTGAAATTGAAGAAATGATGAGAGCAGTGAACATTGTACACACACGTGTAAGCAAAGCTAAGCCTCTGAAGTTTTTTTCGCACACAGCAGTCTAGCGATGACAGTTTCGCTTCGGTTGTGCAGGAAAATGCATGGAATTATTAAGGTTCTGGCAGAAACGTATCTCGAAACACATATGAATTTCTGTAGATTCATTGTGACTATCAAAACTTAAATGTGTATATTAGTACATATATCCTAGTTGAGTGTTTTAATAGTCTAATTTATTTTAGAAGTCCCTGACTTTGGATACTTGAAATTCTCAATGTGTAAATTTTTGCAGCGGTTAACTATCAGGTTTTGACAACAAAAGAAATAAAATGGTAATAAGAGATTGGAGTTACTAAAAAAAAATATAGAATAACATTCGCAAAATACAAAATAAAGCGATTTAATATAATATGTGACCACTTTTATTCTGTGAAAAACAATTTGAAGTTTTGATGAAAAACACAGCGATATACTTCTTTTATAAATATATGACATCGATATAGATATTCCGGGTGTAATCGAATTATTCTTGCAGGATGGAGACATTGAATCTGGCAGTTGCTCGCCGTTACAACAAAACTTCGTAAATGGATCGGCTTTGATATATTCATAGACGTTGAATACATATTCACTCCGGTTTTCGTATGGCTAAGTATCAGACGGAGTAGTTAAGAATAATAAATTCTGACATACTTTCCACGTTAAATGTAATTGAATTGTCACTGGATGTATCGAAAACTTCGATTTGATTTGGTATCATTCATCATACACAAGGCCAAGTTCGTTATCTGGTAATATTTCATCCTTCTTAAAGTCAAGTTCATTCGACGCAAATCCGACACACACGCTCCGGTACATATTTCTGTATGCTATGAAACCATATTAACCATCAATAGCCATTAAAAACTTTTTGAAGAATGCGCGTAAAGATGTTCATTTTGATAATGCATTGGAAATGGTGTAAAAGCATTTGACACAGTTGAATAAATTTTGCAAAAGCACATTAGCCATTGGAGTATCACCACAATTGAACTTCAAAGTTTTTGTTCATTCAAAAGTAAGAGCTTTAACAAGTAATGCGATTATGGATTCCAACAAATTGCTCCACTTCTTGGAATTTTATTGGTAGAACATAATTTTAAATAGAATCTATGGCAATTATCATAATAATTGAAAATCATTCATGATCTTACATCACAAAGAAGAAAAACAGTACTTGATGATTAAACGAATGTAGCACTGCATTAATACCACTACTCCGCTTTTACTACGCTGCAGTAATGACTGTTAATGCCGATTTTATCAAATATTTGTTTCAATTTAAGACACCACTCAATCAACTTGGAATGTTTTTAATTAGAATGAGATGACTGATAAATAAGGTTAAATCAACAATAACTGCATTAAAAAGGGACACGTGACATTTACAGAGTAAAAAAAAATCATTGAATACATATTACTGTTTTTCCCTTCGTCCATCACACATTCAATTTATAATATAAAAGCTTAAAAATACTAAAATGGGCTGCAAGACGAAGCAATCAAACTATTGCACACAAATGACAAAAACGAATACTTACATGAAGAATGAATTTTTGAATTTCAATTGCATTTATTTGGCCTTTTAATATATTTTTGGAGAGGAAAAACTGTTAAAAAAATTCTTGAATTTCCCAAATTTGAATACGCTGAACTATTTTCTAAAGATATTGTGTTATTATTTACGTTTGATCGAAATAACAAAATATTTCACCATTAAATTGCTTTGAATCTCGCTCAATGGATTGATGTTGGAAACAATTTATTCATCAAAACACTATTGATAATGAATACATTCTTATTCTGCGATTTTAGACAAAAAGAAAAATTTATTGATGTTGAGAGACTTGCAAAGATAAGGTTTCATTAAATTTGATTCTTGGACAGTGCAAAATGTTGATTTTGCGATCTTGAGCTACATTCATAGGAATCAAATGATGATCCACCTTTAGAAAATCATACACAGAGATAAAAAAATTGGTGATTTCGAGTCATGCGTTGGTAAATAAAAGATTGTTGGTACATTTTGCTTGAATTATCACACGGAGTTTGCCACAAATTTTGGTTCTAACATAAATTAACCAGCAGTTTGGCTTAATTTTACCAATTCTGGTTTCTGCGTCATCTGATAGTTCAAACTGGTAGTTCAATGCTGGTGAATTTATGTTAAAACGAAATTTTACACCATTTTTTTCATTGTGCAGGTACCATTCATCTCGAGCTGTGTTTTTTCATTCAATCCAAAAGACATCTAAAATGTTTTTGTTGGTGTCCTAAAAGATATCTAGATTTAATTTCTAAACTTTTGTTCAACACATATTTTCTACGATGCATATTCTTCTTTCATATTTTATTTAGTACAGAAACAGTAAAAGTGAAATTCATACGTGAATAAAAATATATTGTATGGAACTTGTCCAAATTGAACATTTGTGTTTTTTTTCTCTTTTTCTTTTCTCTATAAATAGACCCAAAAATTTTATTCAAAACAAAACAACTTGTCAATTCCACCAATGTAAATTGTAAACATGAGAATTCTCCTTTTTAATTCGTCTTTTTTAAACAAACCGCCCACTTATTTCGGCAGATTTTTGAATTTATAGTCTAGTTGGATCATAACAAAGAATAAAACACTAAAATCTGTCGTATTGGTGCGAAAAAGTATACTTTTCCGCGTCGCGCGAATAAAACCGCGAATAAAGTGATCCGCCCAATTACAATGAAAAAAGTGTTATGTTTCCGATAGAACACGGTAGGACAATGATAATTTTTCGAAAATCTGCCGTATAAAAGAAAATAAGTATAGTTTGCTTGATGGCTCTGGGTCTAAAAATAAGTTTGAACTCAATATCTAGAGTATGTTTTATTGTCGGACTTTGATGAATTTACATCCTTCGAATTCGTCTCTAATCTTCAACATTCTCAAATAATAGCTATGTTCACTATCAAAGAGTCATGAAAATACACCAACTCCCAAATTTTGTATAGTCGAGGTAAAACTCTTTACTACTATATTTAAGTTGCATGAATTTGAAAGTTAGCGGTCTTAATTTAGTTTGCATTGACAATCTCTATCAAATTAAAGCGGTTAACTTGTCTTCAAGAATTGATTTGAGTACCGGGACGCTGCTTTAAAATAAACAAAGGAATTGACAATAATTTTAGTAAGAAATAGACGATTGATGTTAATACTGGAATCAATATAGTCGATTATTTCTCGGGTATTTTTGAAAGAATCTGCTTCCACTTATTTGAAAATCAAGGAACGAACAGCAGAGATCAATAAATTTGACAGCATCTTCATTTGATGAATCCCCAAAACATCTTATTACAAAAAGAGAAACCGTAAACGTTTGTTATTGTGATGAAATATGTTACAAATGGGCAGTTCTGCCAGGCTAACATCGACCTCCCTGAAATCTATCACGATTATTGCATTATTCGGAATATGAATACGAACCCAATCTGACTGGCAACGATTTCCTTGTTAAATTAATCTAATTGCTAAATTCGAAAATTTGAATCCTACAATTTCAATCAATTTGTTTGCAGAATTCAATAAAAAGTTTCAAGCATTTCGCTTTACTCAAAATATCAGAAAGCACCGCATCCATTTGCTTGTAATTACAAAGTATGTGTACAATCATCATTTAAATATTACTTAAGTATTGAAAAAAAACTTCAAAAACTCGTAAAAATATAGATTTTGTAGTGAAATAAAACACAGTAACTTTTTTTTGTCAAATCCCTACAAACTTTCTCTCAGAGTATCGGGAGAGAGAGAGAGAAAGAGAGAGAGAGACAATTTGAAGATTTTACGTGAGAATGGTGTTATTTGTTTCAGCAATGAACATTATAACATGGTGAAATAAGATTCAGATTCATTTGACGTTTACGTTCAACCTTGAGCTTTTCACTGTTTCATTCAAAGAACATAGCTTTCAAATAAATATTTCCCAAATCAACTTGAAATTTTGTATGACATATTTTTTTTCATAAAAATATAATATTCTGAAAGATTCATTATGATACAACGCGAACTAGACAAAGTCCCCATACAAATGTTTCTTAATTATATTGAAAAACAGCCCATTTATTGATTCGACACCACTAGAGCTACCCGAAGAAATTATCCGATTAGGCTAGATTAATAGGTTTCTATTCCTAATGAAGACCAATGTGTGTGTAAATTTTTGATCTATTCTAATCTCAATTTTTTGAGTTATCGTGTTAACATGAAATTGCTCCGGGAATGGTTGCAATCGTCATTTCTAGGTTCAAAACGCATAGAAAACTCATTCCGGGCGTTGTGAATTTTTTTGGCCGATCGCATTACTTTTACCACGGCGTGTGCTGAAAAGTAACAACAGAATTATTTCTAAAAGAATTGTGTTGAGTGCACAAAATTGATGCAGGATTTATGGCAGCGGCTAAAGAAGTTGCTTTGGCATCAATACAAAAAACCGGAAAAAAAAAGACGAGATTGGGCAAAAGAGAGATCAGCATAGGAATTATTTTATTTTTTTGACATCGGTCAAAATTCGCATTTATTATCATGAAAGCTATTATAAAAATAAACGAGCTTAAGTTTGGGGTCTTTCGTAATGGAAAAAAGAAAACAATAGCAACTCGGATACAATGGATATCAACGTTAAAGGTGAACAAATGTCATGGAATGAAACATTGTAAATTGAATTGATTTTGTGTTCAGCTATTAAGATTTCGATCGAATTACATTGCCGTCAGAATGAACGAGAACGAGAATGGAGTATTGACATTTCAAAGGTGAAATCATCATTTTATCTTTGAATCTCAATAAAAGCCTCAATTGAAATATTACGGTATATTCAATAGCCATTCGAGAGACTCCTAAATGTTCCTTGAAAAGAAGATTACTTTGATTTTTTTGGTTGAAGATAAACTCCATTTAATTTATTCGAGAAGAGCCAAAATTGTGTGGGCCAAACTCAAACTAGATTTTTTATGACTTCATTGAAAGAGCTTAAACCAAAATTCCGAGCATCGCTGCAAACATGAGCTATTTTGAGGCTTTATTCCAAGCCTATTAATTTTCTTGGTTTAACGGTTTTCACAAACTAAAACAGAAGAGATCCGAAAATCTAGAAGTTTCATTATTTCCGACTTTCAAAAATCATTTCTGACTTGTCCTTAAAATTGCGTTCTACGTTACGTTTTACTGGAGAGTCCCCTGATTTTGATATAGTCCAAATTATAATAACTTCACAAAATAATTTTCCCGATACAAATAAATATTATTATTATTTCTTGAATATTTTTTTTTATTCTTTCGAGAACTTAATTTGAAAATCGTTGGTCATATTTTTATGAAAATTGATACTTGAAAGTTAAAATATTTTGCAAATTTTCTGCATCGAAAGATAGTCTCTAATTACGATCTAATTGCAAAAAGAACTGAATTAGATAATCAATAAGTTTTAGGTCCTAATTTGCAAGGTAACCCTTTATCATATTTACAAAATATCAAGCTTTTAGAGAGCTTTAGTACAGCCGAGTACAGTAAACATGATACCTCGATGCGAATTGTTTCGCCACGAATTTAAGACGCTAATAAAGTTCAATATACATTTCGATCACCTGACTATATGAGATACACATAAAAAAATCGAGGCACATAATTGGAACATACCAACCGACAATTTTCCACATAAAAGTAAATGATACGGGTGTAATGTTCAGTGTTCACTATAATTTCAATAATGTATGTTATGTCATGTCATTGCGATTGCTTTGTAACGACTCAAATGTTTTGTACATCAGGCACAATTTTGAAAAAAAAAAACATTCCACGTTTATAGACCGAATTTACCCTTTTGAGTGAAACAGTCTTTAAATCAAGTATAATTTTACTTGTTCTACAAATGGCTATTGGTGAGAGGCTTGCAGGACCGCACGACACTCATACGTGAAATGGTCTTTTAGTTGCAAGGGACCGACGGCTTTACGTGCCCTCCGAAGCACGCCATATTTTTGAATCAAAGCAATTTGAAATAAAATCATTTCCTATCACCGAAATTCGAACCTTTGTCCCCATGACTGAGACACAAATGAAACCAGTGCACTTACCGCTCGGCCACCGCATGAGTTTTTTAGATTCCGCCCAAAATAGGCGGACAATGACAAACTGCAGAAAGGAATACATTCTATTGAACATATTTTGTTATTTTGTTTGGTTTTATTCGCTTGTGCTTTGGATATGGATTTATGATCACCACTGACAAACCTCACTGACAAAATAAAGATTCCTCGAATATTCTACACCCTTTTTTGCAAATATTCCATTCGACTTGATTCTAATTGAAGCAGCGTGGAAAGAGACACATGATAGCTTTAAGCTTCCCACAAAAAAGATTTCAAAAGGATTATCGCGCCTTTGAACATAGATTCAATTCAATTTAATTCGATGAAATCGTCCATAATCGGAATAAAAACCAAATAAATGTTTTGACATGTTGCTTAGTCATGTACATACATCCGCATACTTGGTTTATCATAGTAGAGATACAATTCCCTTGTAATACATTTTTATTCTTTATTAACGGCTTTGATATGAATGTAAAAGCAATTTTCTAAACGTTCCGCTTTGAAATAGCCAAGAATAAAAGCAAAGTAGATTTATACAATAAAATTACAAAAGGTAATTAGATAAATCATGTTTAGTAAAAATAAAATGGTTTGGTATTCCATATCAAATAAATATGAACTACCAAAAACATCTTCATATAGCTTATGAGGGCAACAAATAATTGTCTAATTTTTTGCAACAAATCTGCTAGAAATAAAATAACTCAAGTTATTAAATGGGCTTACAAACTGAGAAATATTTGCACCAACAAATTCAACCATAATGATATTTTCTCTAAGAAGGAACTCTAACGAAAAATTGAATGGGTTAGAATAAGAAAGACATCAAATTTTGATGCAAATTAACAAACAACATGCACTTTATTTCGTATAGATTTGTTGTTGTAATTACAATTTGAGGAGTGAAAATCAAATGAATAAACAAACGAACGCCTGGCGCATGAACCAAATCAAACTAATTGTTTGGTTTTTAGAGAGTTTAAACCAACTGAGTAGGTCTGTTATTCGTTCATTTGATTGTTATTCTCAATAATCTTTCGTTAGAGCTTTTAGCATCGAATTTCTATGCAAGCATTCTTTTCAGCCAATTTTAAGAGCATATTTTCTTTCCCGGTATGAAAGCCCCGGAATTTGTTTGTAGAAAATGTGGATGTAAAAATTTATCAATTTGTGTACCCAGTTGGATATCGGGAAATTGTTTCTTTCAATTTTTTTTCATTTCAGTCCTTTGACGATTCTTCCCTCCCATATCAAAAAACAACACAAAGAAGAGCGTATACTCTCTTAATTATATATTGAATGAAAACGATTGAATTTCTAAAAAGTAGAGAAAAACAATTGTACAAACTATTTTATCCAGCACATTCATAAGTATATAATTGGTTTTTGTTTTGCCCTTTCTGTGAATTAAAATCCTTTCTTCTTTGATCTATAACTTATACCTCTCAGCCATTCATTATAAATCGATCAATTTTACGTTTGCATAAAAAATAAATGGTCTTACGTACATAAAACTAATTTTCCCCCACATTTCCCGAAATTGTCGTGTTTACGGGTTTTCATTGATTGCTACGCATTTGTGTTGGATTTATGTTTATTTCTTATCAGATCATCATGCAACATTGAGAATAAATCACAGAGAATTTCAATTCATTACAAATTATGAAATTAAATTTAAATTTTAATAAAAAAAACGAATAAACATCTCAGTTTCTAATTTTTACTTCAACAAACGATCGCTGCCTTTGAATTGGTAATAACAATTACAAATTAGTTGACTCTGATCTGAATCAGAATGTGAATTAGAAAATCACAAATACTTCATCCAATTTAATGACAATATTTCAATTTTGACCCCGAAAATCGAAATTTTTTTAGGGGATGTAGTCTTAAACCTCATCAGAATGACTTACAATTTTGTATGACCTATTTTTTTCATCAAAAAATAATATTCAATTTGGATACAATGCGAACTAGACATAATCCCCATACAAATTTTTCTTAATTATATTGAAAAACAGCCCATTTACTGATTCGACTCCACTAGAGCTACCCGAAAAATTATCCGATTAGGCTGAAAATTAAAAGGTTTCCATTTCTAGTTAAGACCAATATGTGTGTAAATTGTTGATCAATTCTAATCTCAAATTTTTGAGTTATCGTGTTAACAAATTTTTGCGTACAACGGACAACGGACAACGTACCACACACGGACAAAAAATTGCCCCGGGAATTTTTGCAATCTTTACCACACATAGTGGGGTGTGCGGAAAAGTAAAAATAAAGTCCTCATACAAATGTTTGAATGAGATGAAAATCAATAGATCTATATTCCCAATGTGCATTGATAAGCGATCAATTTTAATGTTAAATTTTGAAGTTATCCTGTTAACAAATTTTTGCATACAACAAACAACGGAGAAAAAATCGCTTCAGGAATGGTTGCGATCAAGCGGACGATGCTTTGTATCTTCTCCTATGTATAGGGGTAGTGAATGTCGTTGGACCGCGCCATCTCTACCTAAACGATTGTACTAAACGCTTCAACATTCCACACCTTCCCCGCCTTCCCCTTCTTCAAACAGCGAGTTTGACAGGTTCCGCATCTTTGCTGTCATTGTTTGAAGAAGGGGAAAAAGTGTTCACAATGGTACAGAGGGCGCTGCTGTCCAGCTAAGTGTCAAAATTCAATTTTGCATCGCCCGCTTGGTTGCGATCGTTCTTTAGGTCCAAATCATGGAAATAAGCTCATTCCGTGTGTTTTGAACCTTTTTGGCTGATCGAAATACATGTACGTGTGTGCGGGAATATAAAAAGAGAAAGATTAAATTGCAAGTAAAAATCGATTGAGAGAAACAATAAAGTTACGGGTGCGATTGCAATGAGAGTTTCACGTGAAAAAGCGTATCGCTATCATTAGCTGTTTCGCACAATTTCTAAAGAGCCCTTCCACAATAATTGAACCGAATGTTAAAATGGAAAAAATCAAGATTTTTTCCGATCTATTGAAAAATAAACTACTTTACTTTTTATAAATCAATAAACATAGTCACTTTTGTCTGTTGTTTTGTATTGCTGAACGTGATGTTTCCAATGGTTGATTTGCTCCCAACGTTCGGTAGAACGGGGTCGAAACGAACAATTTGTGTTGGCACTATTTTTATTTCACGTCGTATCGTTGTAAAATTCTTTTCACAGATACAATTAGTCGCATGCCATTTATTTTTAAGTGAATTTGAATCTTATTGCTTCATGTAATAAGGTAATAATGTTCATCAGACGGTGGAAGTGCTGTCAAATAGTTCCGAAATTTTTTACATGTTTGCATTGATTTGCATGGGCGCTCGTGTCGTGTTGCTTGGTGACTTTGTACTGAAGTGTCAAAACGCTTCCACCCTTCGATGTTCATTTTAGAAACAAATAACAACATTCTAACAAAAAATCTTCAAAATGTCTCCCTTTCTCTCTCTCTCTCTCTCTCTCTCTCTCTCTCTCTCTCTCTCTCTCGACTCTGAGAAAAAGTTGGTAGGGATTAGAAAATTCGGGGATTTCGCGGAAAAGTTAGTTTTACCTATGTAAAACCATTTAATATAAAGTTAATAAGTAAAAGATTCTCTATCATAAAATTTCGAATTGTTCTACCGAAGAAGAACATAAAGCGAAATAGTTCTATTTTTCTTTCTTTTTTCGCTGTTTCATAGAGCACTTGAACTTCAAATTGGAAATCTATTCACGAATGATACGCGGTGGCGCTATTTAACGGTATTCGTTTATAAAACGATTTATATTCATTAACGAACAAAAGATGATGGAAAAAGAAATTCATTCACTTGCAAAAATATACATTACTCAACAGACATAATTAATTTGTGTTTTATTTTGTCGAGACGATGCGAGTAAAATGAATTGATTTAAGTTTGGCCATATCCATTTAAATGAGTTAACTGTAAATTAAAATGATGGGAATGAGTTAAAATGATGAATAATTTGACGACAAATGATGTGTGCATGACGTTTCCACAGGAAATTGATGCAAGCCACTTTCGTCGCATAGAAATGCTTTAAATTCACGCAGTCAGCTGAATGAAATGAAAAAAACGAACAAACGGTAGAGAAAAAGGTTGAAGGATTGGGAAAATTCCCAGACTGGATTGAGCAATTTAAAGCTATTAACGACTTATTCAGTGGAAAATGCGACTTTGAAGATGCAGAGCGAAACTGAAGAGCGTGAAGTCCGTTTGAGATTTGAAAGGCATGAGTGAAAGATGAAAACGGAGAGACTTGAGCAAACAAAAAAATGATGTATGAAAAGCGAGTGAGTATTGGTGGAACAAAAAAGGAGCCACTTCTATGCCTTAAATATATAAACCCATTCAATTTCATTCCATATTTCGAAATCATAAGGTATATAAAAAGTGTCAGGCACTACATTCAACTTGGTCTCATCGTTACTTTAATATTATTTATGCTGGATGGTGACAAAGAAGAGTTATCAGTGGAAAATTGCAAAATGCTGAAAAGTGCGTCTATTGAACTTAATTATGCTAAGACTATGTTTATCAGAGGACAATGTATAGTATTTGAAGGAAAATTACTATGAATAAATTGCAGTAATAGTGAATTATAATCCATATTTTTTTCGCACATGTTTCGTTATTTTAACAATTGCATTGCGGTTCATGTTTAATGCTGCAAACATTTGATATCAATAATTTTGTGTTTTGTATTCGCTTGTGGAACGAGAATCCACATCAGAAAAGTTTTTTTTAATTTTAAAGGGTGATTTTTTAAGAGGTATAGAATTTGATTTTCAAAAAAAAACACAAAAAATTTGAAAAAAATGATGGAATCTTTATTGGAATCGATAGAACGATCAATATAATTTAATGTTTGAACCGCGGCTCCGCTTTAGATGGCCCATGCGCAAAGTCCAATTTTGGCACACTCTCTCAAACATATCCACACCATGGGCCACCGGCCCATAATCCACACCAAACAGTGGCTTTTTATATCAATTCTTTTGCTTGGTTGAATGGATGAGTTTTAGAATGGATGACAATTGAAAGGCTGATAATAACAATGCAACATATTTTGATTTTTAAATAAAGTGGCCATGGAAGTGCCCCTGTATTTTGTTTCAGTAAAATTGTTCCAACTTTCAAAATTGATTTTTGCATTACTGATGTGTGCTATGTGATAAGTGTCTTCGCCGAATATATAGATTTTAATAAACCTCATATATTTGTCGAAGACACTAATCTCTTGTCTTTTATCAGCAAGACGAAAATTAAATTTCAAATGTTGTTACACTTTTACTGAAACAATTTTCGGGGTCACTTCAATTTTGTAAATTTTTTTGGTTACACTTCATTTCAAAATTCATTCATAGAAAAATAATTTGCGTTATGGTTCTTAGTTACCTGTCAGTTGAAAGTATAGTACATCCTCACGCGATGTGAGGGTTGACCACATCAATAATATCCCTTCCTAATGCTTTTCATTGCATCACTTTTATTTCTTGTTTCGATTTTATGCCAAGAGATTATCCTTTTGTTAAAAAAAATTGTTGAAGAAAAGTTTTTTTTTACAACGCGCGTTTGGTAGGGGATCTCACACATACCACATATTTACCATAGAGGGGAGCCTCGGATCATTACATAATTTCGTTTATAATCCACATAAACTATGAAGAAAATATCAAAAGTGTGAATTTTGCCTATTTTTAGGCGAAATTTGTCATTTGAATGGCCATATCTCGTAAGCCAGATATTTCCCAGATAGTGTCATATGTGTACACATAAGAGTAAAGTGGCCATATTTGGACCTACAACTTTTTATGCACCAAATTCGGACCCAAGCCTTTATTTATATGTGCAATAAGGCTAATTTTAGCAGTTAGATCGTAATTAGAGACTGGGTCCAAATAAGGCCACTTTACCAGTATATCACAAATTTTTGGTCTTTTCTGAGACTATTCTATCAATTAATAAATGGTCTTACGTACATAAAACTAACTTTTCCGCACATTGATTGCTACTCATTTGTGTTGAATTTATGTTTATTTCTTATCGAATCATCATGCAACTTTGAGAATAAATCACAGAAAATTTCAAGTCATTACAGATCATGTAATTTAAATTTAAATTTTAATTTAAAAAAAAAATCGAATAAACATCTCAGTTTCTAATTTTTACTTCAACAAACGTTCGCTGCTTTTGAATTGGTTATAACAATTACGAATTAGTTTACTTTTGATTCATGTCAACGATAAATATGATTCCACATTTATGATATATATAAATTTCGTAAAAAGTTAATGAGCATTCAAATTGATGAAAAAAACACAGATTAGAAAAACACAAATAATTCATCCAATTTAATGACAAAATTTGAATTTTGACCCCGAAAATCAGAAATTTTGCAGTGGAGGATTAGTCCCTAATCCTATCGGAATGACTTGAAATTTCGCGTGACTTATTTTTTTCTTGAAAAAACTATATTCTGAAAGTTCCGATTGGATACAATGTGAATTTAAGATAGTCGCCATACAAATTTTTTGTTTTGACCACGAAAAGACCACGAAAATCGAAAATTTTGCAGGGGAGGTAGTCTTGAATCTTATCGGAATGACTTGAAATTTTGTGTGACCTATGAAGACCAATGTGTGTGTAAATTCCGTGAACTAAATAAAAATGAAAATTGAAGTGAACTAAATAAAAATTGCCAATAAAAGTGAACTTTAGAAAAATTGTCAGTAAATATGGACCAAATAAAAAGTTTCAATAAAAGTGAACTATAAATTTAATTTTCAATATTTTTTTCGTACGCGTTTGTGCTAAAGTGGTAAGGGATAGGCTTGTACCATGTTCTACAGAGTTATAAAGGATATTCTTTAGCTCAACTTTCTAGAACATTGTTCAAGCCTAACTCTTACCACTTGAGCAAAAAACGCGCACGAAATAAATTTTTAAAATTCAATTTATAATTCACTTTTATTGCAACTTTTTTTTTGTCCATATTTACTGACAATTTTTCTAAAGTTCACTTTTATTGGCAATTTTCATTTAGTTCACTTTTATTTTCTATTTTGCAAGAAGTTTTTAGGGTTATTTTCGAAACAATAAATCGTTCAAACAGATTGATCAAACTGAACTCATCGATTTTTGTCATCTAATTTCCAATGCTCCGAGATAGAAGTGCTAAGCAACAACAATCAAACAGTCACACTGAGAGTAGAGGAAGCTGTCTAACACATGCGAAAGTATTGCCGACACCGGAAAGAATTGATCCATCTTTTTTTCTGTGCTCAAAATGGATAAAAAACAAATTGTTGTTAAACCGATTCCAGGGCTTTTGCCTTCACGCTATTTATGTACTAAAATCAAAACACAAAAGACGCTGCTTTTTTCGCCGTTCACCATTTAAAATGCTCTCCGAGTAGCATTTACACAATAAGATAACTTTTGAAAATCGAAAAGAATAAACTTGTTATCCATGCATGTACGAAAAGCTTAAAAGGCTGGAAAAAGATTGACAAACAATATTTCTTTTCAAATACATCTTCTGAGAGGATCTTCAATTTTCATGAGCACATTTTTTCTCGGTTGCGTCACACTTCGTTCATTTTTAGTCAGCAGACCGAATTCTATAATGTATTTGTTCAATTCCATGCCTCGTTTTCTCATTTTTGACTTTATTTACAATATGTATATAGAAATGACGGAAAAAAGATGATCATATTTGGTCGCCCATTTGAAGCATCGCATTTTTGGCGGCGTAGGCAAACAAGATAAATGTGATTTTCGTGAAAAATGAGCAAAAAGGGCAGTTGGTCTTCTCTATATTGACTGAGCTCTTAAGCGGATTTGGCACAGTAGTAATGAATTAACATTTAATGAGACTGTCACATATGAAGACCATATCAAAAAAACGTATTTGAATTCACGTTTTCAGCCCGTATAATCCATAAAGAGATTCTATTCCATTCACTTTGATGAATTTGATTTGTCATCGAGTTAAAATAAAATTTGAGATTTTATGAAAGGATTTTTAAAAAGAGAGCTTTATAATTTTTTGTAGCATTATGCTCATTACGAATTTGCCCGGCGGAGACTCCTTTGAAAAAGAAGAAATATTGTTTCCTTTCCGGCGACGAAAATATATTTATTCACAGATTTATCTTGTTCGCATCATGATGACGAATACATATTTTTCATCGAGCTCATCATTCCATCCAAATGAAACTAATCTAACATCTCCCCTCAACAAAGCTCGTTGTGGGTGATTTAACAAGAAATGCTCACCAACGGCTGCCCCGTCTTAGGCACCAAATATATTATTGAATAGGATTATTGCTGATGGCTCACACAAACGACATTCATACTTTATATTTTGGATTGTTTGCTATAGCTCAGTTCTATTCGACACTACTCTTATCTGTCTGCCCTTTTTCCGAATCTCATTCTATATTTTTCTTTGTATGAATCCGGCCTCAAAAAATAATTCATTGGCCAAATGCAAATTTGTGGGAAAATTCCTCATTCAATAAAAGCAATGATTGAGTGGAATGAATGGAATCCCTTTTTCGCTTCACAATGGCTATACTTGGAAATGATGCACGTGCCTATTAAATAAAGTTCGTTTCGAGAGTGAAACATTCATTATTGACACATCGACCACTATAGCACAACAGAACATGGCCCGGCACGACAAATATTTACGTCAATAAATAGAATAATAAATCTTTTGTGATTTGAGTATATATTTCAAGCCTGATAATTCAGCACAATCAATTCATCCTCGAACATTTTCAATTGCCCTATGATGATTGGATACCTGCCTCAATCTGATCCTTACCTTTTTTGAAATTGTGTTTGAATGAATAGCTATCAAGTACCGGAAATGAGTGAAGCTTCCTATCGATTCGCTCACTTTCAATTGGCACTACGAAGATCATTAAGAGGATTAATATGGTTCATATATCATCGGTCGTCAAATTGTATTAAATCAATGTGATTTTTACCCATTTTCGCACTACGAAGTTTAAATTTACATTTTATTGGGAGAGAGAAAAATGGCATGACCTTTCATTTATTTAATTGAGCAGCATAAACAAACAACCGCGACTCTATGCAATCACTTCGTTTGAAAAGAATTCACTCTGTTTTTAGATGTTTCGTCATGTGATACAGTATACTGTATATGAGAGTATACTCTCCCGCAAATCTCAAGAAGTTTGTATTTGGACTACTTTAGATTTTCCAATTCTTTAGATTTCTGAGAGTTTTTCTAAAACGATCAAAAATGAATAAAAATGACCTGAAATAACCTGAAATTGAAAAAAACTTGCTGTGTATGAGATATAAAGATAATCGCCGCTGTATATCTCATATGCATTTATTTATTTTGGCATTGTAATATTTTGAAGAATTTGGCTTAGTAAAAAAGGTAGTAAGCAAAGTTTGTTTCGGTGGATTGGCCAGATGATTTTTCACAACGTCTGATCGAAGCTGTAGAAGATTTGACATATTTTTGTGAAATCATTTGCACCTTTATCCGGATAAATTCTGGAAAATAATTCGATTGCTTCCGCTTTCAAAATTGGGCCATTCATTGGGCAGTTTGTGTCACGTTGGTTGCAAAACCATTCATATAACTTTGTTTCCAAATCTTCATATTCGGCTTTGAAGGAAATTCTTTAGATGTCCGTGTAGAACAAATATCATCTTTAGTTTTCTGAGTTCTTTAGATTTGTGAGACTTTAGATTTTCGGGAGAGTATTGTATTTGCAATTGTATTATTCGTGCTCGCGCATTATGCAAAAAAACGCATATGCATTTACATGAATATTATTGCTTCGTTTCGGGTATCTAATTATGTCACATCAGTAAATTCGATTCTTTCAAAATTATCATGGAATGATACAATAACTCAAAAGAAATCATTTTTTAGGACAAACTTAAAAAACTAATTGAATGTGAATTCTGAACCGAATCATGAAGTTGATTTTGAAAGGCCATTAAATTGAAAAGACACGACTATTGAATTTCGAATTAATTCAAATCATTTTGAATCTTTTAGAATCTCTACGATTCTTAAATCCGAAAATGACTCAAGTCGATTAAAATCAATTCGAATATTTTAGAATTTCCGTGAATCTGCTAAAATCAAGATGGTGCATCTCTCAAAAAATCATTTGAACTATTCAAATCTTTTGAAATCATTTGAAATCCCCATGAGTTCATATTTATGAAGGAATCTTGGATATTATAAACAAATTATTTGCATCTTTTGAGTTTCCAACGAATCTTGAGTCTCATGTCCACACCCTAAAAAATTTAGCAGCCGAAAGTACATCTTCACGCGATGGGAGGGTTGAAAGCATCGATATTAACCCTTCTTTTATTTCTTGTTTCAATTTCATGTCAATAGATTATCCTTTTGTGTTAAAGTCATTTTTTTATGGCTTTTCCAATATTGATGATTGTAGTGGGTAGCGTCCTGACGAGTAGATTTTGGGTCACATTTTCAAACCCCCATAACTAGGGTATAGGAAGGTCGATTTCCAAAATTCTTTGATTTTCTTTGGCGTATATATACGTTTTATTATCTATTGAACATATATTTTTTGACATAAAAGCCCCTTTAATTTCTGGTTGAGGTTTCCGAAAAAATTCGACCATTAATCGAAAATAAATCAACCTTAAATCATCATATATAGTCTTCACCATATATTTAAATGCCAATGTTTTTGGTGTATATTGAAAACATGTTATTCGAATAGTATGCACGTTTTGAATTCCTGTGTGGTCTGGAATGTTTTTTTGTCCTCTTTTCCGTCACGTAACAAAGCAACAAAGTATCCACCGGAGAGCGATAAATGAATTCTTAACATTCAAAGTGAACAAAACTAAATTTCGAATGTACGGCTCAAAGCCGGGAGGTGGAATAAGAAACAAATCGCCAGTCAAAGGAAAATAATATTCAATTATTTGGATAAGATGAAATGGAATCAAGTATCGGGCTCCAGCAGTTAACCCGATATAATCCGTCCATCAAAAATCGAAATCATAAGTATTTATCATAAAGCATTTCATATCGCCAAATTTATGTATGAATTGTCATATTATGTAAAAAAACCAACCGCCTTTTCTTGTACCCCATTGCCAATTGATGCGAGAAAAGAAAAGAAAAGTCGTGAGGAAAATATATTTTATTCCTTTTTTTTATCCGGCAAATTTCTATATTTCCAAATCACACGCACGGGAAAGCGCCTTTTTGGTTTGGAATTTTTATCTTGATTTGTACATGTTGGTATTCGCGAAATGCATCAACATGAAACAATTCACAGTTAAAAACCACGCTTGGAATGAACAGGTGAAATTGTGTGTGTGCGTGCGGTTCATTGGGATGTGGGATGTAAATCTGATTCTTCGTTGGCGTTTTTTTCGGATATGAAATGGCATGAAATAAACATGAAAATACAGATGTTTATTTCCAATTGCTTGGCGCATTTACACTTGAATTTCGATGTTATCACAGAATTTTCGCGTTCCATCAAACGTACTCATCGAAAGTGAAGCACGCAAATAAGGTGTCAATCACGTTGTGTAGCTATCAAAAAACACGCTCCTATCGGATTTACACTCGGCATTCTCGCTTAGGTTTTTTGTGCTGAATTTGTTTGGCGAATAGCAGTCTAAAACATGCAATCGTCAAAAGTCGTATTGTCATGTGCTCAAACAAATTGAAGCCATCAAATTATGAATTTCCCGAAAAAAGCGATACTGCCATTTTTGATTTGCGCCAGCGAGAGAAAGAGGGAGGGAGAAAACATGAAACAAGACATTTAGATATTCACCTTGATTGATGGTGATTGGTGCACTTGTGGCATAAATAATTGGGTTATCTTCAATTCAATTTACGATTGCGTGCGCCTTGAATCTTTGCATACATCTAAATGGATTAGCATAAACAACAATCACACGAATTCGACAAATTGACAGCATTGGCATTTATGCGTGTTTTTATACCGTCTTTTTTCATCATCCCAATTCGTATTTCACTTGAAATTGATGGAGCACGGGCATTTCCCGGAAAAGCATCAAGGCAGGCGTTAGGCGTTTCTGTAAATAGGGATAGTCCAAAATGTAGACTAAACGTCAGCACCGTCTGTTTGGGCATTTGTTATGATCATTTTTACTTCGTTGTTGTTTTTCATTGCTAGATTTCACAAAAGGTTTTTGCGGGGATTAACGTGCTTAGAGCTATCGATTACGTTCGGAACATTCTTATTATGAATATCGTCTATCAATCAGAAATCAAAATAATGCCATAATATTTCATAGATTACTTAATACTTTTAATTGGAATTTTCGACATATTACATGTGCAAAATTTGAATTTGTCAAGAATTTCGTTTGAAGAGAGCTAAAACAGGATGCGGTTTAACAATGATTTGATTTGCGCTTTGAATTCCAACGCAGAAGTGTTCCATTAATTTGTTTACTTTCAAATCAGAGTGCGGAATTTTGAATTCTACTCGGCTTGTCACATCCTTTTGCTGCATTCGGATTCAATTTCTGTTTGATTTTTGTTTGGTTCCAGTTCGATTTCATTTTCATTCATTCCCAAATTATCAATGGCGACCATCACTGTAAATAAATTGTAGTGCGATTTGTGGTTTCAATTTAGTGCGATGGTGTAATTTGTCAAAGAATTTTTCAGCCCGAACCAACGGAATAAATGAACGAAGCGGGCTGTATCATGAATAAAATCTAGTCAAATCATAAGTTCATCATAGCAGAAAAAGTTATTTCCAGCATTTGTGAATTTCTGAAGACATGCGAGCATGCGAAAAAAGAAGGTTATGCGTGGCGAGAGTACTCACTTCATGGAAGCTTTGCATATGTTACATGAAAGAAATGTAAATAGCGTTTAACAGCACATATTTGATTACGTTTTTTGGGTTACAGTCTGTGAGTTGCACGAGAGAAACACTTAAAATGAAAATGTTGTTCGCTTGCTGCATACTAAAGTAGTTTCAATGTAATAAAATAACCGTAAAGCATCGAATCCGCATGAAACATGAGAAAAAAAACAAGAAGAAGTACCAAATTTTTGAATTTTGCCTGATTCAATTTGGTTTACTTGTGAGATTTAAAGTGGCAACTCCATTTAAAAAAGATCCAGCTGAAATTCCATTGGATTCGTTGATGGTTCGCGATGAGTATTTCGGAGAGCCAACGTCAAACGGCTATTAAATTCCATATATATCACAATACCGAATTAAAAACGGCAAATTTTCAGAGAATTCTATAGAATTTAATGAGAGAAATATAGAAAATGAGGAAAGTGCTTCATTTTGGTGACCAATAACCACCCTTTATCCCATCACAAATAGCAAGGAATTCTCTAGCCTGCCGCATTCACTAAACACAATTTTCTATTCAGTTGAAATAGCTGCTCTCATTTTTTGGAGTACATTGCTTCAGAACAACCACGTCTCGCGTTTTCGATTCAGGTGCAAGAACTTGTTCACCTCAATTCTACAAAGCCAAGACCACGAAAGTGTTAACATTTTAGATTTGATGTGTTCTAAAATGGCCGAGGCAAACGCTTGTTCGAGCTTTTCATGGCCGCGGTAAATTTATAGATTCCACGGAAGGGAATACAATTTTCGGAATTCATCGTGTTTGGTGTCAAGCGTATGAATTTAGTCATGAGTTATCGTCGTTCAAAGTGGCTCTAAAATAGTGTTGTGTGATGGTGGTGACGTAGCGTCAACACCAGGGTTCCCTTCTATCATGTAAATAGGAAACATCATGTGAAATGGATGTTGTATGTTGATTCAATAGGAAAAAATTGCAATAATTCTTGTGAAAGAACACGAAAAAGAAGCATTGACTTCAACAATCATAAATTTCAGAAGAGTTTAAACGTGACAAGATACTGTATGTGTACATGGAGTTGCTCGAGATAGTGAGCATGTCATTTATAATAACGTTTATATTGTCATCATTGAGACTTTTCAACATCATATACGAAAATGCGCACCGCGTAACTAAATCAAAGGACACAAGCCTCACACTCGCACATTTAAAAAGCGCGCACTGAGATATAGCAACAAGGAATGAAAGGGAGAATGAATGAGTGCAAAAAACAAGGTGCTAAAAATGCCTCTCGTATCGTAATGGAACACCGTAAATGAACACAAAGAGACCACAGCACCGTTAGCACAACAACGGTTATATCAGCAAGAAAAACTGAAATCACCCGAAAAAGCTTTTCTCGGCAAATTTACTATCACCGCTTCTATGGAACCACTGTGTTTGTAGCAACACAACTATTTTTCCGTAAACAAGAGAGGCTTCGATCGCCCCTGAATCACGTATTCATTGAATTTGTCTGAGTGAGTTTGACCTTTTGTTTCTAAGTAAATAGTTAAAATTTGCGAGGAAAATAGAGCAGACGCGCGATGCCTGCTTTCGTCTGCGTCATGTAAAATTATTCGGTCGTTTTAATTTTCATTATCTACAATCTGACTGTGCGAATGACTTTTGAGATTTGTTGAATAATTTGTGCGGCGAAGTTCTAAGATTGCGTGAGATTGTGATTGGGACAATAAGTGTTGTTGTTTATGATCGAAGACGATTTGGTCTGCTGTATTTATTTTGCGGCGATTAAGTGAAGGCATTTAGAGTCTCGATGACCGATCATCATATGCAGCAACTCTGCATTCATTTTGTTATTTCGGATAGTCTCTTATTATAAACATAGAGAATTCTCTTTATTTCGTTCTTGTGGTATTCGTAGAATTGAAGACAGTATTCAAGTGTGCATCTAATTATATTTCTGACATCATAGCTTTCTGACGAAGTCCAATGTCGATGCGGGTGTATGTCATAAGCCCTTTGGAAATAAATAATTATGTACGTCTGAAACTTTTAAATTGATTCGCTTCCATTAAAAAAAAACAAACAGTTGCGAGACGGAGACAATATATAGTCCATTTGAATAGCGTTGGATATTGCGTATATTTTAATAGCACTGATTCATTGAATGGCAGAAAAATAAAATAAAATTATGGGAAAACAGTTTGACGTAGGCCCATTTTCTGCCATATTCTAATATTATGTTCAGTGTTTCGCCAATCTTTTGGTTTGAGGTCTATTTCTTTTCCACACACACATAGTGTGAAGACAAAAGTATTGGAAGCAACAACAGAGAAATTAGGACCCCTAAAAATGTGTTTTCTTTCCAATTTGAACACAGAAAAATTCGATGGACATTCTACCGATAAATCTACTAACATTCTAATAAAAATCTTCTAAGACCTACTAATTAGTAGATTTTATTCGCTAATAAAATAATAATTATTACTTCTTAGTGGCTACTAAGATCTACTAACTAATAAAATACTAATGGAAAAAACCTACTAACTAATAAAATATTTTATTATTTATTAGTTACACCAATGGGCGAGTACATTTTAAATTACACAAACATACTTGCCTCTCCATTTCAACGATAGAAATTAAAAACAATGCAAAATTCCTACAAACCTAATAAACATTCATCACGCTCTCAGGAAAGTGCTCTCACTATTGCCCCCAAGAAAAACGACACTCTTTAGCAAACACTCATTATGAATTGAGGTGAAAGAAATGTTGAAAAATGGAGAAAAGTCTACACGCAAGAGATCGTTCTCATTGAACCAAATTAATGTTAGTTTTGCACTTGCAGTGGTCAATCTACTTTCAGCGAATAGTGCCGAGTTTCGTTTTTATATCAGTGGCTTTATCATTATGATTCGTATATAGTATATGCACACGAGGTGTTTTCTCTTCATTTTCGCCCCGGAAATTCAATATTCATCCGAATTTGCTACTTTCATTCAATGTTATGATTAACTAAATAAATTATTTTCTATGCAAATAAAACGCATGCTTTCATCTAAATAAATTTCATTATTTATTTAGCACCGAACTGAAAAAAAAGTATGGTAAGGTATTTCAAAAAGGAGAACCGAAAAAGAAATGCAAGATTTTATTCGCAGCATTCACTTTATAGTTGAAGACCGTCAAGAAAAGCATTAATTGTTAGGCGCTTGTTTTCACGGAAATAGTGGAACACTTTCTTTCTTCTTCTTCTCTCTCTCTCTCTCTCCTTCTCTCTCTCCTTCTCTCTCTCTCTCTCTCTCTCTCTCTCTCTCTCTCTCTCTCTTGCTCTCGCTTTCAATTAATTCTGTGTGCTATTATACTCTTTCAACCAATTCTGAATTTTTGTTCGCCAAAATAATGAAAAAATACTGATGAGATGCGTTCGAGTAATAGAAATTTGGTAGCTTGAGTTAATTTGATGATGCTTAGTTTTACAGCGCATTTATTCTGTGAGATATTGGTAGCTCTCGGCCGTCGATGGCAGAGTATGCAATCTCGCGCAGGCGAACTCACTGAACCAAAATCATTGAGATAGTGATTTTATATCATCGTCGGTTCTCCCGGTTTTCAAATCTAGACACTCTCATACGATGACTGCTGGTATATGCGAATAAAAACGATAACAACGGCTGCACCACTGACTTTGTTGAGTTATGTAAATTGAAAATTTGAAACGAAAAAATTAAGATGAAGTCGAATCGAAAGTTACATCCATCGTTTTTTTATTATTGTTCGTTTTTCCATTTCAACACACTCTTCATTTTGCACATGCTATGATAGCTTGCAAGCTTAAATTTTAATCGGATTCCTCTCTTCTTTCATTGGCTCCCATCGGAATATACCCTTTGTATGCACTTCGTTTTTCAAGTGTTATGCGGTTTAACTTGAAGCATTTGCACCCACTTCATTTTTTGTGCTATTGTCATATATTTACAAGCATTATATGCACAGAAAAATGTACATTCGGCAAAAAGAAGGTAAAACCTTCATGAGGATAGCACATTTTCCCATTCATCTATTCGAATAAATGATCTTACGTACGCAAAACTAACTTTTCCGCACATGTCTCGATAGTCTACGGAATCACGGGTTATGTTTATTTCTTATTGTATCATAATGTAACTTTGAGAATAAGTCATACAAAATTGCAAGCAATACAACATTTCGATGAGATTTAAGATCAATCAATACTATGAATCAGCCGTGCCAAGCTTGCGAATGTATTTGTATTTGGTTCTAACTTACCAATGATGAGATGGGAGCTATAAGCTACACTGCATTTCATGCAGATAAAAGTAGTGGATTATTTTCATACTTAATTCCAACTTATTATTAGTACGGATTAAAATATGTTGTACTGCTGAGATTTCAGACTTTATTGCTCCTAGAGTTGGCAAATACTCATGATAATATTCAATGAATATGAGAATGAATATAGTCGTCGAGTATGGTCTTGTGACTGTATTAGTAAGCGAAGTCTATGCTTTACACACTATTCGCTGCCACTGTTCACAGTTTTCGTTTAGACATACATCTAAGCTGACTACGTTCGGGATATTCTTTTGGATGAATATTCATGAATAAGAATATAAATGACTATTCGATTTCAACTCCAATTGCTCATATGTATTGGAAAAAAACTCGTGAAAATATAATTTCTTGCAGCAAAACTTGTTTCAAACGTTTTCTTACAATTCGCAGATGAGATAGTAGGAAATCTTGATAAAACAATTTGGAATAGACACAGTCCCCATAAAAATGTTTCATAATTATATTGAGAAAGAAAAATCCATTTAATAACTAGACCCCAATTGAACGACCCAAAGACATCATCTGAATTAGTTGAAAATTAAAATGTTTCTGCTCCCGATGAAGAGCTATTTTCACGTTCATGTACTATCAATTTTAATCTTAAATTTTTTAAATTATGATGTTTATTTTATTTTTGTAACAACGTACGACGCACAACGAAGAACGTACCACACACCGACAACAAATTTCTCCGGGAATGGTTGAAATCGTTTATTTAAGGTGCAAAACGCATGGAAAACTCATTCCGAGTGTTTTGAATTTTTTGGACCGATCGCAATACATTTATGCAGAAATTGGTGTGTGATGAAAAATACTTAATATTGAGTTAGTTTTAACCAAGCTTCTCTATTTGCATTTTCCATTTAGAACTTTAAAATTTTCATTCGAACTTTCGGCTTTGAACATACACACACACACAACAACAACAAGTGATCTCAAATACAAATAACCATTTTTTACCATTTGGTTGAAGATTTCGCAACGATGCAAAGAAATCGACGATGACATAGCGGCGCTGGATCAAGTTTCCCCCGAGTAAATGCGTTGAAAGTGACGCAAAAGTTAATTTAAAAGATTAAAATATGGCTCGATCATTGAAATAGTGAGAGGGAAAGGGAAGGAAACAGAGAGAGAAAGTGAGAGAATGAGAGAGAAAGAAAGAAATAGAAAATGTGCAAGTGTGAATCACAGTCAAAATGTTGAAAGTTATCTAGTGTCGATTCACTGTCAATACAGTTTTCGTCGAGCGCAGATATGAAATGAGAAGGCAACCAGTGGAAATTTATTACTCGCTTAATACTGCCGCGTGGATGCATTGAATCTACTGAATTGAACGTTTTCACATCAAAACTCTCGTAAAATTATCATTTGTATTACACTTCTTACAATACTTCTTCGCCTCAGCTGGAGTTGAAACCAGATTGTGTCTCTGTAGCTATTTCGTCGACAACTTTTCGCAAAAGATTATCATTTGCAATAATTTCATCTCTCTTTCCAACCATTTATCCCCTAATAATGGTCATTAGAAGTCATTTTTGGCTTTACAAATGTGTTACTAAAAAAGTTTTAGAAGTTGCCAGCCAGCTACGTGCTAATTGCTGCAGCAATGATTTAACTTTCTATTTGTAAGAATATATTGTAAATTGATTATATTTTCTCGAATATTGAGCGTTAAAAGTACAATTGCAATGAAATTTTCTATAGTTAGTTAAATGTTTCTACACACGAAAAACTGTAGAATGTACAATTTCTCAACACTCAACATATAAGAATATTTTCCCATGCGAACTCGCTCAGGCGCATGCTTTTCGGTCCCTTTCATTGAATAGAAATTGCTCATCGGGCGGCAGAAACTTTGAAGCTCGAACCATTTATCAAAAAGTTCTCTTCTCTCTTTATTTTTTATTAATGCGCTGATTAACTTGTTATCTGCTTCCTCTCAATTCTATGGTGTTTACCATCGAAAGAAAACAAAAGAGGTGACATGCCAAAAAAAGCAACATTAAAACGCTTTTCCCCAATGCTAGAAATTTGTTCATGTTAACAACATTAGCTGTTCAATGTCTGGAGTCATAGAAATTACTTATTTTAAGAAATGACGTTTAAACGAATTCAAATTCAGCTTTATCGGTTTTTAAAACGCCACAGAGCGTTTCAAATTGTTTCAGCCATTAAAATTAAAGAAGGAATTGAATGATATATTTCGCAAATAATTTAGAAAGAAAAACGATGGAAATCGTCATTGACGAACAATACGGAATAATGAATGACATAGAACGCGATAATAGAATTGATTTTAGTGTCATTTATCTTGTCGACCTCTTATCCTTGATAATCTAACATTTTCTTCGTTCGATAAATCTACGATACATAAGTTCTGCTGATGATTAGCACGGTGCCTGTAATACATGTCCTTTTAAAACGAAAAGGCTGACATTTTCTTAACATAAAACAATTACTTCAGTGTATAAGCTATATTGAAATATCAAAGACGCCTTAGAATTAACAAAGAGCTCAATTTGGCGCAAACAAATTCAAAACACGATTCATCGACCTAAGCCCACGAACTGCCCCCCTGTCAGATGTGGCCGCGGCAAAACGCGGGAAACGCATTTTCACATTTCCCACTCTGCATTTTATTAATTCCACAAAAGGTTGGCCATTCACTCAGTCTAAAAACTTTAGCCAAATCTTGAAATAAGGAATTAATTAGCCCACGCCCATTTAAACAGACAATTTTCAAGTGGCTTTAATTAATTTGGTTAATTGATATTCACTTAAAACTTGTACTCCTCCCTTTCTATCCCTTTTTTCCTTTTCGCATCACAACATTCGAAGAAGCCCGAAAATTACAAAACATTGAAATATGCAATTTTATGACATTTCACGGCTGCTTGCCACTTTCTAGTGCTTCAAAATTGATTGTATAAATTAATAACACAGAGATTTGTGCAGTATTAGTGAATGTCAGACGACAACTTTCGCTGTGCGCGTGTTGATGTTTGCAATTTATGATGTCATCTGCTAATGAAATGTTGAATAAATGGATATTCACGAGGAATCGCGATCGTGTGAAGAAATTCCTGATTTAGATTGGTGTCATTAATTTAATGTATAAATCGTAAAAGATGATAAAACATGAAAGCAGCTTGAATGGAAACGGCAAAGTTATGCGTTAAGCATGATATTTACACACACCTGATTATCAAGTCAATGTTATTTGCTTTGTTGAGTAGTTATTAAAACTGGATTTCATGCACCGTGCTGCCGGCGACAAATCATGAACATTTCATTTTTATGTGTTTGTCCTTAAAATTTGTATGTAGCGCAATTACTTATAAATTGTCTGACACATGTTGATGGAAATTTATTCAACAAACTGATTTTGTGACGAATAAAATGTTGCCACTTCCACCTTACACAACATTCAGTCTTTGGTTTTCAGCTCAACCTCAGGTAGCTAAGGGTAAGAATTCGAACTATTCACTCATAAAAAATATTTTTGAATATTCGAGCCGTGGTTTAAAATCACTAAATTCAATCATTATTCCCGAATTTTACAAATAAATTTTTTCAAATATTAAAATAATCCGATTTGAATATATCATAGAAATCAAATTATTTAAGTGTTAAAATGGTGTAGAAATGTGCACTTTCAGTCGACATATCAAATTCAGTTATACGCATATTTATATTGGGAAAGGCATGCAACGTGAAAATTGTCGCGCATGTTTGATATTTGCAACGCTTATGACGTTTAGACCACGATACAAACTCGCACGCAACTGAATTTTGACATTAAGAATTTATGATTTTAAACCATGGTTTGAATAATACGAACCAACTTTTTATGAGTGTACGAGAAACTAACGCTGTAAATGTAGCTTGTATTCAGCAAAAAATAAATGAGCCAGGATATTCTCATGATTGTTGCCATGTTGAAATAATAATTCTTGTAACTTTGTAGTATGGGTTCAGCAATCAATTATTATGAGGTTAAAATGTGGTTTTATGATGTTTGCTATTTTTATTGGGTGACGCAGATATTCATTTTTGATGCACCTCAATCTTTGATTTACTATAAAAAGCCATATTTTATTCTTGTCTACACAAGAAGATTCCAAAAATAATAAAAAGCAAAGATGCAATATGATGTGGCCGGTAATTTTTATCTGAACTTCAACAATGTCGAAAAAGTTGAATAATTCATTAAAGCTGCTAGCACAATATGTTTGCAAAAAATTATGTCAGAATTCAAATCACTCATTTTGGCATGAACATAAAACATGAGCATGGAAAAATATTGAGCATAAACGAGATTTTGGAGGATTTCTACCTACAAACAATGCAAAGCAAAATACATTTTCATACTACTAATTATTAAAGAATGTTTCTTTGAAAACATTCAACGTTCACAAGTCATAAGTAAAAGCATTGGAGAACATGTACGTAGGTTGCACACAAACGAATGCGAATCACTAAGAAAAAGAAATCGTTTTCGGTTGAAACTCTTTTATTGTTTTTCAAAGTACTCTCCAAGATGATTGATACACTTTTGCATTCGCTCAAACCAATTAGAGAAGCATTTGTGCCACTCCGAAATGGGTGTCTCCAAAACGTGTGTTTTGAACGCATCAACAGCTTCTTCGGGCGTCAAAAATCGCACACCACGCAGTTTTTTCTTCACGCTCGGGAACAAATAGAAATCATTGGGTGCCAAATCGGGACTGTACGGCGGGTGGCCCATCAATTCGATGTTTTGAGCACTCAAATTGTCGCTTGTTTGATGCGATGTGTGAGAGCTCCATTTGTTTGGCAACGCGACCATTTGTTTGGCAACGCTTCGACTTCGAATTACTTTTGTTGGTTTGTCTTCAAATTGAAACATCCATACGGTCGACTGTTGCTTAGTTTCGGGCTCATATGCATAATTCCATGATTCATCACCTGTCACGATGTTGTACACAGAATTTGACGTACTTCGGTTGAATTTATCAATTTATCGAACATTTCCTTGACTCGAGCCTTTTTTTCATGATCTTTCAATTTATGCGGGATCCATCATGAGCAAACCTTTCTAACGCCTATTTTTTCGTGCAAAATAATTTGTATGCTTTTCATACCAATGCCAAGGCATGCCGCAATTTCACGATAAGTCACATGACGATCTTGTATTATCAGTTTCTGCACAGCAACGATGTTTTTTTGAATAACAGCCTATTTTGGACGACCTCCCTTAACATCGTCTTTGAGCGAATGACGGCCACGCTTGAATTCATTGAACCACCGATATACAGTGGCACGGTGTGGGATTTTATTGCCAAATATCGAAGCAAGTTTGTCGGCGCACTGTTGTTGAGATAATCCAAATTGAAAATCGTAAAAAATTGAAGCACGAAAATTTCACGAGTTAATTCCATTTTTTGGCCGAGGAAAACATTTTCGAATTGTTGTAAACAAGACAAATTGCGTCTTTAGCACCAAACACCGTGGAGACGTTTTACTTATAAAATGTCAAACTTTACGATGGCAATGTCAGATTAGCGTCTGGCAATACGAGAGTTGCCCATTCGCATTCGTTTGTGTGCACCCCACGTACAATGTTTTATTTTCTTTCGTGAGAATAATAGCAGATAGAAAGTGCTGTCATTATTTCATTATATGTGCAGATATTGACTTTCATTTTAATTTAAGCGTGGGTAAACCTAAATTCAGGCTAAAAAACCCGAAATTCAGGCTGAAAAACCCGAAATTCAGACTAAAAATCAGGCTAAAAAAATACACAAATCAGGCTAAAAAAATACAAAATCAGACTAAAAAAGTACAAATTTCTTCTCAAAATGCCCGAAAATCATGATGAAAATCAGGCTAAAAATTCCAAAAATCAGACTAAAAAATACAAAAATCAGGCTAAAATACAAAAATCGGGCTAAAAAAAATATGAAAAACTTGTGAAACATAGCAAATAGAGCCCACAGAAAAGTAAATCCATACCGAAAATTTATTCAATTTTTTTGATTAGAAAAGCAAATGAAAATCTATTAATATTCTTATTCCTAATGACAATGAATGTTTAAGCTTAATGAAAGCATTTGAATTTAAACCAAAATTCATGGATTTCTGATTTTCGATGCAACGTTGTGAAAAAATGTAGAAAAATTTGTGATCCAAGGAACAATTCACTATTGTGATAGATTAGCTCGTTGGCTGTAGAATGAAGCGATTGGTTCTGGGGATTCTTCCATAAGTCGTTGATCAAATTTACGTTTGGCATGTGCTACTTCTACGTCTATTTCAGCGTCGATGCCATAAACATCTCTGTCATGTGTTGACTTACACCACATTGCAGCGACGCTATATCCATTGAAACATTGTGTGTCAATTTCACCAGTTTCATTCGCAAAAACGCGAAATTCCAACGTAAATTTGTTCGCATTTGGTTTGATTCCCAAGACGATTGATGTATTTAAAAGATATTCTGGCGGCAATATGATGCGACCATTTTCAATTTGCATTTTTGCTCTCAATTTGAACATCAAAAGTCCATGCACCGTTGACAGTACACCGCGATATCGTAATCGCCAAAAACCTTTGTCACATAGCACCGCGATTACAAACGAAAACCGTTTGAATGAGCGAGCAATGAAATTCGATTTGAACAATATTTTGAGTTCGATGACCATCAACTTCTGGAAGGGACCGCACAGGTAGATCCAAAATGCTCAATCTGCAAGGAATCTTGCAATGACTGAAAACAAATTAAATTTGCCTAATAATTGATTAATAATGTCTTTTGTTCTTTCAACAAATGACTTCAATAAAACTAAGATTGTTTGCCCTTAATTCTTTTAATTTTCGGAAACCATTAGAACTCGTAAGAAAGCATGATAATAAGTGTTGAGTGAGAAATTTAGTAGAATTGCAATGCGTGTTAGTGCGAACTCTCTTCTATTATTTGTTCTCGCGGATGTAAACATTGTTGGGCTTCAATTGAAATCGAATATTGAATGAATGCATATTAGTTTCAATTGAAAATCCTTGTCAATTTTATCGTGCTGAATCTGATCAGATTCAATTTTGACTTGCAGACATACTTTGGCGGTAAGATGATGTCGAGACCAATAAAGATGAGCATGTCGAATACATTAAATATTTAGTAAACAGAGCTGCTTTCCTAGAATGAAAAATACTCGGATTCCATTCTGAAATACCCTGACAACATATCAAGTGTTTTTCAACCTTGACACGCTTTCGAAGCACAGTCCCCAATGGTGCAATCCAATTAATATGTTAGATAAATTTAGACATTCTTTATTTCAAATATGAAGTTTGTCTGGCCAAAATGTATATAATACAAGCCGACAAAGAAAAAAGAGCAAAAGTGGCCTAACAAACAGCATAATTTTTCTTAAGACCTAAAACAATCGATGCTGTTGTCAAAATTGCCGAGACGTTGTTATGCGTATACAATTCGCATGTCCTCCGCCCCTCACCATCACAAACAAAAAGTCCACGTTACATGTCGATACCAAAAAGATGCATGCGATTCGAAGCATTAATAGAATCAGCAATCGAAACTGGAATCTGTATCGAGTAATATAACATTTATTAATTGTGTATGTAACATTTGTTCTGACGCTTGCTATTTTGGTCGAAATTTGATTTTATTTTTCGTCTCCGGCATAACATTTTGCTCGTTCTTCTGTTGCGTTCATGTCAAATTTGATTTACGATCCGTCCATGGTGCTCTCTTTTTCCATGTCGCTATTTGAATGCAGCACAAGAACGAAAAATTGTCTGACACAATTGCCCACTTGAAAGCATCGCATGCCTTGATCAAAAGCTGTTCGTTAATGAAGCTTGAATATATCTCTCTAAATTTTTCCTCTCTTCGCATTGAAATCGCTATGGATTTTGTGCGGCATTTGAGTGTTTCTTTCTCATGTTGCTGCTTTGTCATTCCGATTGAGACGTAAACGCCAATAGAAAGCACACAAAAAAAATCAATTTCTTTCATATGTGACTCTAATCTAAAAGAATGGTTTCGTTACACGCTTCGTATTCTCGTGTTTCTTTTAG
Organism: Obolodiplosis robiniae; assembly: GCA_028476595.1. NCBI lineage: Eukaryota > Metazoa > Arthropoda > Insecta > Diptera > Cecidomyiidae > Obolodiplosis > Obolodiplosis robiniae. The sequence goes on along the minus strand of CM052014.1, from coordinate 26,957,364 downwards.
AAATTGGCTATGAACTTCAATGTAGACATTGAATAGACTAGGCCAGATTTTAATCGCAAATCGCTTTCGTCCATAAAGACATACAAGTCATATGCTATTCTATTTTGCCCATTGAATTTATAAATACAAAACGCTGGAAATAAATTGAATTGATTACTTTTTCTGTGTAAAATTGAATGTTTTCGAAACGTATGTGGAGGCACTTTGTGGCATGCCATCAATGCTGATGAATCACCCTTGATAGAAATGGTTTTCGCTGAAATATTGTGCTGTGTTTGTGTGTTAAATTGGTGTCTTAATGTTCTTTGCAGCGTGCACCAAATTTCAAACGTAACGATAATAATGATGGAGATAGAAATTGATGTATACGTTCACATAAGCTCTGATGCTCTTCTGGGAAATTGTAGTTCAGTCGGGATTGATTTCGATGGTGTCGATTTACAGAACTTTAATCCAAACTGTGCGAACGCAACTCTTAAATATAAATGTCAAAGTAGCCGTGAGAGAGCGAGTTCCTCAAGGAATTGTGTCAAAACTCTGTAGACAGTGCTCCTTTATACAAACCAACTGGGAGATATTTTTGATAGAATTCACTTTTTCCAATCGACATCATAATTAAAAAGGTTACTTATTTATTATATATTTTTTGTCGATTCCGTGCATTTACCGAGTCTGTGCAAATTTCGAGGGCAAATCTGTTTATGGAAATGGTAAGGGTTTGAAAAAATCGCAGATCAATTGATTTGCATGTATTTTTTTGAAATTTATTGCTGTATTTTTAATTTGTTGGCTTAACAGAAGGGAATAATTCAATCCCCGGCAGCATTTACTCTTGCAAAAATACTTCTCATTCATACGTTGAAATCGTATTAAACGTCGAGAGTAAATGCCAGAATAGTTTCAGGAGAGAGAGCAAGCAAACTCATGATGCGTAAAAAGACGACCGACAAACGAAATATTTTTTTGTGGGGCTGTGTGAAGTTAACACTATGAACTTGCCATTACAGTGGAGTCTCGATTATCCGTCTGGCAGCGGACCATCATCTTAACGGATAATCGAAAAGTCGGATAATCGAGATTTTCATAGAATAAGCTAAAACCAATATGTTCAATTTATTGTTACTTTATTAAGAAAAGTAGGGAAATGAAGTTTATTTCAGTGTTGTAATTCAATTTACATCAATATACCATACAAAATGTATATACATCTCAATAATGTGAAAATATACCCTTTAAAAATATAAAATTTCATAAAAAATCGTTGAAATAAATTTGAAATGGCCGATTCTAACAATTTCAACAGTTTTGAATATTTTATCACTTTTCAAGATCATGTATATTGACCCTAAAAACTTGGTATATTAGATGATATATAACTGTTGTATATACATGTATATTCCATACTGTATATACAGTATATTTTGCAACACTGGTTTATTTATTTATTTATTTATATATTACAAAGCCTAAATTTATGTCAACATGTGTTCACAGCGAACTGTGAACATGTTGGTCAGAGACCCAATACGACATAAATTCCGCCCATGGTACGTCTTGAAAAAAAAAGAATACAGTCAGGGGTGGGGTGATATTAGAGAGAAGCTCTTCTATCAAATTGGGTCCGGAAAACCATGGCAAAACCGGCCTGTCTCTGGAGAGACAGAGGAAATACAATAGATTTTTGAAGTGAAATTTACGTTAACATAATTATGAGAAAGCAAAAGCAAAAACATAAGAAAAAACATGTGAATGATGATGATGAATGATGATGATTTTAATGATGAAAATTTTAATCTAATTGGTTGAGAAAATATCATCACATTGCTCCGAGTATTCACGATCAAATAAATTTAATAGAGCATTTATTGTTCGGCGCGTAAATAATGCTTAAGATTTAATTTAAACAAAGTCAACGATTCAGATTTTCTAATTTCAACCGGTATGCTATTCCAGAATTTAATTGCGGAGTAACTAAAGGCGCGATCGTCAAAGGCGGTACGTGGATTAAAATTAACGCGAAGGTTATCAGGGTATCGCGATGTTTCACCGTTCCGAACAAACATGTGATTCAAGTATACAGGAGACTGCTTTGACAGCTGTTTAAATATCAAGACTGCTGAGTGCAACTTTGCCCTGCTCTCTGGAGTCAATTCATTTAGACGCTGCCGGTATTCAGTGACATGGTCATTACGCTTTAATCCGAAAATGTATCTGATTTTGTCATTATCAGCTACAAGATCACGATGGACTTGGTTTTGAGTGCTATGAGCACCCCAGCCATACGTTATGACATCACCATAGTCCATGATTGGATCAATTAACGCGAATGCCATATCACGTTTGATATAATTGGGTATAAAATGCTTCCAGTGACGTATGCGATTTAAGACGCCATACACCTTTTGCAATTTACACTTGTCATGCTCTTGAAAATTAAAGTTTTCGTCAAAAATCACACCAAGGTTCTTTATTGACTTGCAAATTTCGAGTTTTTCATCACCTATTTTCACGTCATTGATCATATCGAAATTCAACCGATCCGTTTGATGCTTAGAACCGATAATCATTACTTTAGATTTTGATCCGTTCAACTTCATACCGCGACGTTTTATAAAATCATTTAATTTTGCAAGATCGGAGTTCACTTTATCAATGCCATTATTAATTTGATCAAAATCGACTTCTAGGAGTGCTTGAGCGTCATCCGCGAACAAATGGCCAGTCATGTGTTCGAGCACGTTGAGAGTATCATTGAAATATAAGGAAAAGAAAGTTTGGCCGAAATTACTACCTTGAAGAACTCCATTATTAATTGGAACAAAAACAGACTCTTGGTCACCGACTTTAACTTTTTGACTAATATTACTATAAATTGATTTGATTAATGCGAGAGTGCTGTTAGAAAAACCGTACGATTCACAAACTTTCAAAAGTGCATCATGTGGAACTGAGGGAAACGCGCTTTTTATATCTAGTGATACAGAAATTACTAATTTTTTACGATTTAACGAAGATCTGATACTCTCTGATATGTTCAAAAGTGAGGTGGTACAACTATGATTTCTTCGGAAACCAGATTGCCGTTCGTGAAGAATAGCATTTGATTCCAGATAGCCAGTGATCTGACTATTCAGGAGAATAGCGAAAATCTTAGGGATGACTGAGATAATGCTGATTGGTCGGTATTCAGAAATGAGCTGGGGACTTGGGACTTTATTGAGAGGTTTAATTATGATCTTATTCCAATCAGCTGGATAAACGTTATTTGAAATGCAAAAATTGAAAACGAAAACAATATGATGAGCGATTGAGGGAATGATCAATTTAAGAAATTTAAGTGGAATACCGTCGGCACCGACAGCATTGCTCTTGATTTGCGCAAAGGCAAAATTAAATTGCTCAATGGTTATTTCGTTAAACGAAAAAGTGGAATTGATATTGGTTGGAAGAGATAAATTGCCCAGATCTGCCCCGTCAGAGGTATGAATTGAAGCGAAAAAATCATTGATGTCATCCAGATTGAAGTTGTCTAGGATTTCAGAATCATTACTATCATCCTTACTAGATTTGCAACAGCCAAGCGATTCAATAACACTCCATTTCGAACGAACAGAGTCGGCGTTAATGAAACTCACGACCGTTGACTTCTTTTTGCTAATGTTAATCAGCGACTTGACCCTCCTGGATTTTTCCTTATGAATGTCAAGTAACTGTTGATGAGTAGCTACATCATGGGAGTTGCTTTTTTTGCAGCTCTCATAAGCAGCTTTTGTTTCATCCAAGGCCTGTTTAATGACATTATTAAACCAGTGCTTGGGAGCATGTCGAACGCGACGCGATTTGATAGGGGCGAAGCGATCAAGTAGATTGAGAATATTATCATTCAATGCTGAGACCATATCATCAACATTTTGATGACTCTCAAGATTCCAATCCAAGGTCTCAATGCCACCATCCAACTCGTTTGCATTGAGATCCCTGTAATTACGACCACTGATGATAATATTTTTATCGATTTTATCAGTCCTGATATTGTATGAGCACAATAGCAGATCATGAAATGAGATTCCCGATGGAAAATGCCCAAAAAATTTGACGCGCGCGAGGTTATTCGTGGAAATTAAATCAATCTAAGACGGCATTTTTCCTGGCCACCAATGCGTAGGGCAAATGTCGTTAACTAAATCAAAATTTAACGCGAAGTTTGTATTTAGAACGGGAGCTAGATTCAATTTATTTATAAAATTAATATTGAAATCGCCACAGATGATCACGTTTTGTTCGTGTGCAAAAGTTGCGTCAATTAATTCAAAGATTTTGCGCATGTTTTCGGCATTGCATCGCGGTGCACGGTAAACAACACCAAAACAATTTTAGAATTACGAGTAAAAATTTCAACAAAAAGGAATTCCACATTTTCGATTTGAGCATTATCCTTAGACGAATTTAAAATCACTTTAGTTTTGAGATTCTTCAAAACATAAATCGCAACGTCACCACCCTTATTTCGATCACCAGACTTCGATTTGCGATCAGAACGAATGATTTTGTAACCGTGAACATCGATGGATTTATTTGTATTTGAATGGCAAAGCAATGTCTCAGAAACCGCGATCAAATTAATATTAGAATTGTCATTCAAAAGTGCCTTCAATTCATCAAGATGACACTGACAAAGTTGAATTCACCCTTGAATTGATTAAAAACATTCACGGATTTTAATTTTTTCGGAAATTTACTGCGTTTTATTAAATGTACATCATCGATGTTCAGTGAAAAATTCACACTCGCAAGAATAGCATCCAAATTCAGCATACAATCACGAACAGAGACCACAGGCTGCCTAATGATAGGCGCATGATGTACCAACACGTCAGCAACCGGGATAATATGCCCAAGTGGTTCATATGAAGAATCGAAAATGCACAAATTTTGCTCGAGTGAGCAAGCAACACTTGACTCGCATTCATTTTTTGCTTTAATATCGATTAGCGAAGCAAAATTAATCGAAGATTTAACTCGCGATTTGTTTCCGACTCGATTTAGCAAATTGAGGTTATGTGGTAACACGACATTTTCGAATTGAATGTAATTATTGAAATCCGTGAATTTCATTAGGCAAACTATTGTATTTTTAATGGACGATTCTTTTACAATGTTAATGTCACCATGAAAAACACCGAAAAATTCCGACAAAAAAATGAGCACGCGCTTGTTTGAGTCACCGGCGACTTTTTTTACCAACACTTTGCAGTAATGAACACGAACAAACTTTGATTTACCGCATAACATATCGAATGAAGAAAGCAAATTTAATAGTTCTCGGCTCGGATTGCAATGATTTTGATAATTCTCACCAATATTCTTAAATTCGTCAATCCGATAGGGCATTAGATTCGTCGTCGATACAGTAAATTTGCACGATGCGAACTCCACCACGCACACTCAGATGACATGAAGTGAAAATCGAAAGAAATCAAAAGAAAACTTAGAATTAATATCAGATTCGTGCAACATTCAATGAATGCGAACTTAATGAGCAAAAAAATATGACAATATGAATATTTAAACTATAAAAAACCAATTTAATAAAGAAAAAATCACAAATTTATCAGAGCGCAGTTTTTTCACCGACCTGTCAAAACAAACGTCAAGTGAAACGTGAAGTGAAGATATAGCCATTACAGTATTGAAATCAGATGTAAAATACGAATTAGCAGAAAAACCGATTACATATATTTGTTTGGTCATTATTGTTTGGCTTAAATATATAAACAAAACAGCGTTCTATTTATAAAATCGCACGCGAAACAAAAACAAACACAACGCGACATAATTTACTGTTAGTGTGCAATCGATTTCGATCATGAATATCCAGTGTTGTTGAAAGCGTTTAGAAAATTATCTAGATAAAGATAAGATAAGTCACTATTTTTCACAATTTATCTAGATTCTTACAAGAAAATATAAGGTATTATCTTATCTTTTCCCGAAAAAATAGATATTTTCAATATAATTTTATTTATTTAATTTTTTTTAATAACATTTATGTTATTTATCAAATCGGTGGGGAAATAGATGTAATAGTGGTCAATATGATGCGGAAACAGTGTGTTGTTGATCAACAGTTCCATTTCAACTAACTTGTTGGTCACACCTGGAATCATTCCATAGGCCGACATGAACACTTGTTGACATGTGGAAGGCAACTTATTTATGATCTGTTCTTTGACCAACGTTGTTGAAGCAGTAGTATCTGCATTATCAAAGACAACAATGGTCAGCAAATTGATAGTCTGGTTGAATAACAACGGGCTTGTCCGAACGAACAGCAAGACCAACAGTTTCGTATGAAGGAGTGATACACAAAGCTTGGGTGTAGCCTTTGCTTGTGTCAGTTCAGCTTAGCATCGCTATACCAAAAGCCAGCGTGTCACCAGCACCATGATTTGTAGACGCCCAAATATTTTGCGGCGGAATGACATTCATGGATGGCAGATACTATCTTATCTTATCTTATCTAATATTTAAGGTAGATAAGATTATCTTTTACAACACTGTGAATATCAAAATATCATGAATATCTATTTCGATTGCAAAAATCAAATAAGTATAATATGTAATCAATTTCGGCGAATGTGGAGAGACATATAGCGACAAACAGACTTTGATTATGAATATCGGTGAAATTTTTTTTTAAGGCAAAGGTGTGACGGTTAACAGAAATGACGGTTAATCGAGTGACGAATAATCGAGACTCCACTGTAATTAAATGATAGTCTTTCAGCTCACAGCCTGTATAGTTTAAGTTTAAACTTTAAAATTGTTTCAATTAAAAAGTGCTCACATCAGAAAATGCTTGCGAAAATGTGTGCTTTCGAATTGGTCGTAGAATTCGGGAATGTTTTTCAAAATTCGTTTCATATTATAATTACCGCTAAATTTTCCGTTCATGAGCTTTTTCATCCCCTTTGAATTCAAGTTTAAACGAACTTTTTCTGCCAGACATCATGGAAATTTATGTGGCAGGGAGACAACTTTTCACCATGCATTTTCAACCAAGCAAGTATTTCCACTGAATATTTTCGATGTAATTTTTGCGCTACCCAACGAAAATGGAATGTTTATTGTGCATGCAGGATAAATGGTGAGTGAGCCAAGTTTTGTGGATTCAGCAACAATTTTAATTTCACGTCACGTTTAACCTTTTGTCTATTCGCTATCTTAATATGCGCACCAGTGAAACACAAAAAGTCAGCATCTCCGTTCCTCAAATAATACAGAAATAAGTTAAAAAAAAAAATGACAATCTAAAAAAAGGCAGCCTGTCGAGAATGACATTCCATCATTCTTTCACCAAATGTGCTGTCCTTTCTTTTTTCTACCATTTATCTCCATCAAGTGTGAGTTCACACGCTCTTGTGTGTCAGGAGACTCGTTATTCACATATCACGCTTTTATGGGGTTTCATTTATCTGCTTCGGGTCTAGACATGGCCGCATTATGAATTTGAGCATTCAAGAACACAAAATTTGTTGCACTAATCTTGTCAATCCTTGCAAGAGTCCTACCCACCAAAAGTGCGGTGTGAATTGCAAAGCATGTAAACAACCAGAATCGGAAACTTGATGTACAAATAGGCAAACCATCCACAATTGACACAAAAACACATATAAATAAATATAAAATTTATTCATAGTTCATGGGCCATTAGTTGACTGTTGCATGTATCCACATTATACGCTTTAAAATGTTAAATAAAAAGCTTTGAAACTCAATATAAAAAATTATTCAACAGATTTTTTTCGCTTGAAAGCCGAGTATTTAAGCTTTCTAAAAATTCATAGAATACGAAGCAAATCATTGAGTTTTTCTGCAAATGTATGGTAATAATTTAATAAATCTATGAAAATTCGAAAGTTTCCATCTTTTTTTCCCAAAAACAACCTCTTTGCTCATGGCAAACGACCATAAATCGCTACGCAAAGATAAAGCTGCGTCAGTTGCAAAAGAAACTGAAATGCACAAGAAAAAGACTGAAGACAAGAGATTCACTCAAATCGTATTCATTATGCATAACTACACACACATGGTGCAATGGCAACTCAAATTGTGCGATGAGACACTGTACAAGATATTTAGTAACACCCTCAACGTAAACATTCAAAAATTTGGAGGCAGATAAAAAATGAAATCGCAAAAAAAAAGAATCACACGGTTGTTTCTGTATTAAACAAATCCCCCGAAGGAACAATAAATTTATTATACACTATCACTTGATTCTTGAAATGGCTTTGCCCGATTCGCAAATCGTGTTCAAGGAAAGGAAAGTAAGTGGTTGCGGACAGTCACGATGGCGAAAATGAGAAAAATTGATAAAGCACGCGCTCCTTCACACACACACACACACACACACACACACACACACACACACACACACACACACACACGCACGCGCGCGCGCGCGAGAGCAAGAGAGAGAGAAAGAGAAGGATCGAGAAAAGTGTAAGGAGCACATTCCCAAGAAATATTGTTAACATGATTCTTTAAGCACACTTCATCTTCGATCTTCCGATTCTCAGAAATATTACTAGAAAGCATGACTGTAATCTGAACCAGTCCTATTTTTTCACTTCGCATTTTCGGCGATTTTTTTTATCAGATCTGTTGTTGCGGTTGTGCAAAAGAAAACATTTTTGGCGTCTGATTTTTCGTTTACTATCTCGATTTTTCTTTTTTTATTCGCTTGTTGTTGTTCATATTAAGTGTTTTCGTGTTGGCTGGCGAAAACAGCTGAAATTGGCATGGAGCTCACAACGAGCCAGCGACAAACATTTCATGTGGTTTGAATGAAAATGGCAAAAAATATAAGCAAATACAGAGCAACACGCACAAGTGAGAGAAAATGAACTCATTTTATATTTGGTGTCTTGTCATGTCATTTACCCTTGATGATTACGAGGGTGGATTTTGCAAATCTCACAGTATTTCTCAAATACGATGACGAGCAAGCGCAAAAGCACAAAAGAATTCCATAACCGTTTTTAATATATATTTAGTGATAGGACCATCATTTCATTTCTAATGCACAAAAACAGTTGTTGTGAATATGCCCTCACAAGGAGAGAAGTATATTATCGGATTTGCTGTGCTTTTTTGTACAAATCGTACTCATTTGCGCATTCGAATTCAGTTTTGTCTCGGATGTGCATTTTGTCTCAGTATTTGTTCCTCGATTTTGTCGCTTAGCAAAGAAAAAACTCCAAAACCAAGAAAATTCTGTTAGAGCAAACAACATTCTGCCGTTTTTTCTTCTTTAAAATGGAGCATAATTAAGAAAAGATAATTCTGTTGATGGGCGCTTAGTTTGAGCGAGTTCGCAAGTCTTATGCTTCTTCATATCGACTTTTCGCTCAAAGATTTTAGCTGTATTGACAATACCAATAACTCTGAATGTACGCCAAAAAATCGCAAAATTTCAACGATTGGTTTCTATAGAACGCGTGAATTCTGGAAAATCGCAGAGAAATTCACCGGCGCAAAAAAATTGAACACAAGCTGACACAAGCGAAGCTGAAACCAATTTAAGTTCCTTACTCGAGTATAATTTGTTCGGTCATGTTGTGCAGCATGTCGAGCCGTTAGTCGAACAGATTTATGAATTCAATGTTCTCGGTTGGCTCACATGTAACTCACATGGACGGCATGAACTGATATCACGCATCGCACAAACATGTGTTTCATGAACCGTATACACTTGCAAATTTCCGCTGTGCGATAGTGCCGGCAATTTTTGTTTGTTCTTTATCCGAAATTCTTCGCAAAAATCAAAACCAAAGCTTTCTTCATTACACCGTGAATTCATTTACAATCGATACCGCGATGGAATAAAAATCATTTATTGAATTTGGTAAGAGACGGAAATTGAAATCGGTATTTTATTTTTTTAATTTGCGTAAATTCGATGTGTGTTTGGTGAAAAAATTATCCATTGATCCAGTAATTCTGTGTGCGATCCAACGAATCTATAGGATGTTCGACATTCCTTTTTTTCAAAAAGCAGCTCCAAGATGTATGATGTCCAGAGCTTTACCTAAATAATATGTGATCTTGAGGAATAAACTGGTAGGATTTGTATTATTCATTTTTGCTAAGGACTATTATATATGTGCTCTCGTTTTTTTATTAAAACCTACAATTGCATATAAAATACAGAAAATTTGCACAGAGTTTTAGAAAAAACGTTACGATGAAAGTTTACAGTAAAAACAAAAATAAAAACTTAAAATTTATTATAATGTTTTTATTGCCGTCATTCATCTGTCCTTTAAATACACTGCGATATAGAGACAGCATAATGGAAAATAATTATCGTTTTGAGTATATTATTTCTGGCGATGTAATTCATGATTCCTGTTGTCTGAATCGCTTTACTCGTTTTGTTCAGTGTGATGGTCTCTGCCTAGGCATGTAGCTCGCAAGAATTCATGATAGCCGATAAAAAAATCAATGTAATCATATTCCTTAGCTAACCGAACAGCCTGATGCACACAGTAATACTGTGACAGTATAGTATATCCCAAAAAAAATATTTTCTGTAAGTCGGGGGTTCGCACCCCGTCAAGAAAGTATCGGTTATATAATGTGAAGGCAATGAGACGGTAATATACAACGAACAAAAGTGGTCAAACTGATTTAGCACGCTGAGAAACAAGCACCGGGCCAAGACACTATTTATGGCATGCATAAAATATACTGCACAATTTCATCGCCACTGACGAATGATTGGCATACATATGATTGAGTGAGAATGAAAGTGAATCTTCACATCTCACCTCTTGCTCTCGCTAACAGAAAATGTCATCGGAAAGAGCAAGACGCTAAATATCTCGTTTTCATTCTCAGTCAATCATACGTACCAAGTGCTGACTTCTTGAAACGGGTATTCAGGTTTTTTTTTTTTTATTTTCGCTAGGATTAAACTTAATATGAAGTATTAGTTATGCTTAATACTCTTAGTCAATGTTCAGCATTATGATGTTATTAATACTAATACTTGTCATAAGTATTATCCATTCCATTGTAAATCGTATTTGAATACCAAACTAGCACAACTTTACTGCATCTCTTAAACAATTGAATCAAAGAACCAGAACCAACTCGAACAAATTTTAACTTTCAATTTAGTTTGATTGTTCAAATCAAACAGTGTTTGGCAAGATGATGGAAAATAAAGTATGTCAACTCATATCGCTTGCATTAATGTTTATCTGCATTAACACGCTATAAGTTGAAAACTAGTAAGTAATAATTTTGACAGGTCAAAAATATAAAACGTGAATTGCTCTTTGATAATTATGAAATTTACACTAATTTTGACTCTTCCCTCGGTCTGGATTCCTTTGTGACCGCATAAACTATTTCCAGCTCTTTAACTGTCACTAGAAAGAGACAGAAGGACAAGAAGAATAGAAAGAACGAAAGAGAGAGGAAGGGAGAGAAATGGCAAATGAATAATAAATTCCCCACGAAGTGCATTCGTAGAGCGTTCACGGTGTGTGCACATTCACACATACGCTCACATTCAATGGAGCACCTTTTAGTATGCAATTTTAGTCTTTCGTTTGAAGACGATAAGATTATTGTTTATGCATGGGGCGTTTTCAACTGGGTACACCAGGAGTGCAACGAAAGGTTTTGGTTGAAAATATTTCAATGGCTTCCTTTGTATTCGTGCGGCAGCTTTGCTCGGCACTGCAGAATAACACAATTTCACCAAGTGCTTGGTATTGAAAGTTACGTCGCCTCATTAATGCAAAAGCTTCATTCAACTCGCATGTTTCACAGTGGCATCGGGCAACCATGCCAATGAGAGCAGCGGCCAACGAGCTTCACGAAAATTAGAGAGAAAAATAAATACACACACGCAAAAGAAAACGATAAAAAGGAAACATTATGAATGTGAGATTCTCATAAAAAATTCATGGCGATAGCTTCGCCACTTTAGCTTGCATGCCTCGCATTCATGTTGAAGTGCTTGTGTATTTTTTGTGTGCCTCCCTTTCGATTACATGATTATGATTTACCTCGGCTCACACTCAACACACAGTCTTTTTCCTGCCTTTTGATCACTGCTTGACGAAGCAAAACAACAAATAATGGAATAACACTGAGATCGAGCTTTCTCTAGTTAAAGTGAAAAGAAGAGTCAAAGTAAAATGGTAAAGGAAGGGTTGAAGTGGATTTTATGAAATTATTAATGATATTCTCTAGCACCGACAACGCGTGTTTCGATGCATTTCCGTTGCGCACCATTTCGGAAAGTCTCCATTTGCCAGCAAAAAAGAATAGCTGAAGCCCATAACGCAAAACATCTTCAAATTATGCTTTCCGAAAATTCTTTAGCACTTGTGCCCAAAGCGTCGAAAGTCAGCTACAAAAATCGGTGGTTGGTCAGGATTAATTAAAATTTTTCAGCTTCTTTGTAGTCAGCACATTCAACGAATAAATAATTATGCATATTAGCTTTAGCACGTTCCAAAGATGAATGAAATTCGAGGCATTAATTGTCTGGTGCGCTGACGAACACATCACCGACAATGATAGAATAATTAATATGACTAAAATTTGTCCAACAATCACGGAGAAGTTAATAAAATTCCCAATAAGCAGAGACTGCCAAAAAAATTAACAGCACTCAAATTTACAACGGCCCGGCGTCATTGGCGAACAAAATAGAACATTGATCTCTATAGGCACGCATACAAAAGTGTACGCAGTAGGTTTCAGTGTAAAAACATCGTGGCGGAAGGGAACCAAGTAAAAAATAATTGAAATGATCTTTATAATTACGTGGTATGAAAATATCACTGAAAGGTTAGCGCTAAAACCTTAATTAGGGTGGGACTGTGCACCGAACAAAATTTGATGATGCTCACCCTTTTCGAGTTAATCAATCAAAACTAGCAACCAAAGTATTTACGTCAACATCACACACCTTCCGAACACGGGCAAAATATTGCCGGAACACGGAGTTGTTTTCATTCAATTTTTTCCGAGTGTCCTTTTTTCTTTCAGTTAAGAATGCAAATTTCTCCCCCCAAAAAACACAACGAAAAAAACGTTGATGAAGCGATATTTAGCTTATGCATATTTATCTTTATGTTTGGCTTCATTCGCACAATGAATCAACTAATTGTATTGCTTTTCTCTTACATTTTTAATTTAATACAGGTTGGCACCACCGTCGCACCGCCACCGACGAATTGGAGCATGCATTCCGATGGAATGAGAACTTAATTGTGATGTTCGTACCAATTCACAACTAACCATTTCCAAATGCGATGTACAAAAGAAAAAGTTGATGAAAGAGCCGATACAAATCGGTGCTCGAAAAAGCAGCTCTTCGTTTTCAATTCAATTCACTGAAAGTCATTCGCATCATATCGTCGATGATATCGTTATTGTGGTGGTTTGGCTATGCGCTCATACTGGCTACTGCAGTGCGAGCTCAAAATGGGCAATTGTCAGCTTTTCAGAACAAAAACTCACCAGCACCATTAGCAGTAGCAGCTCAGGCAATCAAATCGAAAGCATCATGTGGAGGCATGCTGACAGCTATGACGGGTGTCATTCAAACACCAAACTTTCCCGGAAAATTTCCCGTACCAATCCAATGCACTTGGATCATCGATGCATCATCTATAAATAAACATAATGTCTCAATTATTGTCTACTTCACTCAGCAATTTGTGTTGAGCGGCTTGGAATTCACCGAATACGCGTATTACAGTGATGACATTCAGGTGAAAAGCGATCATACACCGTTCGAGTTGAATGAACAGAGTGTTGCGCAGGTGGCATGGGTACGATTCTTCAGTCAATTTCTCGAAATCAAATTCACCATGGACAATTTATATGGGACGCATTTGCGAGCATTAGATCGCTTACTCGACGTTTACGGTTTCAATATCACATACGAAATAGACGAAAACCCCAAACCATATCAATGTAATGCCCTTTATTGCCGATATCTAGGACATTGCTATGCAGCGCAGAATTTCTCGTAAGTTTTATTTTTCTTTCTACCGGATGAATCATTTTTTTCAAACATCATGAAGTGAGTGGAACATGCATGCAACCACTTTATTGTGAGTTACTTTTTTACCGCTTTCGCTTCGGTTCCATTTTTAAATGCATGCTATTATTATATTTTGTCCGTAAGTTAGTTTTGCCATCGTCCGCGCATTTAAATGTTTTACATCCATTGCACTCTTTTTACGCTAGAGTCTTTTTGGTCTCCAGTGGAATTCATTTCGAGATATTTGAGCGCCAAATTTTAATAACTATTTGGTTTTAGGATAAAAAAAATGCAGCGTTGATTCCTTGGTTGATACACATTTACCAGCACAATTTACTCAATTTTTTGTTTGGCAAATGAGCTACTTTTTTCGTCTTCGTGAAATCATCAGTCCTTTTTCACACAAATAACCATCATTTTGCGTGGCCATATTACTGGAACATATATCTTGCGTTACATAAAGTCGTTTTCATAGCTCAAGTAAAAAAATAAGCTGTTTCAAATTTTTCTTCTCTCTCTCGCACTCACAAATGCTTGAAGGGAGCAGAGAAATTCAATTACATTGTTACTCGTTTCGCTACATAGTGAAATATTTAATGTTTGTCATTTGGCAAAAGTCTAGATCGAACGCCCCAAAATTATTCAAAAGTACGACGAATGTTTGCCACGCTTCTACAAAGCGATGAGAGGAGAAATAGTAACGATGAAACAGTCCGTCAATTGACATTCCAAATAAATGAAGTCATTTTAATGAAATTCGTTTTAAAATAAGTTTCGGATTGGTATTCCTTTGGGAATCTTCTAGCAACCCACCTTACGCGGCATAAATTTGTTGCAAGTCGAAATTGAGATTAATAAGCGGATACTGCCATTCATACTATGATTGAATCAGTGGTATAAGCTCAACCCAACAGTACATGGATGTTTAAATTTCTTCTCCCTTCGCACAAACTTTTCTTTTTTTCGGATGCCCCCAAAGGTGAGGAAAAATTGGTTTTCCGAAGAATGCCATGGAATAGACGGATATATGCTGGAACTGCAATAGCAACAGAACCAGAATCAGTAGCAGCAGAAAATTCGTTTATGTTTGGCGTACATGAAAATGAAGTCATTAATTATTCCTTAATTTGCTGACTATACTCAACTCTTTTGTCGCGTGCTGAATTGAATTATAAGCCCAGAAATTGACTGCATATTGTGTGTGTTTAACAATCATAAGGCAATTTTACTAGAACAATGCGAAAACTTGATTAGTTGTCAATTTCATTCCATTCAATATGAAACCCTCAACACGAATTTAGATAGACCGAAGCAAATCAGACAAGATAGGCTTGCTTAACTATGGGTGGTGCGCGTGGAACAATCTCTCGTGTCCAACTATATATAATCCATTTGAGATCCGTCATTTTCAGCCCGCTTGATGACAGCAGCATTTCGTATGGAAAGCATAAGAAAATAATGAGTTTATGTCATTCTTTTATCGACGCTTTTCCCCCTAACATAGAACACATAATTAAGTTAATTTGGTAAGTACGATATATTGTCAATAACGCGCAAACGATCAGAAAATACTTACTTATCAATTTATCAGTCATTATCATAAAGTCATTGTCGTCGTTGTTGTTATTGTGGCAATCAAATGAGCGTTGCAGTCTTCACTACTTTATTAAAATTTGATTAATTATTTATCAAGTCAAATGAAAATCGAAATAACCTTTTAACTCCATTGAATCAACTTACGGCGTCAACAAGAATTTATTTGACTAACAACCAAAGAGATTATTTAAATGAAAGGATGGCTAAAAATTTTGAATAATTTGAGCAGAGCGTTGCGCATTTGATATTCAGGAAGTTCAGCTTTGACGGCTTTTCTATGAACTCTTGAGAAATGGGAACAAAGACAAACAGCCGGAAATTGTATAAAATATTAAAAGAACATCAAAAAGAAAAAGAGTGTCACCTAGGACTATGGATTTTTGTTCCTACGAACTTTAAGTTACTGAAGAGATAATCTCTTCGAAATATCTGAGGGGGAAACAAGCATCTAAATGACCAAGAAAACGTCAAAATGAACGACAAGAACCAACAGAATATCAGAGTATCATACTTACCCGAAAAAATATCGAACAATATCGAGAGAGAGAGAGAGAGAAAGACATAAACACTATTATTACGCTGTATGGGAGAAGCACGGTAAAGAGAGAGATATTTAGAGAATAGCATGTACTTGGTTATAAAGTTTATTTCGATATTTTTCGAAGATTTTTGGCTAATGATGATATTCTGTTCATTTTTATCGGTCATTTTGATTATTGTTTCCCCATGGGTATATCCAAATAAGTTTCGATTTTATGCTGGTGTCTCTCGGTCGTTTTGACGTTTCGTTTGCTCTTTCGGTAATTATTTCCCCGTCGGTTGAAGTATTACATGAAATATTACATTATACATGAAACTTATTCGCGAAGAAATGAAATGCAAAATAATGAGAGCAACGACTACGACCACAATTCCATTAAATGAACAAATGAAGTGATAATGCTATTCTGCAGTTACAGTGCGCGATATATTCAGTGCATCTTGAATGCTGTTCTTTTTATCTTTTCTTTTCGCTGTAGTTTGAATGATTTTTCAGAATAAACTATATCTGCTTCAGTTGAGCAAATTCTTGTTTTACTTGAACTGTTCTGTGGCCCGAATATAGTTTCAGCTCAAGTTGCCATTTTCACGCCGCGATACCTTGAGCTTTGCCCCGGTCGACATGCAGCAGCAACATCATCCCAAATAAAGCATCAGTAAACTTTTAAAGAGATGTGCATATACATGAGTGTGATATTTTCATCAATAATAATCAGACTAATCAAACAATGCATGCAGATACAATAAAAATATCGGAACATTGTTGCGCCACAGAAACGATGAATTTGTTTCATTGCGTATTTTGTGTCAGTGACACAACCACTAAGAATGTTTAAAACGCAATTTGAAAAATAAAAACGCAATTTGCTCGCAATATTTTGCTCGATGGCAAAACGTCTTCATTTTGAATTCCAATTTCAAATCCAAATCCAATTATATTTTGTACGCTGCAACATATCTATTGCCAAACATTTATCACAAATACATTTTTAGCTTTACTATACATATATCAACTTGTGAGCGAGAAATTTGCGCAAACACATGATGTTGTCTGCGAAATGCAATTTTCACAGAGCAAAAAATCTTTTAAAAAAATGTCTGCTACGTTCTAGCCACAGTTCAATGAGTCAGACAAATTTTACGTGTATCGTGTTTGTCCATTTTCATGTAACTGTTTCATTTGTTCCACAATTTTCAGTTGAACTGAACAAGGATTGGAACGCGGAAAGAGAAGATAGCAAAGCGAAAGCCAAATTGGATCATTCATTTAACGTTTATTGTTATAGAAGCTGTAAATGATTTCGCGTTACACAGATTGGCACAGTAAAGTGCACAAAAGAAGGTCCTTCGGAAAAATACAGTAGTTGCTTTTTTCTCTGTAAGAACATATTGCGGTAAAAAGTGGATGTGCAAAAAGGATCCATTTTAAATAAAATAAATGTCTTATTAAATAGTGCTAAGTTTCCATTCCGTCAAGCATAACATTGCAATTGATCAATGTGAAACACTAATTAGCGAGCAAGAAAATTGCCAAAAAAATCTGCTCCAGTCAAGAGCTTTTAAATGCTAAATGGCTGAATTACAAATGTTCAATGTCATTTAATCAGTTGCGGCTGTAAATTGGTTTTTAAGGTCCCAAAGAAAAGACGTATGCAACTATTTGCTTGCATTTACAACAAAGACATTTCCAAGCGGACGATGCTTTGTATCTTCTCCTATGTAAAGGGGTAGTGAATGTCGTTGGACCGCGCCATCTCTATCTAAACGATTGTACTAAACGCTTCAACATTTCACACCTTCCCTGCCTCCCCTTCTTCATACAGCGAGTTTGACAAGCTCCGCATCTTTGCTGTCATTGTTTGAAGAAGGGGAAAAAGTGTTTACCATCCAAAGACGAATGGTACAGAGGGCGCTGCTGTCAAGCTAAGTGTCAAAATTCAATTCTGCATCGTCCGCTTGGACATTTCTTACACCTTCTATTGAAATGTGTACATTACTGAGCTAAAGCTCATCACATTTATAATACTGAGTCGGAATGAGGTGAACAAACATGCAGATCAAAATTAGAACTTAAGATGCATGAAAATGAATGAGAGAGAAAAAATGGAATGGAAACTTGAGCAATCGCTGTCCTGCGGAACAATCAAATGCTCCAAAGAAACACATGCTCGATTATGGACACAAACAGGGATGAATACAATTTATAACGGAAACCAGATTTGATTTATACACGTACTTTATTTATATATGTGGTTTGCTCCGCATAACGAAATTCCATTTAAAATTTTGCTTGCATAATTCCCCTCTCTCAACTGTGTTCGTGTTTATTTGGATGTGTGAATGTGCTGTTTGCATTGATCCAAACTGACTGATGCTAGAATAAATTTCGCAGAAATTAAATAAGAGGTGCAAAATCAATATAAATTATTTCTATGAAGTGAGTGTTTGTTTTTTTACCGTTTTCGCTTATGTTCCATTTTTTAAATGCATGCGGTTATTATTGTTTTCCGTAAGTGAATTTTGCCATCTAAATGTTTCACATCCATTGGACTCTTTCTACGCTAGAATCCATTTTGGTCTCCACCAAAATTCATTTCGATATTATCTGTGCATGAAATTTTTATAACTATTTGCTTTTTGGAGGAAAAAGAAGTGTAGCGTTCATACAAATTTACCAGAAAAATTTACTCTAAAATCTATTGGCAAATGACCTTCTTTGTTTCGTCTTCATGAAAACATCAGTCTATTCTTTTTCGAAAGCTTTGTATTCTTTGGTGATGTTAACCAAATATTCTTTTAAGACAAAGAGAGTGAAAAGAAGAGAACCTGATAATTCTTTTCGTTTATGGCTATTCCTCAACTAT
Source organism: Obolodiplosis robiniae (assembly GCA_028476595.1). Lineage (NCBI taxonomy): Eukaryota > Metazoa > Arthropoda > Insecta > Diptera > Cecidomyiidae > Obolodiplosis > Obolodiplosis robiniae. Next base: position 26,938,284 of record CM052014.1, on the reverse strand, counting down.
GCTTCTGATATGGACTTGTTATATTCGTAAAGCCTTTTGGTAAGAGAATCGGTGAAGAATATCTAGCACCATTCAAACGAATTCTAAGAAACAAGGTGAGGCCTCCCAGCTGAAACAGTTAAATTCAAGTTACTATTCTAAAATAAACAGTCAAAATATAGCTTGGCAAGTCAAAAAATCGATGATTAAGTTTATCATCAAAAATCTCACATTATTTTAGGTCCGTGGCAAATCAAATGGAATGATGACCTGTTTCTCGTACATCGTATGTGCCGGTATTTATCGTTTTTACTGTAACATTCATTCAAGTGAATTGCTAACGCCCAATATTTTGACCGAATGGCATCAGAGTACTTGTTTTTTTTGTTTGATAACAAAAGCATTACTCTTAGAGAATATTCCGTTGCAAATTTTCCCGTCGGATGCACGAAGAAAATTAAGTTGTCTTTTAAACCTGAGCATTTACTTTTAAAACTGTTCCAAAAATTGTCATTTATCGAAATGGTTAATAATCATTTGTTGTTCGCTTCATAGTGGCTTATCTATTTGCCTTGTTTTTCTGCTCGACTTCTTCGATATATTTTGTATTGTTTTCATTAAACATATAGGAGTGATGTGCGTACATAAAACGAATTCGAACCACAAAGTAACGTCAATTCAGCAAAACATAAAGCATTATGTAAAACGAACAAAAACATTTCTACACACATTTATAGGGCTGAGGGTAAAAACGGTAAAAAACATTTTATCTCCTGCTCACACCAAGGAAAATTCTCGTAAGCGTGAGCATGGCGTGAGATGTTTTTAACCGTTTTTACTCTCAGCCCGACATTTTGCACAACATTTTTCGTCTGTTTGCATGAAGACATATCGCAAAATCTACAGATAAAATGGAAAGAATATCCTATCCCACTCGGCTGTGCGGTTCACCGTGTGAGCTCCGTAGCCCCGACTTTGTCGAATAGAACCAAACTTATCTGACGTAGTAACATCTGTACGACAAATATTGGCATATTTACGGTACCGTATATAATCTTGATGTTTTTGCTTGACTCTATCATTTTATACATATTTGTTGATATCGTTTTGGGTATTTTTATTGCCATGTGGCAAAATGTTTCAGTGAAACACACTCAATACCATCGCTCAATGGCATCGACACATAGTACATACTACTTGGCAAATCGGTTGAAAACGACGCTCTCATTCAAACCTTATAGCATTTCTAGATGCCATTCTCGCTTGATTTATTACAACTTCATCTAGTTTCGATAAAATGTAAACAAGCAATAAAAGCGAATAGGCTCCACAATAGAGAAAAACTTTCCAATAGCATGATTTTGAAGCAGCATTAGAATGAACAATATTTTGCACGCTTTCGATTGAAATGCAGTCTCTGAATGTTTATCACATCTTTTGTTGCTGGTGCTGCTTTGTTGTTCTGCTTTGCTGTTCTTGTTGTCGTTTTGGCTGTCGTTTAAAATTTGTTATTCGCTGTAAAATATTTGCCACGAGCAAAGTTCATCGCGAAAACGCAACTCATAAATATTTGAATCGCGCTTAAATATAAATAGAGAAACGCGTGCAACACATGAAATTATTCTCATTGTGACAGTAGCAAAATAAACTTTGCAAGAAGTTGAAGCAAAAGCGATTGTGGTTTTGCCTATGAAGCTGCACCCGAAAAAAGAGTGAGATAGCGAGAGACTAGGGAAAATAATAGCAGTTTGACAATTTCTGGCTTGGAACTGTATGTTTGTTACTCGTTGGAGCCCACAGAAAACGAATTTTTCACATTTAATGTTGAAATAATTTGATACGGTGCGTGTGCCAACTCGCCATTAGCCGAAATTACTCGAGTCCCTACATTTTGCAGCTTAAAGTCACTACGTTCCACTCGCGCAAACACACACTTAAGCATTGCAAGAATTCCTGCTTCCGTTAATTATTGTTTACTCCGATTGTGTATGCTTTATATGTTGCGTGCATCCATCTTTTTATGTAAATGTGTGTTGCTTTCTTATGTGTTTAACACCCTTTAGTTATTTTGTGAAGCACATAAGAGCTGGCTTTATTGTTAAGTTGATTTCAACGTTTAACTATTGAGCGTGCGATAAATAGTGCCATAAAATGTTCGGCAATTTATTTGGTATGTTGGCACTTTTATTCGTGTGAATCCACGTGAGTATGCCTGAAGATGGCAAACTTCCGTCTTTATGGTGGAATGCTGAAGATGGCTTAAGCTGCATCGTAATTTAGATTAATTCCGAGAAAGTTTTCCATCACCAAAACTTGCCGCTTAAATCATCACATTTTAATTTTACTTTGCGCCTCAAACACAGGCATTGTGCCACGATTGATATGTATTCAAAATATCCACCAGATAAAATGGAAATTGAATTTCCGTTTTAATTTAACAATTTTATAGAAAGTTTCTTTTAGAAATTGTAATGGGCTTGATTCTGACAGAGGAAGAGAATGCCAACAAAAACTGTAATTTTGTCTCGAATATGTCTGTGGTTTCCTCTTTTATTGCTTTTAATTACATTTCATTCGAATCTCAATTGTCCCTCCTCAACTAAATTCTCAATTCATTGTGCGATCAATGCAACAGAAATCGGACAAGCAACCGCTTTTATTGGCACCAAAGTTTTGACACGTAAATTTCAGATTGTATACCTTTACACAATGACAGCATGACAGAATACACCGATTGGATTGGTAAAGTGTCAAATGTTGGTAAAATCCAAGATTTACAAGTATTTATCAGGACAGAAATTAAAATAATCATGGAAATGTTGCGCCGCTGGTTTGACACGCATCAAACAATAACGAAAGCCATTTTATTACTGTTTCAAATGAAAGGAAAAATATGTCGACTGGAATGTTCATATGTAATTGCACATCTGGAGATAAGCGTTGAGAACGAGTGAAACCATACGGATGGTACAAAGCAACTAGATGTCAAAAAAATGCAATTTTTAAATTCTTGTGTTCCTTTTTTCAATCGACAGCACACCAACCATTCACTGAAATGGATATTTGTGCCAATTCAAAGTGCTTTCCTTTCTCTCTTCCTTGCAACCTATCCTGTGAGTCAGATAAATTGAGCAATGAGTTTGAACGTAGAAAATGGTAATGTGCTTCAGTAGCTTAGAGACTCTTAATGCTGTGAATGACCATTGCGTGGTCACATATCAGATAAAATAACAGCATGAGGAGATTCATGCGGAGCGGAAATGAAGAAGGCAAATTGAGCACCCTAATGAATTTTGCAACTGTTAATGGCATTTTCGAATCTTGCCACATTTTTTCACCAACCCCCATTCTTCATCTCTTGCTTGAACATCTTCATTTCCGTGATCGTGCATATCATATCTAAACATCGCAAAAATACTCTCATATTTTTTGCATCATTTAGAGCAAAAAAGAGACGAACTTGACAATGAATATGCCATAAAATTAAGACGATCTAAGCAAATTCTGGTAAATTCTATTTGTTATTGATAAGTTTTGATTTTCAAGTTACTATTTACACGTGTTGTTCGTGGAACGAATCATTCAAGCATGCATGAGCAAAAAACTTTGATTTCAAAAGTCAGCGGTGAATTTCCTTCCACGAATTCTAACAAGTTTTACAAGATTTTGAACTAAATGCATTGCAATAGAAAGTCAAAAGTACTTCCGTGCCGCACCGAGGATGTACATAGGCAACAGCCCCAGGATAGATTTGAGCTAAAGCACCTTTCTTCACAAGAACCATTCCATCCAATTCTGCTCTACTTTTAGTCTTCCATCTCTAAAGATGTCTCTTTTCGCGTTCTAAATATATGCTGCAATATCTATCAGTGAGATAAAAAGAACTTGTTTATGTAAGAACATATTTTTTTTACAATCAAGTTATTCCGATGAGATTTAGGAGTTTCCCTACAAACTTGACGATTTTTGAGGTCAAAATAAATATTTTGTACTGGAGGTAGTATATTTAATCGTGTTTCGAAAGCGAGGGTTAAAATTTTAACTCCAAGTGCAGCCAAAATGGAAGAAGGTAAAATGATTTGCAACAGAAATATATGAGCGAAGCATGCCGTCGATTATAGTGCGGAGAAGTTCATTTTATGCATAATAACATTAAAATGCTGCAGCATTGCCTCCTGTTGAAACAGAATGTATCGATCTTCATTAGTATACGCTAGAAAGCGGAAATAATATCTGTTGAGATCAGCTCAGAGATTTTTGGCTAATTCAGAATTTTTTTTCAGAAAAACCTAAACGGTTTCAGAACCGTAAAAAGTGCTTTTGCTGTCTTTATGACTTTGCTGAAGAAAGTTTTGTGATGATTCCTGAAAAGCAATTACCTCCACGAAATGTTGAGCGAGAAGAAACAAACGACTATTTTAATTGCGAATATTAATTTTGATTCAGAGAACCTGGAAAATAAACCATCGAAATTGTGTGTATTTGTTGTATATCAGCATCAATTTCTCGCCAAAATAATGTAAATCTTGCACAAAAAGCACAGAGATTAATTATTATCGCGCTAATGATTCAGCAATTAGGATTATTTTCACGACCAAATAAAACTATTACAATACAATTTCCAAAATGTCCTCACAATCGTATTCTTATAAAGCAATTTAAAAAGGTTTTGGTCGGGCTTGCTCATGATTCGTATTTATCGATTCATGAGTGCGTCAATCACATAATTTATTTATTCGAAATTATCTCATCATATAATTATATTTTATGGGATTTTATTTCATATAGCTTATATATTGTTAATTATAGGCACATTTTGCTAGAGCTTTATCAATGTGTAAACAAAAAGTGTGATGTTTTGTTCTTGCACTGTCCCATAAATTGTCCCAGTTTTACCCTCCCATAAAACTGACTATTACAGCTTAAGTCTTTCAATTATCCAGCACGAGCGCTGCACACCAACGGAATCTTCATTCAAGTGGCATTAACCGATGGTTTGGAGATGATAATAGTTGCGTCTTTTTCGATTTACCATTTCTGAACCAATCATTTGACAGCTACATTCCCTCGGGCACTTAATTAAGACGCACACACACAGTTCAAATGTTTTCTCTCGATGTAATCAGAATTGTTCGACGCGCTAAGGTCTGTTCTTATTGAGCTCTAGTATTATTTGCCTTTTTTACGACCAAATGAAAAATTGATGTGCAAAATATCAGTTTTAAGCTAGTTTCCCCCAACAACAAATGATCTTTTGAATAATCCCAATGTTTTTATGTTCTTAGCTGAATTCAAAAATCAATAACATTGTAAAAATTGGGTCAACGAGTCAAAATTGATGAAACTACGGATACACTGAATCGAGCAATCTAAGAAGTTGAAATGATTATAATCCTGATGAAATTATTATTATTTTGATTGAATTAATCAACCAATAAATCCACTTAATCATTTTTCGATTACGATTACATTCAGCCGAATATTCGATTATTTTTGACAGACGCTGCATAACATAGGTTGTGCATAGGAGTGAGTGTGTGAGTGAGAGAGCAATCACTACTTGCCTGCTATCACACTCACACTTTTGTGTTTTATATAATAATTAGCATATGCCAAAAGCATTTGAAAGTAATCAAATATACGGCTATTTATAATCACAGTCATAATCGAAACAATGATTATAATTATAAATTATTATGAAGAAATGAATCGATTTAAATTAATTGATTGTATGATCAAACGTGCAGACAATTATATTCAAGGTCTGGGCAGTCTGATTGCAGATGATAATGCGATGTATTTTGGATATTGAATTAACGGAATGTTGATTCGGCACTTGATCACAATGCTGTCATCAGAGATCGATTGTAATACTGAACATGTATTTTTTAGCCGTAATCTACCCAACTTAAATGATAAAAATCCATGAATAATAAACAAACCATATCAAAATCAGCCGAAGCAATAATTTTTATTGCAGCTCATATCATTTATGTGAATGACATTCGTGGACCATGCAACGAACACAACTTTTTCGAACTGTTCGTCCGTTCGTTCGAGTAAAATAATAATACGTGATCGACCGTTCGTGCGAAAAAAAATTAACGTTTTGACCGAAAATGTTCGAATGGCCGAAAAGGTTGGAATGTTCGAAATTTAAAATTACAATATATTCAAAACGTTGAGAATTTATATTTAATAAAAATATCCAATCTAACGGTGAAGTGAAGACCAAATATTTATATACCACCGTTTTTTGGGTGAAAATCTACATTAAGTAAAAAAAAACGTACAATATTTGTTAACCAATGTATTCCCCATCGTATGATTGACTATCTTTCTGGTAGCTTGTTGATTCCGCGTTGAGAGAAGTCTTCATCTTCTGCATCGATAGAAAAAAAATGGTAGTCAGAAGGAGCAAGGTCTGGAGAGTATGCAGGTTGTTCAAAAATCGAAAATAAAATCTTTCTGCTCTAAATTAAATTGAAAGATGTCATATGTACAAAATGTAATAATTGGATTCACTTGTCAAACTACAGGCAATTTCAAGTAGAGACATCTAAATGTCAGCGGCGGAAATTCATGCACACACCCAATATACTGAGCTCATTAACTAACATACGTCACACAATGCTAAATCATGAAGTCTGTCAAGTAAACATTGTAATTTTTAATTTTGGACATTCCAACATATCGGTCATTCGAACATTTTCGGTAATTTCGAACGTAGACTTCGAACATTCATTATTTTTCGGACGAACGGTCGGACAAAAAAAAATTAAATTCATTTTCGTTCGAACGACCGGACAGAATTGAATATTTAATTTGTTTCGAATGGTTGAACGAACGTCCGTTGACAGCTCTGATGCCATATGCTTCCAAACACTTTTTCATATAAATGTGGTGAGATAAATAAACTAAATTTAGCTTTGAAAGCATCTTTCAGTTCAATAAATATTTTGATAATCATTCATTTTTGTTGAAATATAATTAAATTTGAATATTCATTTATGCACACTGTGCATCGCACAGTTACAATTTCCTTCAATCGAAAATTGGGTCGAATATTAGTAACAATACAATGTGATAAATTCAAATAATAATCAAAACATTCAAATGGATTGGAAATTAATATTCCTCTTTTGATTGAAACGAAATTGTGGATATTGAGTAATAGTATTGATAAATTAACCCTATATATTGCTTTCAACTGTTGCAAATATGTCTTCATTATAATTCTTTTGACTCTTTATTACATTTTCTGTGACATCATTTTATTTTAAGGGAAATAAATAATATTACTTCCACTTGATTCACAACACACTCATGTTTATTTCACATTTCTCTTACGGAATCAATACAATATGCGTCACCGGTTGCTTTCTGTTAATATTTATGGACATACGTTTTGGGCTCAGTTATCGCAGTGCTGTCAAATGCGTATTCGTGTATAGTTCGTCTGCTTCTTACAATATTTGTAAAAATTACATAATTATTATACAAAAACCAACCGTTCACGTATATTATATTGTTTCCGTAAAAGAATTGTGAAATAATTTTGAGTGTGTACAAATATATTTTACTTAAAACAATTAAATGAAGCAATACTTTTCAATGAATTTCCCCGTGAAATTGACGCAATCGAATCAAATTGGCTCTAAATAAATTGCAACATCATTTGTTCCAATAGATAAATTTCAATGATGCCTCCAAACATAACTCCTACTTTTCGATCTAAAGCGGCAATAATGTTGGTTGATTTCTGGAAGAGAATTCATAGCAAACAACTTTGTAAAATTGTCAGTGAAACTGAAAATTTACACATCGTAAAAAAATTCGAGGATGCTTTCCATATCAACACAATACAAAAACTTATCCGCACAACGGGAAAATGAATACATTCATAGACGAAGTTCGAGAGAGAGACAAAACGCATGAACTTTCCTGTGTGTCTATTGTCCATAAAATATATGTTATTTTGTGGCTTCTGAAAATATTGCATGGAAGGGGCAAAAAGAGGTCTATAAATTTATTGTGTTCAAATTAAACTCAAGTCACACACGAGTGACATCGAAATGCTGCTTGCGACGGTTGAAAGACCCAAACAACTATCTAACATTGAAATATTTATGGCACAGGAATGGTTCTCATTTCATTGTTATTATCACATAAAACGCTTAACTGAAGCGAAGGCTTAATATTGAAACTCACCGGGACGAAATGTGAAGTTTTACAGCAAACAACTATTTCCATTCGAATACATTTGGAAAAAGCAGGAATATTAAAGAATATGAATGTGAAAGTCCCATGAAAATGGAAATCAGCTCGGTTTATTAGTTGATTTCATGCATGAACACATATATCGCTTTAAATGGTCAAAGTCTTACAGTTTCCTATATTATTTTGTTCCAAACTCAGATCAGTTCAAACGAGAAACTTAATTAAATGAACAAACATAAAATAAGACATAATTTCTGAGTAAACAAAAAATTAGCAAACCAGAAGCGAATGAGGACCTCGTGTATTGCCACATAATTCCTGATGTAATTACTCCAATATTGGATCAATGCATGTACTGTGCTATGCAGCATACAACATTTTAAACATGTTGAACAGCACAACATGATGGTTACCTTTAGATGAATTTTCGTTCTTAAGTTGAAACTCAAATTTTATCGGTGGCACAAAAACGCATGATCAACTGCAGAAAAAACGTCCACTCGATGGAAAAATGGAAAAAATAACAGCAACAGTTAGAGATAACTACCACATTCATGTCCTTCTACAAGCAAATATTTGACTATGCAGAGACTGTCGGTGTTCATTATTTTCCTTTGCGTTTTTGGTTCATAAATTAACGCAATTTCAAGATGAATATTGGAGCCAGTGCGGCAAAACTGTGGGACTGTAAGTGCAGCCAATTTAGCAAATAATTTGCACATTGCCTCACTTACATAATAAAATAACTTTTTTTACATTTTTGGAATTTCTTAGCTGTCATTATTTTTGAATTAAATTTTGAATGTATTTCGTACAAATCGCTTCAATACATTTGCATTGATTCCTACGATTACACGACGATTACACGAACAACATTTGATTTTTTTAAACTGACGTTTGTATGAAATTCGAATGTTATTCGTTTAATCATCAGAATCAATGCAAATGTATTGGAGTAATTTATATGAAATACAAACCGTCGTTAATGCCAGCTGTCAAAAAATCAATATTTGGTGTATTTCGTGTCCAGTATTTGCATTTTCAAATGAAAAATTGCATTCCAATCAAATTATCTAGGTGGTATTGAAATACTTTGAGATTTTATGTTCAATGGTTTTCTTATAAAGTAAGATATTACAAGATTCTGAAACTTTCACCAACATTCTTACAGTGATTGAAGAAACCTTCTATTTTAGCAAAAAAATTCAACATCACACTGAAAATTGAACTTTATTTTGAATAAGTGAGAAAGAGTTGTTCGATAGCGAAAACAGGAAATCAATTGCGTCATGAAAAGCAAAGCGATAAAATATCGATTGGACAGGGGACGATTCGATATGGGTAACGACTATATTCCTGATTGGTTTCAATTCACGTTGTCCTAGGGGAATCTTTCACATTTTCCAAAAATTCGAATATTGATGAACCACGCACAGTACAAAAATACCATCCGCCGTCATACGAATTTACGGCTGATGGAGACGCCCAGTCGTAATTTTCTCAATTTATGCAATTATTGTAATTTTAAACACTTTTCAAGTGTTAAATGAAGATATTGTGGATTTACGTAAGTGCTTGAATAGAATATCCGTCTGCATTTCCGATCAAAATCAAATACACAACTTTCAATGTCTAAATCTGTCTTAAAATGTTCTTAATGTATATTGGATACCTTTTACCATTAAAATTTTATGATTGACTGAACATATTTTGCGGAAAAATTGCGTTGGAACTAAAAAACAAGAAGAGGCTTCGCTACATACAAGAAAAAATGAAAAATATATCAACTTAGGTCATTAGTGCAGATTAGAAAATTGGTGTTTCCATATCTGATACGATTTGAGAGATCTTTCAATGTCTGCCAAATCGGATAAGTTTGTGCAAAATGTGTATTTATTGGTCAACATACAATATACCGATTTGTTCACCTATTAAAAATATTCCAGATATTCAGTATTTTATATGAATTAAATCAGATCAATGTAAATAAATATTGGTTTTAATGATATACAAAGTGACAGATTCCCTAGACGTTGTCATTCAGTGTATTTTTTAACTGTATTCGATCGGGTGAAGCATATCAAATCCATCATGTTTTATCAATAAGTTTTTCTTATATATAAAAAATGTGATATCATGTAAATTATAACATTTAACGATGAGAAAAGCGTGCATAAAAAGTATCGATTGACGACGGATGATTTTTTTATGGTAATGCAACATTTTGTTCGACATTTAGTGTGATACGTTGGATTTCGTCAGTTTTGCCATTGGCATTATGAAGATAAACTCGTATTCAAATCTCAAAAAGTTTAACTTCGTATGTTTCATGATTTTATTTTAAATGGACCACGATCTCTAACAAAACTTGCAAACGACTCTTAATATCGTAAAATTTCATTCATGATATTCGTGATCGCTTTTTTTGTTATGCGATGATTATTTAGTTCGGTATTTCAGATTGACACAAAATAGTACCTAGAAACATCATTTGAATGCATGGTTTTAAATTAATACAATGTTGCAAAAAATTCGATTTATTGTCAAAACAATGGATATGTTTAAACATTCAAGTTCTGTGACCAGAACAATAAACTTGTATTGATGACGAAAATTGTATCTGTTTCATGAACAATATCATAATACCACCTTCACAACACTCCCCAACACACCAAATGAACGTGGGGCTTACGCGTTTTCCATTAATTGCTACTCATTTGTATTGGATTTATGTTTATTTCTTATCGAATCATCATGCACCTTTGAGAATAAATCACAGAAAATTTCAAGTCATTACGATGAGATCGAATTTCAAGTCATTACACATCATGTAATTTAAATTTTAATTTTAATAAAAAAAAAACGAATAAACATCTCAGTTTCTTATTTTTACTTCAACGAACGTTCTCTGCTTTTGAATTGGTAATAACAATTACGAATTAGTTTACTCTGATCTGAACTTTTGATTCATGCCAACGATAGATATGGTTCCACATTTATGTTATGTATAAATTTCGTTAAAAAGTAAATGAGCATTCAAATTCGCGTGACTTATTTAATGTTTTAAACTCATTTACCCGGTTTGGAGTGTTTGGTCAATGTTGTTTCTCGCAAGTGCCTGACGTTCAGGTGGTACAAAGTTAATTTCCTTAAAGCTATCTTTGGGATTATCCCGAGTAATATTTTCTTCAAGTAGCAATTTTGCTTGTGTAATTTGATAATTGTGGGTCTTAGCGATAAAGCGTCTATTTCGTCTAAAGAAATTGTTAAAGTTATCAACAACTAAGTACGATCTTAAAAATTACTCGATCATCTATCTGTAATTCTTTCAAGTCTTTTGCACTACGATCAAAATAGAGCTTTTGCTTTTCCCGTTTGTTATCAATTCTTTTACAGACGACTGTATCATCTTCGACCCTGCGCAATAACAATGACTCGGGTAATTAACATGACCTGGTTTTTAACATGCGTCCAAAAAACAATTGCACCGGTGCAAGTTGCATGCTGGCTACTGGTGTTGTATTATATTCCTGAATTCGATACTGAAATAAGTCAGTTTCTTGACTCTCGTAGCAACGTTTCAAAATGTTTTTGGCTATTGCCACTCCTTTTTCCGCTAAACCATTACTTTGTGGGTATCGTGGACTTGAGTACCTTATTTGCATGTTCATGTTATTCGCAAATTCTTCAAATGCCGATGTATTAAATGGGTTGTTATCACTACGAATGCATGTAGGATATCCGATTTGGTTGAATATTCTCGTGATCACATCGATTATATGTTTAGCGCCTTTGCTATTCAATTGCTGACAGATTAAGTAGTTTGAATATGCGTCGAAAATAGATATGAAATCGCGACCAGCATATTCAAACAAATTCATAGCAGCCCTTTCGAAAGGATATTTTGGAGCCCCGTCCTGAACTAACGGTTCTTTTGAATTATTGCGCCTGAAGTTTTCGCAAATTGAGCAATTTGCCGCAATCGCTTTGATTTGTTCTCCCATACCCGGCCAAAAATAAGTCATGCGTGCTCGAGCGATCGTCTTTTCAATACCGAAATGTGGGGCATGTAGCCACTCACACATCTTTGGCTGAAGTTCAGTCGGGATGACAAGTCGGTGGTCTTTAAATAACAATCCGTTCTCGAAATGGAGTTCCGTTTTGTATTTGTGAAATGTCTGACCATAATTGTCTAATTTGTGATATCCTGGCCAGCCATTAACCACATATTCACAAATTCGCTTATGTTTTTCATCCTTTGCCAAAATGGATCTGTACAAATTGTAATTTTCCTCAGAACAACATACTTTTTTCGTGACTGAATGAATTACACGCGTGAGTTCTGGTATTTCTTCCGTTTCTGCCAATTGTGCCCGTGAATGGCAATCAGCGACATACATTTGCTTTCCCGGAGTTTAAACGACTTTCATTTTTGGGTACTTAAGGAGAAACCATCATTGATTGTAATCGTGTCGTTACGTCATCAATGTCACGCTCACTTAAAGTTTCCAGTGGCTTGTGATCACTTTGGACAGTGAATTCTCGTCCCGCAAGCAGTTCCTTCTCAATTTGAAACCATTTCTTTTCTGAGTGGCTTAGAGTTCGTGATGCATATGCCACTGGGTGACCATCCTGCATCAATACACAACCAAGACCATCCTTCGATGCATCAATTTGAACTACAACCGGCTTAGTTGGGTCATAAACAGCCAAAACTGGGTCAGATGTTATTATTTTAAGCAAATGGTTAAGCTCAGTTTCGTGTTTTTCAGCCCATTCAAACTTAGCATCATTTCGCGTTAAATCTCTTAGTTCCGATGTGGCTTGCAATAAATTTGGTATAAATCGACCAAAAATTTAAACATTCCAAGTAATCGCATTAAGGATTGCCTCGCAGTACTTATTTAGTGGTTTTATCTGACCCTCTGATATTAACTGACCCAATAATTCAATTTGTTTTTGCTTATATTGAATTTTTTTGGCGTTGAATTTAATATTATTTTCCCTCGCTCGATTTATTACACGCGACAGCACTTCATCATGCTCTTTTTCGCTTTCCGCAACTATACCGATATCATCAAAATAAATAATTACTCCAGGTATATCGCCGAATTTCTTTACCATTTCTTTTTGAAACATCTCCGGTGCACAATTAAGTCCGAAAGGGACACGATTAAATTTGAATCTACCAAAAGGAGTCACAAACGTAGTTAAGTCCGAGCTTTTTTTATCAATTTCCATTTGCCAAAAACCACAGCTTAGATCAAGTACTGTAAAGACGCGTTTTTTTGCGAGATGGCTTGTGACATCTTCGATTGTTGGGATCAAAAAATGTTCACGTTTGATGCATTTGTTTAATGGCTTTGGGTCAAGACAAATACGAAGGTCCCCACTCAGTTTTTCTACTATTTGGATATTATTTACCCAGTCTGTGGGGTAATCAACAGGCGAAATTATGCCCTCATCCACCATTCGATTTAGTTCAGTTTCAAGGCGATCAATCATGCTTAAAGGAATCCGCTTCTTGTAATGTACTGATGGTTTTGCATCATCTTTAAGGGTAATAGTTACCATTCCCGGGAATTTACCCAATCCATCGAAAATATCCGCGTTATTCTTAATGAAACTCTCTTTACTACTTGGCAAGCCACTATGTATAGTGTGCACATCGATTCGCTTAACAAGTTTCAATCTAATAGAGGTTTCAAGTCCAAGTAATGGTTCAAACTTATTATCTACTACCATAAATTCCGTTAAAAATTCTTTATCCGAGTCATTATCACCACATGTCAGTTCAATTGTTCCAAAAAAATTAATTTTATTATGATTATAATCAAAAACTGAGAAATTATTTAATTTATTTTGAATTTTGTTTGGAAACTTATTTGCTATTTTAATTGGAATGCAATTGACATCAGATCCGGTATCGATTTTGAATTGAACTGACTCGTTTCCTATCCGATATGTTTTCATCCATTTGATTTTGTCTGATCCATTTGAGTTTGAATTTATCCTATAAATACGATTACAACTTAGTAAGCTACTCTCTTTATTTATACCATTTTTAAAATTACCCGATGAATTCCAGCTGCTCGTGTTCCATTCAAGAGAATTTACATTGCCCTCTTGTTTCCGTTCATTTGATCCGGTGTGTTTGCTGTTGCCCGATGCTTGATTGCCACCCGATTGTGATGTTTGACCCTTGGATTTACGGCACATTTTCTGAAAATGCCCTTTTTTACCGCAATTTCTGCAGTTGACATCCTTCGCTTTGCATAAATTGATATGACCCGGTGTAAATGGCAAACCACAGTTGAAACACGATCGCACAATTGCATTGATTGACACTTTTTCCACCGAATTTACCGTTGGTTTTGCGTCACGCTCAAGTAGCACTTTGTTTGCATTGGCAGCTTCATAAGATTTGCACTTATCAATCACAATGCTCAACGGATCATTGTAACCATCAAGAAGCTTCAGCTGCAATTTCTTGTCATGGACAGCGATTATTACGCGGTCGCGCAGCATTCGATCTTCATACGATAGACCACAGTCGCACTTAAATTCACAATAACGCATTTGTGCACGTAATGCCGTTTCAAATTCCACGAATGCTTGTTTTTCTTTTTGTGCAATTGTGTTAAATTTAAATGATTACATCGTAATGTTTTTCCGTGGAATACAATATTCATCAATAGCTTTGATAATCAAATCCAAAGTACGTGACACTGGTATTTCAGCCGGTTTCAGTCCTACAACACGTGCAGTTGCGACATCCGCTGCTGCTTCTGCTGGTCTTTGTTGCACAGCTGGTGCGACTATGCCTAGCATCGAATTTGTTGTACCGTCATTTGGAAATAGCGTATTGTAAATTTCCGCTGCTTTAGTTCCAACTAGCCAGATAAAAGTTGGAATTTTTCGATCTTCTGGGTCGCCCATTTTGTTATTTGCAAGCATGTACATTTGAAAATTGCGTTTCCATTCCGGCCATTCTTTTGCTAGGTTCGCACAATCCAATTCCGTTGGTAAACGGTCGTTCGCCGACATTTTGATTTTTTAGCAAAAGATTCAATTGTATTGAAAAACAGCCCATTTTTTGATTCCACTTCACTAGATTACCCGAAAAAATTATCCGATTAGGCTGAAAATTAATAGGTTTCTATTCCTAATGAAGACCAATGTGTGTGTAAATTTTTGTTCAATTCTAAAATCAATTTTTTGAGTTATCGTGTTAACAAATTTTTGCGTACAACGGACAACGTACCACACACGGACAAAAAATTGCTCCGGGAATGGCAATCGTTTTTTCTAGGTTCAAAACGCATAGAAAACTTATTCCGAGCGTTTTGAATTTTTTGGACCGATCGCAATACCTTTACCACAAACAGTGGTGTGTGCGGAAAAGTAAAAATGGGCTGTTTTTCAATATAATTACGAACAATTTGTATGACTATTTCGCATTGTATCATTATGAAACTTTCAGAATATAGTTTGTTTATGAAAAAAATGAGTCATGCAAAATTTCAAGTCATTCCGATGAGATTTAGGACTACTTCCCCTGTAAAATGTTCGATTTTCGGGGTCTTTTCGATGTCAAAACTGAAAATTTGTATGGCGAATATGTTAAGTTCACCTTGTATCCTATTGAAACTTTCAGGATATTATTTTGTTATGAAATAAATAAGTCACGCAAAATATCAAGTCATTCTGATCAGGTGTAAGACTCCCTCCCCTACAAAACTTTCAATTTTCGTGGTAAAAATTCAAATTTTGTCATTAAATTGTATGAAGTATTTGTGTTTTTCTACACAGTAAGAACTAACAGTGTAAAGAGTCTCTGTATATTGTGTTTAACCAATTTTTGGAGACATTCCTTCTTATAACAGTGTAAACGTTGATTGTCATTTGAAATACTGCATGCGTATCTGTATTAGTTCGAATGAAGCAATAAATAGGTTCAACTCTAAATGGATAATTTGCTTCTTTTATTTAAATAAATAAAAATACAGTTTTTGAAAAAAAATGTAGAATAAATGTGATTTGTTAACTATTGAAAAAAAAAATGTCGAAAGAACAACAAAACGAAGAACAAGCCGTGCCCAAAAAAATCCATCAAAACTATGCGTTCGGGTCAGGTATTCAGGTGAAATAAAATGTTTGGAATTGCCTTGGGAAAACATAAATGCCGATAATTTTGCAGTTTCGAATAAATTCTGACACAAAAAATACTTTAAATTGTTCATTATTTTATATCAAATGCAAAACAAATAATTCAACCAGTAACAAATTTGAGGCTGTAAATAATATCCAATAATATTGAACATTTGACATTTACACTGTTATATGGAGAAAAATCTCCATAAATCGGTCAAACACGCATATTAATCCAATAAACGGAGACTCTTTACACTGTTAGTTCTTACTGTGTAATCTGTTTTTTTTTATCCATTTGAATGCTCATTAACTTTTTAACGAAAGCTATACATAACACAAATGTGGAACCATATCTATCGTTGGCATGAATCAAAAGTTCAGATCAGAGTAAACTAATTCGTAATTGTTATTACCAATTCAAAAGCAGCGAAGAAGCGTTTGTTGAAGTGAAAATAAGAAACTGAGATGTTTATTCGTTTTTTTTTTATTAAAATTAAAATTTAAATTACATGATGTATAATGACTTGAAATTCGATCTCATCGTAATGACTTGAAATTTTCTGTGATTTATTCTCAAAGTTGCATGATGATTCGATAAGAAATAAACATAAATCCAATACAAATTAGTAGCAATCAATGAAAAATGCGTAAGCCCGAACAATGTCGGGAAATGTGCGCAAAAGTTAGTTTTACGTTCGTAAGACCATTTATTTTTTTTTCGTTTTGTTAACATAGATAAATTTACGTAACATATTTACTAACTGCTCTTGCGACGATGCTCGATTCACAATCGAAACTTAAAAATCTTGTTGTTGGTTTGAATTGTTCGGTTCCTTTGTTTTGTGGTTCTGTTTTATTTGCACAAATGAATGTGCATAAACAGGCAAAATCTAAAGTGCCCAAAGCTAAATCCAGTGGCACTTGAAATTCAAATGGGGGAAAAAGCCTACCATTAAGCTTGTTGAAGTGGAAACAGAGAGATAGAGATAGATAGAGACACAGAGAGAGAGAGAGAGAGAGAGAGAGAGAAAAATAAACAATGTTTTTAATGCAACCGAACTGGGAACCTTCATATAAAACCTTTTGTACCCGCATATGTTTTCTTCAAATGGCTTTCACTGTCTTCAAACTGTGGCTCTTGTTTTGTCAACTCTACATTTTCACTCATCTGTCTAACTACGAATGTTCCTAATTCTTAACCTGTGTACATCTTTTGTTGATTCGCACTCGTTTACATTGCCATTGTTTTCATTCGAATCAAAACGTTTATGATGATATATGTTTGTGTTTGTATTGAAGGACGGTTTTTAAAATCCTGGAAAATTGTCATAAATTATGAGCAAAAATGAAGAGACAATCTGCAGACATACATTATTGGAATGGTTTGAACTCATCACAGTTCATAGAATTTTTATTTGTTACTTACTTGCTTTGATCTTACTCACGCACCCAATTTTTGTTCGAATAATTTAATGTAATTGCATTGTGATTTGTGGTGTTTCATATATACTTTCATTCGCAATAAAACGGTTTACACTTGGACACACAAACTCAATTTTTTACATTTATTGCATGTCGTATACGACAACATATATGTTTTACTTTAAATTCTTCATTATTTCTCGAAAAATGTGCTCTGTCCTCTCGCTTACTTGTATAAGGACATAGTATTCGACAGTAATTCATTCTTTTTTTAAGCTTTTGCCATGCAGAATGAATTTTTTTTTATAAAGATATTCTTTTCTATGTTTATTGTGTTATTTCGCTTCTTGTAGGTCGTACTACTGTGCATGTTTCCCGGGATTCGGTGGAAGCGATTGTGGCGATGGCCCATTATGCCGCGGAGACAAAGACTTCTGCGAAAATGGAGGAACTTGCAAGTAAGTGAATAACGTAAATAACGAAATTGGAGAGGTTTTGAATAACTTTTTTTTCAAGAGATATGCTTTACATTTGAAAAATATTCAATGTCATCACTTTATAGGGCTTATCAAGCGAAAGATGCTATGGCATCGTCACTTCTTCGAGAGAAAATGAAATAATTTTCACATTAAGGGTAAAGTGGCCATATTTGGACCTACAACTTTTTATGCACCAAATTCGGACCCAAGCCTTTATTTATATGTGCAATAAGGCTCATTAGCAGTTAGATCGTAATTAAAGACTAGGTCCAAATTAGGCCACTTATTTATTTATTTATTTATTACGAAGCCTAAATTTATGTCAATATGTGTTCACAGCGAACTGTGAACATGTTGGTCAGAGACCCAATACGACATAAATTCCGCCCATGGTACGTCTTGAAAAAAAGAAGAATACAGTCAGGGGTGGGGTGATATTAGAGAGAAGCTCTTCTATCAAATTGGATCCGGAAAACCATGGCAAAACCGGCCTGTCTCTGGAGAGACAGAGGAAATACAATAGATTTTTGAAGTGAAATTTACGTTAACATAATTATGAGAAAGCGAAAGCAAAAACATAAGAAAAAACATGTGAATGATGATGATGAATGATGATGATGTTAATGATGAAAATTTTAATCAATTGGTTGAGAAAATATCATCACATTGCTCCGAGTATTCACGATCAAATAAATTTAATAGAGCATTCATTGTTCGGCGCGTAAGTAATGCTTAAGATTTAATTTAAACAAAGTCAACGATTCGGATTTTCTAATTTCAACCGGTATGCTATTCCAGAATTTAATTGCGGAGTAACTAAAGGCGCGATCGTCAAAGGCGGTACGTGGATTAAAATTAACGCGAAGGTTATCAGGGTATCGCGATGTTTCACCGTTCCGAACAAACATGTGATTCAAGTATACAGGAGACTGCTTTGACTTGCTGTTTAAATATCAAGACTGCTGAGTGCAACTTTGCCCTGCTCTCTGGAGGCAATTCATTTAGACGCTGCCGGTATTCAGTGACATGGTCATTACGCTTTAATCCGATGATGTATCTGATTTTGTCATTATCAGCTACAAGATCACGATGGACTTGGTTTTGAGTGCTATGAGCACCCCAGCCATACGTTATGAAATCACCATAGTCCATGATTGGATCAATTAACGCGAATGCCATATCACGTTTGATATAATTGGGTATAAAATGCTTCCAGTGACGTATGCGATTTAAGACGCCATACACCTTTTGCAATTTACACTTGTCATGCTCTTGAAAATTAAAGTTTTCGTCAAAAATCACACCAAGGTTCTTTATTGACTTGCAAATTTCGAGTTTTTCATCACCTATTTTCACGTCATTGATCATATCGAAATTCAACCGATCCGTTTGATGCTTAGAACCGATAATCATTACTTTAGAT
The DNA here is from genome assembly GCA_028476595.1 of Obolodiplosis robiniae. NCBI lineage: Eukaryota > Metazoa > Arthropoda > Insecta > Diptera > Cecidomyiidae > Obolodiplosis > Obolodiplosis robiniae. Next base: position 26,918,607 of record CM052014.1, on the reverse strand, counting down.
TTTGATCCGTTCAACTTCATACCGCGACGTTTTATAAAATCATTTAATTTTGCAAGATCGGAGTTCACTTTATCAATGCCATTATTAATTTGATCAAAATCGACTTCTAGGAGTGCTTGAGCGTCATCCGCGAACAAATGGCCAGTCATGTGTTCGAGCACGTTGAGAGTATCATTGAAATATAAGGAAAAGAAAGTTTGGCCGAAATTACTACCTTGAAGAACTCCATTATTAATTGGAACAAAAACAGACTCTTGGTCACCGACTTTAACTTTTTGACTAATATTACTATAAATTGATTTGATTAATGCGAGAGTGCTGTTAGAAAAACCGTACACCATAGTCCATGATTGGATCAATTAACGCGAATGCCATATCACGTTTGATATAATTGGGTATAAAATGCTTCGAGTGACATATGCGATTTAAGACGCCATACACCTTTTGCAATTTACACTTATCATGCTCTTGAAAATTAAAGTTTTCGTCAAAAATCACACCAAGGTTCTTTATTGACTTGAAAATTTCAAGTTTTTCATCACCTATTAGATTAAAAGAGGGTAGTTCTTGATGTATCAATTTCATTCAACACTGTTCATAATGCATTTCATTGTCAACATACACCTACAATAGTTTCATGAAACTAGTTGCCCATATTAGTATGAATGTGCAAGTTTTGATAATCGGCAACAAATAAATAAATACAGAGAACTTGACATCGCTCTACCCTAAGGGCTTACCTACCAAAAGAATCTCACGAATCCATGACAAATCTTTATATGTTTATATTAATATACGCGAATCCCATGAATGCCGCGGATCGATGCGAGTTCATTAACATTTCTGCAAATCATGACATGCTTCTACGAATCAAACAGAAACAAATATTAAAATTAACAAATATCAAACAGATTTTAACGTATTTCAAATGAGAAGTTAAAAATGCATAATCTCAACACATAACGCGTATTGTGTGTGCGAAAAAGTAAATATAAAAGTAGTGAAAAAATATTTTTCAGGAGCAAAAGATTTTTTTATCGCCACTCAAAAACTTGTGCATCGGAATTCCTAGTATTGTTGATAAAATTCTGAAAGTTTCTGGTTACAATTGTCGAGCAAATTTGGCACTTTTAAATTCAGATAGCATCGGTGAAAATCAAACAATCATATGGCTGAAATATATCCATCGGGTGGAAGACTCATCGCGATGAGCTATAGTAGCTGTCGGTAGCCACGTTTGCAGCGTTCGCACACAGTCTGTACAAAGGGCAGCACCCATACCAATGGGATTGGTCGATATAGCGCGTATATAAATCATCGTTAGAATAAAGGGTGGGCCATATAAAATTTGCATTTTGAATCGGCTATAAAAAAAAACTAATGGTTATTCTCCCAAACTTATTTTTTTATTGGAAAGCTTGAACTTTGTTATTTATGAATGAAAAACGATATCGTTCATATGACTGCCACGACTGGCTTTACAGTACGCCATTCGGTCAACCCAATTTTCAAGCACTTTTTCGATTGTTTCGGCTCGAATTTCATTGATGGCAACTGCGATTTCGTGTTCCAAGGCATCAATCGTCTCTGGATGATTAGCGTAACACTTGTCCTTGACAGCTCCCCACAAAAAATAGACCAACGGGCTCAAATCGCAGCTCCGAGGCGGCCAATTGACTTCAGAATTTCGGCTGATTATTCGATTTTCGAAAACGGTGTCCAAAAGTTCGACTGTTATGTTGGCTGTTTGGCTTGTTGCGCAATCCTGTTGAAACCAAATGTCGTCCATGTCATACTCTTCAAATTTTGGAAACAAAAATTCGTTGAGCATGGCACGGTAACGCTCGCCATTGACTGTAACCGCGGCTCCTTGCTCATTTTTGAAGAAAAATGGCCCAATGACGCCGCCGGACCAAAACCCAGCTGTGCGCACTGTGCGAGAACGTGAACGGGCTGTTTTGTCCACCAACGATCCAGTTTCTCGAACACGATTCACAAATTGATCCACAAACTGCCTTGAAGGCCAATCTTTTTATGGAATTTTTTTTTCAAATTTCTTACAGTTTGGACTGAAGTCTCACCACTTTGGAAGTAAGTTTTCAATATTTCCCAATTTTGTTCAAGCGTATAGCGTCCCATGATGTACAAACACAAGAACAATAAATATGTCCACTTGAAAGATTTTTCGTATGAGAGCGTATGAGCGGATGCCACACTACAGCCGCTCCAAATCATCCGATATATTTCAGCGATATGACATTGTTTGGTGGAATTGAAAAATATGATTTAAGTTTTTACCGTGGCGTCGAATGATCATCCGAAATCTAGTGAACTTTAAGATGCTGAGCCACAGATGATAGTGACGTATTGCATTTCGATCGCATATATTGCAAGTCCCAATCTGAGACTGGAATAGTTTCGCGTTTTGGCTATGGCATCTCAATATAGGGATTCGTGGCAAAATACATTGGAATTGACAAATCCACACAAATCTCGCGAAAACTTCACGGAATGGCAATAGTCCAGGTTAAAAGTGAATCTGTGCCATTATTTGTGAGGCTTTTTGGATTCGCGTGCACAAAAAGAAGCCCCTAGGTTCTACCGCTGCTCGACGAATGTTGTATGAATTTTTTTAAATACATAAAAAGAGTTGGCCTATGTTTTCTGTATCAAAAATACTTGAGAGTCAATAAATTTAACAATTTTTATTCAATTTATATAGGCAAATCGGAGATGCGGGCGCCACGTGTGGATGTCCGGCCGGCTTCAAAGGCAAGAAATGTGAAACGCCAGAGGAGGAAGATGGTAAGGCAAATAAAGTCCAACTAAAATGTTGGGGTGTAAATAATAATATTTATGAAACAAGGATGAGCATTTCGCTATTCCTCACTAGAAAACAAAATTTAAATTTTAAATTTTTCCGAGTTTTGAAAAATGAATATGTACCACAAAAATTTTGTACGTATTTTATATATTCATGCAGTTCAGTTATGTATACAATAACAGGTATTGGCAGTTATAGTTTTGCTATAGAATCGCAAGTTTTATTCAAACAAATTCCAAAATCAAAGACTATAAATTAATTTAGTTATGGCTGCCGTGCATAATATTCATTGTGTGTCTCCGAACCATATTACACACAGGTAATGAAAGCCTCCTTCCAGCAGATGAGAAACACACCCAGAATTGATAATAATAACAAAAACGTTACATGAAAATTAATGGGGCTGATGTTGGTACTTATTTGTTTTATTTACATAAATGTATATAGTGTGCAAGTTGAATGGCGTTGGCGGCGATGGCAGCGTTCAGTTAGTTCATATTTTTAACATCTCCGATTTATCATGTTCGATATTTATCTAATAAAACTGTGTCTAAATTGGCTACATTGAAGTGGCAATAGCTGAGCATGCACCATAACTTACCATAGCTCAACAAAATTCCAATGAACGGGCATCAGTCTCTCTGTTCCCAGGCATTTTGTCACACAATTTATTTGCCCATATCTCTCCCTCTCTCTCACTCTTGCTCGCTTATTTCTATATTCTTTGTAGTATACATAAAATTGCCGCTAGTGTTGTTGCATTAAAATCAGAGTCGTGTCTTGTTTTTGTAGTCGTGCAACATACTCAATATAATTTGGTGAAGCGCGGACAAAGACCCAAGTTGGCTCAGCCAACGTTAGCTCAGGACACATTCAATATATACCAATGGAGTTTATTTATATTTTGCCGTGAAAAATAATAGAAAGAACTTTTAACGAGGCAGAGAGAGAGAGAGAGAGAGAGACACAGAGAGAGAATGGACAAAACAAGTATTTGCGTAAAGATCGAAAATACGTTCCGTTTTACATACCGTCATGAAAGCTCCGATGAACACAAATAGTTATCTACGATACAATGAATGGAATTGATGTTTCAACTTTGACCAGCAATCAGTTCAACCATTCAAATGGAAAAACAATATTTGAATCTCTACGTGAAGCAAAACACTACTTGCGGTCATTCTGGAGAGAAGAGTTGAGTTGGATTTGGGGCGCAATTACACACCACATTTCTAGTGTCAGAAACAGAAAGTACTGCGTCACCCGGCTCGGATGAGGGGCATTCTGTCACTTTCCCACAATAAATCTGTCGTTCCAGATTACAGAAGCCACCTTTCGTTCTGTTGAATAAGAGGCAATTTTACATAATTTATGTGATCGAAATTTCAAAAGGCACATTTTGTTTATTGCCATTGTGCATAGCACCATGAGCCATTACTGCAGCTGACAACATAATTCCAAGCGACTTACCATATTTGAGCATTAGTTTAGATAGAGTTTATTATTATACACATAGATGCGCTGTGCGCAAACATTATCCAAACTATCACTGACCTTCCATTTCCTGGACAAGCGACAAGCGTCTTTCTCTCTCAATATCTAGCAAACAATTTAGTGACTTCATTTGTTGAATATCGGGAGGAAAAAGGCCTTGTGTTACATTTTATCTAAAGCCATTTTCATGAATATACATATATGATGGATTGCACGCATCTATTGCTCTCCCGACCTTTGCTCCAAATAAATTTTCATTGATCTTTGTATTTTGATTATATTACAAGCTAACACAAAAATTGGCCTTAATATGTTTCCATTTCAGTAGATTTCAATGAAATCTTTTGTGTGAGGCTGCAAAATTGAAAGTAAAAAACTAATTTCAATGACGACGACGTGAAAAGTGAGTGGAGAGGAAATCATGAGAGTGAAGCAGGAAAAAATCAATGCATATCTTTGAAAAAGTCGAAATGTTAAAATTTCCATAATTTATTTTATTGTAATAATTAATACAATAAATGATAGCCCATAACTGACGTACTCAACCTTATCGTTCAAATACACAATTATTTCATTGAATAGAATAAAGCAAGTTTAAATCATTTCCAATAGCTAAATTATGATCAGTAATTAGAGTTTTGAAATCGAAGACACAGTTTGGCATTTCATCAACGTGCTTCCGTCGTTCAGATGTTCGCCCCAAAGACTTTTGTAAAGTTCTTTCTTACTTTTAAAGAAACATGTATAATATAATATAATAAAGTACCTGTTTGAATATTCTGTGTTTGATATAACTTGAACTTTTTTGCGAATCGCATGAAAAAGGCAGCTCAAACCTTTTCCTATTAATAAAAACTTCCAATAAGGATTGGTTTTTTATGGGATGATTTTGGATTGTACTGATTTTGTACTCGATGTTTTTTTTTCAAAATCGAAACATATAACCGAACAAACAGAGAAAATCCAGGCAAACTTTTAGACAGTTCCAATGACATGAAAATATTTTGTATGTAATTTCTAAAACGATGTTAAATGATAACGAGGCTGATTGAATGCCATCTTATAAGTAAAACTGCTGGCTGAAAAATACATATTTTACACAATTGAAAAAATCGCCCATAACACGTATGTAGGCATGTAGTTGTATGCTAGTTGGTTGTTTCATCGTTTGTGTTGCCAATGTATTTTGTGTCAATGTGTGGATGGCATAGGTCTTGAGACTCTCTTTGCGAAAATGGTTAAAGTTTGAGGTTCGGTAAACAAAAATATATACACAAATGCATTGCACGTGTTCACATAAGCACTGCTCACTGAAGTAAAACTTTGCACGAGCAATGCCCAAGAAAAACGGAAAAAAACTGAAAGCATATCTTAAGCCAAACTAATGACACTTTGCTTCGGCAACATATGGACTCATTAAATCATGAATTTACTCGCTTTGAATTATGTTTGTCGGTTGTTTTGGACTTGTGTTTATCACACTTTTTCTCCTTATCTCTGACTGCCTTGTTGTTCCGTTGCATTATTAGTCCGTTCCGCTTGAATCATCTACTATATGTGTCAACTTTATTTACACAAAGTGAAACTTTTTTCGAAACAATGACGGGAAAATACAATCAACAACAACAAAAAACGAAAGCTTAACTACACGCATGCATGGCAAAGTGCATCAAACGACAAAGTATTATAAATCCATGCAGTCAAAAATGTATTGCAGTGTATAATGAGGAGCGAGGCGAGGTGACGGCGGAGACTTCGTAGAGAGATGGTGTGTTCCAAGTCATTGAGTACATGCATTAAAATGTGCTTGTTCGAATAGAAAATAAACTATCTAGATTCTGATGTTGTTGTTTATCTTTAGCTCCTCCCTAAGCTATTCAATTTCAATGGTGTTTCACATGGTCTCTCGCTCTCTTTTTATTATTCGGTATTTACCGCTACTTGCATAGTATACATTCATTGATTTAGCTGTGCCGTTATTGCTACGCTTCTTGGGGATCGATTCGAGTTTTATTCTTCGGTGTAGAATAAACATGAAATGATTATTTGCTTTTTGTCGCCTTAATTTGCTGCTCACGTACAATTTTTAAGCTAGTCATTCAGGGAAGACAAGAGAAGTGATAATTGAGTCTTGCAATAGATAGAGTCTGTGAAATGACATAAATTTACTCCGCATTTTATTTGTTTTCTTCGTCAACACTGGTTCATTTTTACAAATTGTGTGATTCCATTTTTAGGTTGCTTGCCGGACGACAAGGAGTGCTTCAGCCAATGCCAATTCACAGATTCCGAACAGAAGTTCTGCAAATGCTCGAAAAGCAACTCCATATCAAGTAAGTAAAATATGCTTAAAATGTACTGGTTGACTTTTTCGTCGCTCTCTTGAACGATTGTTTGGACATGGTTTGAATATGCGTCGAAACGAGAACACAAACATTTAGAAAAGAATTGTTTCAGACACAATAAAGAGAGAAAATTATATCCGCCAAAAATGTAGAGCCATCAAATCTAGCAAATACTTACAAAATCGTACACATTTGACCCAAGCTTTTTCACAGATGCTTGCTTGCTACTACACGCGCGAGTACAGGTCAATCCACTGCATATCGCCGCTCGCGATGGCCTGCGCATGGTGTTGACGCTGAATTGTGCCCAGAAAGACGTATTATACGAATATCAAATACAAACAAATTGCATTGAAAAGAAAAATCTACCGTCTCGAGAAATAGATTGTACCATAAAATGCTAAATGGTGAAATAGAAAAAATGGACAAATAGCTCGAGTCCTCCTCGTTATGTATGTATAAAAAGAGCGAACGTGAACAATAATTTTCGAGTTATTTGTTTTATCTACCTGTGTTATCGGTCTATGGACTCGCATCCCCCGAATGCCTTGCATATGCACTTCTCACTCTCTCTATCGCTCCCTATCTCTTTCGCCACGAGGAATGGTGTTAGTCGCTGAGAGTACAGCAGCAAATGATCGCATTATTCTTTCTGCCAGTTGCTTTTCCGACGAAGTTTTCGGTGTGTCTGGCATTAGTTACGGTGGCGAGCAATGAGAAATGAGCTCAAAACCATATCATTCGTTATATGCAAGTATAAGAAATGTGTTCGTTCTGAAAGAGCTCGTGAAGAAATGTTAAATCCGGTAAAGTCAATAATTGATTACCGGGTTTTTCAATTGTTCTTTTCTCATGTTTCGCTATACTCTCCGAACACATACACTCATTCTTTCGTCTACACAAAACACACCGTTTGGCAAATATATTCCTCGATTTCATACTACTGAAGAAGAAGTTGCATTGCTCAGAGCTCGGTTATGAAGAAAGCTGAAGTGCTTCATAAACACCAAACAGGTATATTTATTTACTACTTGGCACTCGCACACTTACAATTGCTGTGTTGTGAATGCTTTGAATGGTTGCTGATGCAATACCGCTCCCTGATTTATATTTTAGCATTATTTAAAAATAAAATTTACATTTTCAACTTTCTCCGATCGCATTTTTAGTAGTAGCACCGTTCTGTTTCGTATGGCTCACAATCAGGTGAACGTAATATGAACAAATTGTTGCTTAAATTTTTTTCCAGATTCCCTTTTTGCCATTTTAACTTGATCCGTCATTTGTATTTATTTATAGACCATATTTTTCATCAGTCAATCCGATTCAATTGCATTTCATCGGTATTTCCCGCGTCTGAACATATATTTTCTGTTCGAATTTATTCAATTGTTCCTGTTCAGACGCTTGATTTCATTTACCAGCGCGCGTGTTGATAGCAACATGTGTTGAGTTGAAATGAATTCATTTATATGCACAAGTGACCTACAGAAAAGAGACATAGAGATAATGACAAGTTCAATGAATGTTATGCCCGCAGCCCGAAGGATGTGGACATTTTTATTGCGGCATTTGTGAAATGCAGATCTTCATAAAAGCGAAACATATGATACTTGGTTTTTGATTTCGATTTTTCGAATTTCTGTGTCCGATCGTCGCCTTTTCAAACTAGATTAAATGGCTTTAAATGGTTCTATGGTGTAACATTGGAATTGCAATGAATGAGAGGAATTAATAAAGCGCATTTAAGATGCAATTGTATATCAGCAGAAAGTTCCGTTGTTGAAATGGCACAGATGTGCCAGTCAGTAGCCACAAAAAGAAAACTTTTTCCGATTGCAATCTCTAACACATTACAGAATGAATGCGCAGCAGAGCACAGCACAGAACAGAGGAACCGAAAGAGCGAAAGAGGAGGAGAGTTTCATTAAAACGCAGTTTCAACAATTTATTGCCACCATACATTTTACCAAACGCTCAACACTATTCGCATTCAATTACGACTATTTATCAAGTGTGCAACACTATAACATACAAGCCAGCTTATTTGATCCTGTGATGAAGAAAGAATCCAAAGAACATAACTTTGGACATTTGTGCGAGGAGTGTGTGTTTGTGTGTCGCAATTTGACGTATCTTTTAAGAACATTGCTACAAATAGCTTGCAAACACACCGTTGAAAGCCCCACAGTAAAAAGTCTTTATTATATCATTTATCGTATAAATTAATTGGTCATTAAATACTTTTCTGTAGTGCTTCATTTGCTTTGTGCACCGTGAAATCTGTAGCAATAGAAACAGCACTTGGAGCAGCACCAGCTATTATGCAACTAAAGTGTGGAATGTGTTGAATCACTTTTCTACACTCTTTCGCACCTTTACGTTCAAAAGTTATGAGGTATTGAGCACCATCTGATTGGCGATGGCGTTGACGTAGAATGATGCCAGTTGTTCGCAGAAACCTCAATTGCTTTGAAATATAGAAGATAATTTATCAATGTGCACGTTGATTTACGTTCGCCAAACGTACTTGAGCCGTAATGTTCATCAGGTGAAGGAGTCCCTTTTTTGGCTTCTTGCGTACAATAATAAGCACGTAGACTTATTCCCCAACTCTCTATTGTCCGTCAAATTAGAACGTTCATTGTGAAAACCTGGTGAAGACAACGAAATAGATTCAGATTTTCTACCGTTTTTTTTAACAGAGAGAAGTGTGCTAGTTTATAAAGTTGTTTTTTCCACGCTGAGTTCTCACTCACCTTTCTGACGACTTTATCAACGTCGAAGAGCGTCAGTTACTGGAATAGAGCTTCCATTACTTTGTGTGAGTTAGGCACTGTTGTAGTCGCAAGCACAACGATGCAAAGCCCAATCAAATAGAAAACCATTTTGAGATATTGAAGTGCACCGAAGATTCATTCGCAAATCTAATTAATTTTCTATTTGGAAATATGTTGGCATGAATATAATTTAATTGCTGCCAACGTATCATTCACATATTGTTGGACGTTTCACTGGCAAACATTATTGACGTCAGCTCATGCATATTTCGCTCAATGAACCATCGAGAATTCCGCACACAAAGAAGAGTTTTTGAGAGTATTGAACTTTCTTATTTGGTGCGCGCATTGTTCATTGATAGACGGAGACGACGAGACATGATGGCAACAAAACCATTGATGATGCTATAATTTCTAGGTGATAATGATCGGACTATCACGAGTTTGCAAAATGCTTCCTTTTCCCGAAACGAAAGATAGATGCCATTCAAATAGTTACACGCGCTCCTATTGCAATGTGGTGTCATTGTTTTAATGAATCCAATTCAAGAGCAGATTTAATGGCAGCCAGATAATGTTCTTGTTTTTGTGAAAATTTCCTTGGGTTGCTTCTGCGTTAAAATCGGCGACTAAAAAAAAAAAGATTGTTAAAACTGAGAGTTCCAAAAATGACTATGGCAAATACATTGTTCGCAGCACGCGCCATGCAACGTGGGTTTATTAATCAAACACCATTTCGAACTGCAGCCGATTGCATTAAAAATTTAACGTGAAAAGCTAAGAGTATAATATTTAATTAAGCATTCAACTAGCGAATGTTTAACGCAGGAATACTTCGAATGAACGCATAAAGAAATTTTTTTTATGTTTTTTATATTGAGAAAAACAGTTGGAAAAATCAGATTGAAATCACACTGGTATACTTAGAACTGCATCATTTGATTTTATTCAATTTTAATCATATTTTAACTTTATTCGAACGCATTTAAGTTATTCATGTGTATGCCACCTTAAAACTACAAAATTTCCATAATAAAAACTTTGCTCTTTTCATGCATAAGTTTTTGTTTGTTTGAATTCTCTTGATCTCGGAAAAAAGAGAAGTCAGAGCTCAAATCGTTGCTTAACTTCGCCCGAAAAGTGTTGAATTGTTGAAAAGAATTGTATGAAGCTTATTTGATTACCCACAATAAATGACTGCAAATCATAATGCTTGGTGAATTGTTTTTAATAATGGATTTTCAATGAACAACTTCAGCTGGTTCTCAAAATTCGATTTATGTAAATAACAATGAAGTCAAGTGTCCTCATTTGCGAATTGCAATTAAAGCTAAATGGTTGTTTCTTGGCAAACGGATTGAGGCAGAACTGTTCTGGCATTTCTGAAATAACACTTTCAAATTATAAACAATATCACAGGAATTTGTTATGGTCGACAATCGTACAAATCATTTGCAATATATGTAAGATGCGAGCATTTTCATTGTATTTGTGTGTGCTTTGTTTTTGTAGATCGTGAACGTGCCAGATACGAGGCAACAGTACGCTTGGAGAATGCATCACAATTATCGAGCGACAATCGAAACGAGAGACGACGCACGTACGAGCATCTAACAACGGCGCTCGAAAAGCAAGTAAGTATAAAAGCCATTTTCCATTCCATAAAATTCGGTGTGTATTGTATAATTGTTTTCTGCTGTTGGAAATATGATGATTAAATTAATGAGCCGAATTGAATAAGTAAGATGAGGTAATTATTGTACAAAATGCCGGGTTGTATCGTGTAAGTCGTCACATACATATTCTTTTCGAATGCATTCGAAGAATTTCAGCTCTCACTGGAAAATTCCGAAAGCTTTTTCTTTAATTTTACAGAAGTACATTCTTTAAGAGGACATATTAAAATGAAAACACCCACGAGGTGCACGATGAATTTTGACGCACATCCATGGCGTGTATATGCTCTTAATTCATGGCAAAAACGTTTGCTTTAAACCACTTGTATGTTATTATAATTTGTTCGGTATAATGAAAGCATTCACGTTCAGCTGATTGCCGTTATTTGATGTATACAGATTTAGTTATCGTAACAAATCAATTTTGAGGGGAAACAAGCAGTTTTAATGAGCCCAACCGAATGGAAATATTGCATAGGAAGTTCCGATAACAGAAAATCAATTCAATTCACCTTTTTCGTGAATATGACTGCATGCAATTTGTGTTTGTGCACTTGCAACGGTATGAGTCGTACTGTACAGTGTACACCCGTGTGACTTTCGAATTCATTTTCAACAAATGGTAAACACACACACACACACACACACACACACACACACACACACACAATTTTTCACGTTGAAATTCATTCGCAAAAATCAACAAAGTATGCCTCATTGTCTGTACCAATTTAGATTGAAATAATTCGGAACGAAAACCAGTCGGAGTATTGAACTATTAAAGCACAAATGCAATTTTTTATTTATTTTAATAATCATATTCATTTGAGTAAACATAATCAAACCTTCTATGATTTTCAATGCGATTTTTCTAGTAATATTAGCATTTCACTTCGTTCGTTCGATCACATGTCCAATTTTAATTAGAATTCATAGCTTAACCTCTTCTCGTATAGTTTATGTATCTGGTCTCTGGAACAGTTTATGCAATAATCCAGGAACATATTGTGAATCAGTGAAATTATTGGCAAATTTTGAGTGGCGAGATAACCTCAAATCAGAAGTTCCATTGGCGTCATGCGATTTTCTGTAGCATTCTTTGTATCGAATGACTAGAAACATTGTAATATTATGACAAGTTGAAATTGATAATGGGAGTTTGTTATTGGTGCGATGAAATCACGACGGATATTCGGATTTTATAAGCCCTAAAACCAAACCGTTCCGTTTGCAATGTGCACAATAAAAATTTATGTATTGCCGCTTAGTACAGGGTGGAAGAACACAATTTGTGTTCATAATTTAGTTAAAGGTTTGACATTTACGGAATGGGACGCTATACGCTTGAACAAAATTGGGAAATATTGAAAACTTACTTCTAAAGTGGTGAGTCTTCAGTCCAAACTGTAAGAAATTTGAAAAAAAAAAATCCATAAAAATGATTGGCCTTCAAGGCAGTTTGTGGATCAATTTGTGAATCGTGTTCGAGAAACTGGATCGTTGGTGGACAAAACAACCCGTTCACGTTCTCGTACAGTGCGCACAGCTGAAAATATTGCTGCTGTAGCCGAACATGTCAACTTCAACTCGTCATCGTTCTCAAGAATTGAACATTTCGCGCACCTCCCTGAGGAGGATTTTGCATAAAGATCTCGGTATGAAGGCTTACAAAGTTCAATTAGTCCAAGAACTTAAGCCTCATGACATTTGGTTTCTACAGCATGCACAAGCACAAGGCCTAGGGGTTAAGAACTATCTTTATTTTAAAAAATCAGCAGAAATTCACTATATACGTTATATTTCTTTTCTATTCTACTCATTTACAACCATTTGCAAATATTTGCTCAAATATCTGAACGTACCCCACATATTTTTGTTTGAATACAGCAAATGCATACAAATACACACAAATGGTCAAATACATGTGTCTAGACATGAGTGACGTGAACTCTCTTGTCAACTGTTATTCATGTCTGCATAGCCGACTCAGATGTTAATTCAACATTCATTGAATGATGTCTCAATATGAACAATTCAATAGAAATAAACCAAAATAATTTTTGGGAAGAATATCAAAAATATTTAGATAACGCAATCCCAAACATTATTGTGGATCTGTGTATAAAATCCGGATACGATAACGCCGTTTCATTTCTCGACTTCAAACAACATGATATTCAATCAATTGAAAATCACGCAAGAACATCTGAAATTGAACTCATTAAAAATTGTCGTAACCACATTCAGATACGATTTCTTTCACTTCACTTGGAATTTCTGCCACTCCATATATATTCTGAATTCCATATCTTACGTTTCCATTTAAATGATTAATTATTTCAAAATAAATGAAAGACGTCAATGTCAAAACCAGAACAAAGGAAACTAAACAAATAAAACTAATAGTAACACCGATACAACAATTGTGTCGGTAAAGCAGTTCGTTTTAAATTAGCAGTGTATTTGTAGAGCATTTGACGCACTCACAAATATTCCTATACGTATAACTATTATTCAAGTCTATTTGCGCTATCTGTTCAAATATTTTTATTTACATTGCATTGTTGTATCTACATGTATTTGGTGCATTTTTTTTAGTTCTTTTCCCCTAGCACAAGGCACAAGCCACACAGCCAACATAACAGTCGAACTTTTGGGCACCGTTTTCGAAAATCGAATAATCAGCCGAAATTCTGAAGTCAATTGGCCGCCTCGGAGCTGCGATTTGAGCCCGTTGGACTATTTTTTGTGGGGAGCTGTCAAGGACAAGTGTTACGCTAATCATCCAGAGACGATTGATGCCTTGAAACACGAAATCGAAGTTGCCATTAATGAAATTCGAGCCGAAACAATCGAAAAAGTGCTTGAAAATTGGGTTGACCGAATGGCGTACTGTAAAGCCAGTCGTGGCAGTCATATGAACGATATCGTTTTTCATTCATAAATAACAAAGTTCAAGCTTTCCAATAAAATAAGTTTGGAAGAATAACCATTAGTTTTTTTTTATAGCCGATTCAAAATGCAAATTTTATATGGCCCACCCTGTATATAAGTTGCCGTTCCAATAAAACTCTATGTTGTCCCATAAATAAATTAAAATTTATTTCTCTTCGATAAAAACCAATCTAAAATTGCACCTAAAATGCACTTAACTATTACTCAAAATGTAAGGATTCAATTGCTGCTTCCTTATAATCATTAATCGAATCGATGTTTTTTATATGTATCAGGGGCCAAAGAATGAGAAGTTTCATTTAGTCAAGCATATTTCGTGTTAAATTGCTACTTTCTTCATCGTTCAATCGATGATGTTCGATGCCTTGGCTCACGCGATGAGGTGCGTTTTTGATGCTATTTATAATTTGTCGTACACTTGATGATCCACGGCGACGGTCCAAACTTGACGAATTTATTGCTGATGAGGACTGTTGCGGTTGCGGTTTTAGCGATTTCACGTTGCTGCTGTGGCTCTCCAAAATGGTTGGCATGGATGTTTGGCCAAAGCCGTTGTTACCGCTTGAAAATAAATTCAATTCATTTGTTGTGGATGGCTGAGCTTTGTTCGACGAGCGTCTGTTTCGGAATGACAGCGATTTCAAACGGCTTAGCCGAGATGACGACTCAAAAGCATTATTAGACACGGCGGGTGATGATTGCTTCTGTCGTTCCAGCAACGACGATACCAATTGATCCAAAATGCTCAAATCCGCATTTATCTTGGAGTTGCGAACAGCGCTTGCAGTGACTGCATTGCTGCCATTTTTGCCATTTGTCACGAGTCCCAAGCGCTGAGTAATCTATATAATGTTGGAAGAAATGAAAATTCATGAAATTTCAAAATGAACTTCAGCAATATCGAAAAGATTATAATATTGAATTATGCTTACTAAGCATAAGTAAGTACTAAGTATTTCTATATAAATTCATATATTCTCCTCACTACTCTCCTCCTCCTCATTCACCTCCTCGAAATTCCTCCTCCTCATAATTAGAATCCCTGCCAGATCCCTTGAAAACAGCATTGCTTTGAAAATGCATTCAAAATGTCTTTGGAATATTTTAACCTACTCACAGATTTCTACAGCGCAGCAAAAAAAAACATTCAAAACAAATACTTCGGACTACGGTGCAAAAACAGTGATAAATTCATGAAGCATTATGATGCTATAGGTGAATCTCATTTTTTCTCGATTTCTGTGAATTTGCCCGAACGTATGTCCAATTGCCCAATCAGAGTTTCAACAAATAAAAACAAACATATGAATTCGCATTTTATTTCTCATATGTCAATCGAGAAAACGTGTATATCATTTATATGTTCAAAATTTTCAATACGAAGCAATACAGCTGGGAGGCCGTTGTTTCGATTCGAACAATTCGCACATATGTTTATTTCAAATTGAATGCGCAAACGTGTTCAATTGTTGCCTCGAACGAAACCTTCAAGGCAGCATAACTTCAAATGTACATTTGCATCCAGCTTCTTTTCGAAAAATCAGAATATTTTGCGATTATTTTACGAGTCATTCTTCATTTGTGGAGAATTTGTTTCTTCTTGGTTCATAAGCAGGCCTCGTTTGTCGGCAACTTTTTAGAATCGCTTTTAATATACAATACGTATTTCGTAATCTGTGTCTGCGATTTGGCAAATACTTTTGTGTCTCAGCCATTCCAAAATGTTTGGCCGCTCACGAAAAATCAAATGGCAGGAACGAAAATTGATGATTCCAACGCAATGATTATTATTGTTCTCTTTTGAGTCAGACGCCAAAAAAAGAGTTTTGTCTCGGTTTGTCTCGAAAGAGCTTATTATTTTTCTTTGTTCCTCGACGACAAAATCATTCGGCCTCTTTCATTTTAATCCGTTGAAGTTTTTGCGACTAATTCACTTTGGCAAAGAGAAAAGTTGGGTTTTAACTTTCAGTCACACACACACGAATCGACATTTCGCCTGCAAATATTTTCGAACAAATACATCGAATGTGATACTTTCCCAGACATTGTCAACAACCTGACTTCAACAGAATTTGACTCTCTCCGATGAGGGACATTCGCGGAAATTCATTAATTATTTTTAATTTGAAAAATTATTACATTCCTTCTTTAGGTAATTAAGTGACTGAAAGTTTTGGCGGCATTTCGTCAGATACGAGAAGGATGCCATCCAGTTTTTCAATTCAATTTCAAGTTTAATGCAGAATTTGAATACGAAAATCAAAATTGCTGCCATAAAATATTTTATTTGACTGAAATATTATATTCATATTTTGGATATGGCTCCTTAATTTGGCCAAAACTCATTTAGCAAAGAAATATTCGCAATGAATTATTCCAATTTCTTACGGTCATCATGATTCAATTATGTATTTCTTTGTGTTACGCATATTTTGAATTAAAATCTCTCTTTCAAATCATTCATTTAACCGCAGTGAATCAATTATGGCTACAAATAGAAAAATGTCACCATGAAAATCGCTATAATGAATTGAAAGCCTTGAAAAATTGATTGAGTAAACATAAAAAAGTAAGATTAGACCAGGCAGCAGAATAGGTTGTTTTTTTGGTTGGTTGAAATTGACTTAGAATACGGAATTGTCGAGCTTCAATTCCCAATTCCCCCACATATGTGAATTAGAGAGCGGCATTCATTTTACAATTTGATAAGGGTCAATTCAAAAAAACAATTTTTTTCCGTTTGAACCAACAACAATGTCGAAAGCAGCACCGCAAATTGTGTAACAACACTCACATACTACATAAAATGTAGGAAATTTAGCTTTGGTTTGTAGCAAAACGTAAAACTTTCACACTGGAGCGTATTGAAATTGAGCGAATGCCAAATTGAAATAGATTTGTTTGATCGATAAGACGCGTCTCTTGAACACAAAAAGAGTTCACCTCTGTGAATCTCCGACATTTTACTCGCCAGCTGAAACTGAATAAGACAAATAATAAACAAATAATTATTAAATGACTTTGTTTGTTGCCGTTTGACAACTATAAATTAAGATGATGGTCAATGTTATCAGCTTTTTTAAAATTAATCGGTCCACCAGCATCGTTTAACGGCTGAACTTCAACCCCTGAGAAAAAAGTTAACAAACATCCAAAGAACAACAAGCGAACACAACCCGCATCATGTATTCCAATATTTAATTGAAATTGAAGCACTTTTTCAAGCGTAGTATTTAAAGGAAAACAATTTCATCACTGTGAATGACGAAATTCAATTCCATTTTTTTGCAAATTGAACTTTTCATCCAAATTTATTAAAACTAAACTCAACATTGTGCAACAATTTGAGTGCACTTCTTTCCTCTTTGTTCCAGTTCTCATCGACAAGATTAAACAGAGATTATGCTCTTGATAATTCTGAAGAGTGATGTAGAGAATTGCTCACAATATCAATTCATTCTAACGATTATTGTATAAATTTCGACGCAAAATTCAGTGTATTATCATTGATAATGTTTCCAATGGTGTGAATAGCATGGAGCTACGAATTAAAAAAAAAATTAATCAGCTGGAGATAATCATTACAATAAATTGATTATTCTGTGTGTAATTTATATCTTGCACATGATTTCAGGACATGGCAGATGGCAATGAACTAAAGCTCAATGAACAGAGCTCGCATTAAATCAAATGACATCAATGAGTATTCAAAAATGCGGGCTGTAGATTGTTTTTACTAAACATTGGAATACGTGCGTCTGGATATATAATTACAAGTTGTTTAGGAAAATTACCGCTTTTTGTTCTTATTGACGACTTCATAATGACCATTTCACCGTTTCACGCTTCCCGATCGAAATTATTAAAAAATGCTCCAAAATGCCGGTTCAATTGTGGCTGTTTTACGTGAATTTGGTCGTGAACATGGTCGTCATCATCACATCAATAATCAGGTTATTCTTCGCACTGTGGATAAGTTAGATCGTGATTACACTTTAATGGACCTTAAGCCATCTACCTGAGCAAGAACTGGTCGAAGCGAAGAAAACATAGTCGCTGTAGCGGCCAGTCTTTAAGAGGACAAAGAACAGTCGATTCGTCGTTATTTGGCTGCATTAGGCCCCTCGAGATAAATAGATAACACTGTGTATTTTGCGATTGCATTTGGGTCAGCACCCATACAAAATGGTGTTGACTAAAGAACTGAATCCGCAGGACCACCAAATGCGTCGTGAGTTCGCTGATTGGGCGCAAGAGCTTTTGGACGTAAATCCCGAATTTGGCCAAACAATCATCATCTCCGATGAGGCACATTTCTGGCTACGTAAACAAGCAAAATTTTCGTTACTGCTGCGACCACCAGCCAGAAATATTCCAAAAGAAACAGATGCACCCACAAAGATTGATTGTTTGGTGCAGTTTATGGCACGGTGACATCATCGGACCTTATTCCTTTCGAAATGAGGAACGAGTAAGCGGCACCATAAATGGAGAGCGATACCGAACGATGTAAGCCGAATTTCTGTGGCCAGAACTTGACAACATCGATATCAGCGAAATGTGGTTTCAACAAGACGGCGCCACATGCCAAACAATTGCTAAAGAGAAATTCGGTGAGTGGAGTATCTCGCGTAATGGTTTTCAATATATGAGACACTATTGCTGGGATAACGCCGCAAATATTCGATAAAGTCATCAAAAATTTGGCCGAACGCTGCAAACATATCCGAGGTGGACATTTGAATTATGTCTTGTCCCGTACATAATGGCATAAATGTAGCTTCAAAAAAAATCCAAAACAAATTTGATATCTCGAGCCGTTGCTGTTTTATTTAATTTTCCTTGTATCAATCTTATTGGGTCACCGTTTACATTCTTTGAAGACGTTTTGTTTCTTTTTCTTGTTCAATCAAGCATAATTTCATATGCATTACATACCAAGGAAAAGATGTAGAACTTACAAAGTACAATCGATTGACTGAAACTCATTCGATATTAATCAAAATTATGCTTCGAATGACTGAACTAAAAAGTATTATTAGGTTCCACAATAGTTTCAGATATTGTTTGAAAATTCGAAAAATTCTTTCAACAAATTTGCAACGATTTCGAAAAAAAATGTATCACAGCGAGCGATACTATCGCTTAATCGCTTAATATCGATGCCAAGATCCAATCAAAATGCCTTGAGTCTTACTTATTATTATAATAAAGTCAGTAGCTTTGAGTATTTTACAATTGGTTTCAATTGACAGTTTTAATGTCAACATACATGTGAGCCAAATATCAAAGATGTCATAGATTCGTGGAGATTCATGGAGATTGGTGATTCAGATGGTTTTGTCGTTTCAAAATCTTCAAAATTTCCAATATACATATAACTGTATATAATATACATCATAATCATAGAGACCTTAATCTGCGTGAAGAGACCGAAGTTGGAGGAATTTAAAAAAATCTTTGAAATTCTTCTGTATCTACACAAGAAAGTGTATGATAAACTATAGGAATTTATCAATGTTTGCAATTTTCAATGGTAAAACATCTTATTTAAACTTCCCGTGTGTAAATGTCAGCATACTGTATTGACAACAATAGATTATAACTGGCTTACTTTACGTTTTGTGTGTAAAATGTAAACTATTTAGCGAACATATTTTGTTCGAGCTCAATCATAATAGTAAGCCAGACAGAGTTAGACAAGATGTCCCATATTTGTCGACTGGCTCAGTAGTCGACATATTTCTACACGGGCTATCAAAATAACTGAATCATGTGCATGCTATGAGTTTGGTTGACCCCAAAGGTAAAATGTCGAAAGATATTCAATCGAGTGAATTGAACACCTTATTTACAATAATGCATCATATTCAAAGTCGACCAAAAAAAATTATTGAAGTACTTGCCTCATCGGTGAGATTACCGGAATAGCTCATTCGTTTCACTTTGCGAAATGTTTCATCGTCGACAGCTTCTTTGATCGCTTGTTCCAATGCTGTACCGAGACTTTCCCCATTTTTGGGATCATTCTCGATGATATTGTCCAATCTAAATATTTGATCAGTGAAATGAACAAAAAATGCGATAAATTTTATGAAAATAAACTTTCCATGAACGAATTAATCGTTGTAGCACATAAATAAAGTTGAACTTCATGAAAGCTAGAAAAAATCTTTGGTACATACAACTTTCATATAGCTTATTTCATAGCAAATACAATCATTTTTTACATCAGTGAAGATCAGAGCGATGTCGTCTCGTTGACAACATTCTCAAAATGAATAAAACGATTACAAATTATAAAACGAAAATTGATACGTACATTGCTGCTTTGTCACCTATAACATCATTGCCATGCTTTCGCCGCATCGTTGACCTATTCGATCGTCGTACTGTTCGTATATCGGTTTCCCAAAAGCTGAAAATACACAAATCGAAATGTAAACATATCAAACACGCTGATATGCATAATAAAATATTTATGTTTCAAAACTGCTATATGCGTCAAAGCAAAAATGTAATGATATTATCTGTTGAAACATTTTTTAGTTCTTTTTCAATCTTCGCATGAAATCTACTGAAAAAAGTCAAGAAATTCAGAGAGTTTGAGACTTCAGTTTGCGGTATAGGAGCTTTTTTTCTCATTCAAATATACACTCTTTGGAATTTTGCCAAAATGGAGATGTTTATTTGTACGTCTGTCCATACTCGACAGCAGAGAGATTTCCTTATAAGGTTATTATTTATAATATCAAAAAAAAATCAAAGAAAATGTTTATCACTTCACGGTGACATTCGTAACGAAAATCATCCAATTCATTTAAATTTTTAATTGAAAATCAAAGAAATTCAGAGAACTTTCCTTTTAAAAATGTTTTCCATTTTTTAAATCATTTGTAGCGTTTCATGCATTTGAAAAAGCTATTAATAGCTTTTTAGCATTGCTGATTCTTCTACTTCACATTCGTTACTGAGGCTTTTCAATATTTGGATTGCATATTCCACGATTAAAACTAATAGACTGCAAATGGTGTGAAAATGTCAACGTAGAGAAGACATATTCATCATATATACGATATAATATTCAAATCTAGGAACGATTTTCGAGCAAAAGTATTTCCACTAAAATCCCACAAATATCACAAAGATCCTAGTCTTACAATGTGTCTAAGTGGTAAGTGTAGTTTGTCGCATTGTGGAAGGGAGAAAAAAAGATAGCTTATCCTATGGTTGGCAAATCCCAAAAATGGAAATATGAACAATATAGAAAATGATTCATGCACAAATTGCACAATGAGAAGATTATGGCAAATCCATATGGTTCTTTTCAAAGTTTGTAAGCTGTGGGCGAATTATTGAGACATTTGCATTCATGTGAACTTTAGTTGCTTAATGGATTATGTAACATTTAAATCGAAAGTTTTTGAAAAACAAAACCACGTGAGATAAGCGACAAATGTCAGTTCGACGTGTTGAAACTTTGCTTCGTTGTTTTAGTAACATTCCACGTGATTTGCAGATTATTTATCATCGAAAAAGTACAAAAGCGCTCGGCTAGTCTGGTGAATATCATGAAATTTTATGCGATTTTGATTTCCAACTGAAATTTACACTCGAAACCATGAGAAGATTATTATCATGTTAAAATAAGCTGAGGACAAACCATTCAAAAACAAAAATAAAATCACATTTATATCATATATCTAAAACAATAAGACGATATTTATACGCCAATAAAAAATGTCCCTTCTACAAATTGCGTGTATCTACGAGCCGATAGTGAAGAAAACCTTAAGAAGTATACTGTTGAATAAACAGTATCTGGAGATATGAGGGGAATAGAACCAATCATATTATTTTATATCACAATGAAATATCCAGCGATATTGCAAAATTGTCGTGTGTGTGTGTTTGTCAGTTGGTCGGTCGAAGTGAGTGTGGAGCTAATAGATGCGCTTTCTAAACATAATTAGCATTTATGCCACGAATTCCATTCTCGACGCATATTTCAAATGGTCTGATCTGTTAATTATTCACCGTGCATTAAACATTTGCCTTCATCATGTTTTAATGTTGGTGGAACTGTGGGAGAATGAATCAGAGCGAGAACGATAGCAATGATGTGTGAAAATAGTTTTGACAATGAAGAACAATGAGGTTTATATATTCGGCAATTCTAAACATGAATCCATTTCACCGCAATATTTGGCATCCGCCACAATCATTTTCATTAGCACCATGCTAATACATGAGTAATATTTAAGTTTTGAGAAAGTGAAAAAGATTGCACCCACATCACACATGAGATTAAACTCACTTTTATTTTGGAATATTACCACAAATTTTTGTTGTACGCTTCAAGCCACATGTTTCACCATTCTTCTCTTTCTCAATTTTTGCTAAATTCTCTTGTGTTCATTCCAACGAATCTCTTCTATTCAATCGGATTCGACGTAAGCATGCCCCGCCACCGTCCCAAGTTGATGCTTAAATATCAATAATAATAACACATATATTCCGCTCGTTGACTCGAGGCGCACATGAAATTGAATATATGACTGACCGCACCATGGTGCACAGGCATATTTTGCTATTCGTCTATAACACTCACTCATTATTTGCTGTTAATTTTAATGCAGCACTTGATTGCTTTTGATAAACATTTGCCAATCGAGAGTTGAATTTGTCAAAATGATTGGTACGAATTGGCCCATTACACTTGATATATTGCTATATTAAATTGAGTTATTACTCAGCTATTAGTTTGCCTGAAGAAATTATTAATTTAGCAAATATCCGAGTTTTTTTTCAACTAGAAACACGTTGTAACGACCGAGATGGTGTTCCAGACCAGGGAATACAAAGCGAAATCAATGGTAAACTCCACACAGAATATGGATTTCCCTTTCACTCTCATGCGCTTTAATGCGAAATAAGCAATATATCAGATATATTATTGATAATATCGATATCGCTTTGTATTTCGAGTTCCAGACAGTCTATAAACGAGATAGCTTTACATGAA
Organism: Obolodiplosis robiniae; assembly: GCA_028476595.1. Lineage (NCBI taxonomy): Eukaryota > Metazoa > Arthropoda > Insecta > Diptera > Cecidomyiidae > Obolodiplosis > Obolodiplosis robiniae. Next base: position 26,895,508 of record CM052014.1, on the reverse strand, counting down.
CGTTTCAATGTTTTGAACAGATTCACTATCGAATTGTAGAATGACTTTATGTCGGAGCTTTAAAATGCAAAGTTCGGATTTAAAGTGATTGAAATTTGAGTGATACTGTCATCATTCCACTATGTTACAGTTCAGTCAGCAAAACAACTCTATTGCTTTAGTTTGACTATCTACTATTAATTAATATACGATATTTGCGGTAGCAAAATGAAAATAAATAATATTTTAATTTAACGATTCATTTTTCATGCAAACGAGTGATTGATATTAATGGCTGTTCCTTTTCAATTTAATAAAACGAGTCATTTAAAAAATAGAATTTCGAAATAGCTTTTTCAACTGATTTTGTGTGCTCTTCATTTTAATCAAATTCAATAACTCAATTTCATCATTTGTTTGAGTGTGCGCGTGTTCGGGTTTAACGGCGATATGAGTGGATCACATAAAGTGAAATATGACACAATCATTATGCAATTTGAAATTATTCTAATTGGATATTATTCTCTTATCCTTCTTAAATTGTTTGGCTCTTCTCTATTATGTCTACGATATAGTCTTTTTCCCGCTGTGTTTTTGTTGCACAGTCGAATGTTGATGTCACTGATTTATGATTCCTCTTGCGCCACGCATTCCATGCAAATAAATGTGACACAAAAAATAGCTGACGTTTTATTCGGAACAAATACCAATTTACAATTTAAATTGGGTTAAAGTTGAGAGAAACATTTGTTATTTGGTTTCATTCTTTTCAAGTTGGTTCTTCTTCCCGGTTCACAACAACTGTTCACGAGTCGATTTGCTCTTGCTGTCGAAATGAGAATTTATTATTTCAACCAAAGTACTTTATTGTTTTTTAAGCTTTTATTAGGTGTAAGAACTAATATCTGCGCCAAAGAAAAGTTTTAAACCCGTAAACCGAAAAGTGCACGAATGAAGAAAAAATTGATTTGAAATTATTCACGATAGAAAATATGAAGAAATTCTGGTTTTATTCCCAGTGATACCAGCAATTGCATATTTCAATTGAAAAACGCTGCAAGATTCAATCAAATATAATAAAAAAAACTTAGAAATTTTATTTTATCACCCAAAGATTCAATTCAAACATTCTTCTGAATACTATTACTAAACCAGAAACAGATCCTTTAAACAAAATCATTTATTTGTTATGGAACAATTCAGTTTTTGTCGGCTTATGAAAAACATATAATAAAAATCATGGTTTATTTAAAAGCGTGTTTCGTGATTCAAATCGCATTCAAATCGTTATAAAGATTTCCTGTTATTTCCCTTTATGTTCTCTCGGTCGGAACCAATAAAGAACTACGGCGAAAGCACGAGATAATTTTCTCGGGGCGTCCGAAGGGATAATTCAACTGACGCCATGGTGCCGCTCCTAAAGTAAGATATAACCTTTTGTCTGACAAGCCCTTTACGCGCCGAATGCAGCCAATGTTTATTCAACTTCTCTTAAAAATAAGTTATTTGTTTTCGACCAAATTAGCTGTTGCCAATTGGTCCGAGGCTTGCTTCATGCCCATGCAATTTTTTCATCTTGCACGCAAAAGAATAATTTCTTCAGTTTGATGGTTGCAAGTATTGGTATAGGTGTCTAATGATTCATCAACGTCTGTGAACAACCAATTATATTCCACTAATGTTGCCTTTTTGTTTAATCCATATATGTCAAATTCATGACTGCAAACAAATAGAAAATATTAATCGAATCTGACGGAAAATCACAGAATCTTTTGCCAATTCATCATTTTGGCACGAAAACCAAATGACGCAAGTAAACACAGATAATAAATTCAATTTTTTATCATATTGCCAAATGGTAAATTTAATATCAATCGCGGAATCAATCAGTGGCGATACTCCATTGTACTAGGGACGGAAATATGTTGGCGAAACTTTACAGAATCCTTCAATTTTAAGTGCGATGGAACCGCTTACTTTCTTACAAAAACGAATATGGCAAATGGTATGAGCAGTGAATCGAGGCTGCGTATTGACTGACATCGAGGCTGCGTATTAGATAAGTCAAAAGGATTACCTAGTTGATATTATGAAATGTATGCCTTTTTAACAGAAATCGTGATCGGGGCGCTAATCGAACGCAACCGGGGAATGAGCGCGGATATCATCTACAGAATATAAAATTGTGCTACAGTCGACTGACTGCTAACAAAATAATTCACAGACACACAGAGAGACACATCCGTGCGAGTGATTTTCTACAAATATTGTACTCAAAACTAATTCGAATCCATTTGCTGTAACATCTTCGTCGGCAGCGGCGCTCTGTTTCGCTTCTTTCTCTAGCTGGAATAACAGGGTGCATATGAATATCCACCAGCCACTAAATGGTATCACAATCTATTTAGTGCGGTGAACATGGTTTCTAATCAGTCATATCAAATATATTGGTCTATTTATGGTGGTGCGTATGCCTTCAGCGCGTTCGTATGGAAACGCGACAAAATCTTTGGTATATTGCATTGTCAATACTAAAACATAATCAATGAAAATGAAATGAGATGAAATTAAACGTGCCACACAGAGAAGGAGCAGCATAGCGACAGCATGAATTATGCTTCTTGAAGCCATCTGTAATGTTTTGGTCCATTCACTTACCGTCGTAAATCCGGGCTCGATGTGTATGGTGCAGCAACTTCTTTAATTTTTAGCACAATGATTGCGGTGATAAAAATGCATATCACGTTTATGCAAGTTAGCGAACCTGAAACAATGCCACAAATAGCGAATTCGACGGGCATGTAGTTTGTGTAGAGCGGCACGTAAGATGAGTTCCCAGTGTATGGATCACCTTTGATGTAGGGCATTTTCGTATTTTCATATATTATCAAATTGCATGCGAGCGCCCAGAACATGCCCTATATGACGAAAAACAAAAGAGACAACTTTGAAATTTTGTATATAGCGATTGAATTACGTGAATTGTTCGGCCTTTGCAGTTAATTTTCATGTATTGCCATGAGTCTGAAAAAAATTTAGCGAACAGAAAAGTACTGAAAATTGATTTTCAGTGGTGAATTGCTCTTTTCACCCAATGCAGCAGCACGACTGAAGAGTAAAATGTGAAGCTTCTGTCGAATTAACTCCATAAATTTGCATATCCTTGGCCATCTGCTAACATCCGTTGTTCGGTTCACGTTTAGTATACTTTGAAAAGTGTTGCTTACGCATATATAAATGTCTGAGAATAAAAGTGAGACCTTAATTCGCAATATATAGAAATGCAACATAAAGTAAATAAAATTTCAAAGTGTAACATCGAGATCAAAATATTTCCAAGTGTAACAACGAATGACATCTATTTAAACTATTTCGATCTCCATGTAGCAAATATCCCAATTTCAACGTTTCACTCAAAAATACTTCGATTCGATGTTACAATTTTAAATTTTGGGTGGTAGATGTTTCGATTTCGATATTACACTTTAAAATTTGTCGATCTCGATGTTGCTCTTCAAAATGTTTCGATTTCGGTGCAACACTTTTAAATGTCTCCATTTCGTTTTGTTGCATTTTTATATGTTGTGAATTCAGGTTTCACTTTCATTCTCGGACATTCATATATATTTATATGTAATATGATTTACAACACGCACCGTAATGGTATGTGGTACTGCCAACGAATGCCCACTTAAATAGTTTGCGAATGTGATGCAATCGACAAAATATTAATTGCTTTGAGCCAAACGGACGGATGCGGTGAAAGCGAATGGTTTGTTTTCGATCGAAAATGTTGATGCGAACCAAAAAAAGCAACTGTGTGTGTGTATGTATGTGTGTTGAATGTTTTAGCGCCTTTTCAGAAACAGATGTTTCCATCATTACCGACCTCGCTTTCGGTTAAGTCGATGGCATTTCAGGCGACCATTGTGTTCACTTTACATAATGAATAGGATGCGAAGGTACATTGCCGTTTCGTTATTATTGGCGTTTCGTTCGGTTTTAATTACTCTGATTGCTTTTGGCCGCTGGATTTGCAGAGAAAGACACAAATGTGCAATGTAAATTTGTAAAATATTTTACTGAAGATTCTGGAGTTAAGCGATGCTCGTAACATTTTCAAATATTCCACACCACTTCACTTCAATGGCAAATTATGAGCTCATTGATTCACAGCAATTTATAAATCATTTGCGCTTCATAATATTTAACATGAAGTAGTTCGATGTAGCGAAATTCGGGCCGAGCCTCATTTTTTTTTTTTTTTTTTTTTGCAGGCAAATCGAATTGAAAAGCTTTCAGCGAAGAGTAGCGTGCTCATCAACTGAGAGTGAAGCAAATGCGAAAAACACAAAACTTTTCTAATTATCTTTCGACACACATAAACACAACTTCAATCTACTCATTACAGTAATTTTGGCGAGTTTGTATTTTGATTTATTCACATTTTGAAAACGGCATCGCATCCACATTTGGTCAGAGACTATGAATTTGTTTGGCCCATGAACAGAAAAAACATTGAATAGAAATCATTCGAACTGTTTTTTGATTGATAGAAAGCTGTTTCATGCTTTCGATTGGTGGAGTATTATTGGCAGAAGTACGTGGTGCATGCTGTCGATTATACCAAGACAAACGAGACTTTGATGAATTCTATGGGTCTAAAAGCAAATTTACATTCGCTGAGCTAGTCTTTGTCCATCATTTTGGTGCAAAGTTTTCGCCCACACAAAACTTTTTGCTCTTCATTCTAATGCTTGTACGGCTATCCGTCCCAAAAACATGACAAATTGATCTAAATTAATAATGATTGTTATTTTTGTGTTCGACGGCGCATTGCTTGCCATTTCTTGTATTGCACTGATGTGCCTTTTTTTCTTCAAAGCAAAACAGATGGTCGTGATGTTTTTCTTATTGCGATGGTACATATTAAAAGCTTAACGTGACCTAACAATCTTATCGAGCACAATGCACGCATTCCGAATTAATAATCACATAATGCTGTAATCACGAATCAAGTTTTTGTCTTGAACTTATTCAGCACAATTGCCCTCATTACGATCGAAACACAAACTATCTATGAACTCTGACTGCAGCACGAAAAGCGGCCAAAGTCAACGGATGGCTGATTTCAGAGCATAATTCAACCCAACCGTACCGTGCTATTTGAGACATTTTAATCATATCTATTCTCCATCTATTGGGCAGTACTATTGATGTGACATTTCAATCGTTTCAATAGCTTATTTGTTTTTATTTTTGTGTCAATTAAAATTTTGTTCGTATTACAATGGATCTAAATTGAGTTCACCGATGTAAAATAAGATGGCGCGGTCGATTGGCACACTCTCGAATAGCTCTTCAATCCAATACATGCACAGTCCCCTTGATTCAACACAAATTTAGTGTAACAATGCGACAGTCACGCATATTGTTAGTGCGAGTTAATGCAAATCAGAACTCCGAGGAAACCGTTGATATTTTTCAATTAAAAATACACAAATACCATTTGGCATAGCTCTATAGTTCGCATATATACTTATAAGTCTTCGGCGAAGTCTGAACTAAATTGAAAATGAATGCAAACTCGTAACTAAACATTCTTTGACAGATGATATTTCTTCTTAAATATAAGTTTATATGATTTTTCTTCTGTAGGCAATGACGAAAAATCGTCTGATACCCAATAGACCTACATTTGCATGTGTTTGTATGGTACTAATACCAGGCGTATAACTATGAAGTCGGAGAAAGGATTGGTCGTCTCTACCATGGATTGTATGAACTTTGGAACCATGTCAACCGCCATTTTTTATGTATTGGGCATCTGTCAACAATATTAAATTCATAACATTACAAGTTTCATACAAAAAACTATATTTTTTCACGCTAAATATGTCGAATTGTGTGCCTACAAACTACGATCTGCGAACATCATTAATTTTCTGTTTTTCAATGAAGAAAAATGCAACCGAATCGCATCAAATGCTTATTGAAGCTTACGGTGAGCATGCTCTTGGTAAATCACAATGCTATGAGTGGTTTAAAAAATTCAAAAGTGGTGATTTTGATGTCCGTAACGAAGAACGTGGAAAACCACCGAATAAGTTTGAAGACGCCGAATTAAAAGCATTGCTGGATGAAGATGATGGTCAAACGCAAGAACAACTTGCAGAACAATTAAATGTGACCCGAGCATGCATTTCCAAACGTTTAAAAGCAGCTGGATACATTCAAAAGGTGGGAGTATGGGTCCCACATGAACTGACTGAAAGACAGCTGGAAAATCGAAAAACCACTTGTGAAACGCTGATTGCCAGGCACAAAAGAAAGTCGTTTTTGCATCGGATTGTGACTGATGATGAAAAGTGGATTTATTTCAAGAATCCCAAGCGAAAAAAATAATATGTTCGCCCCGGCCAACCGACCACGTCGACCGCAAGGCCAGATCGCTTTGGAAAGAAGACAATGATCTGTGTTTTCTGGGATCAGCGTGGTAAATAACTGGCTCGTGCCACTTCAGATGAAAAATCATATGAATTTGAATCTAAGATCAAATGCCTTCTTTAAATTTCTATTGGGTTATGTGTGTGTAGAAATCAGTAGATATTATGTAAACACAATGTAAATCATGTTTCACTTTTATTTCGAATAAATTCTTGTTTCACGATTATTTCCAATATTACCCAAATGCATCATTTCTGTCAAATATTTTCAAATTCAATATTTATCCTATCTTTTCTGAAGGTGTGTGTTCTTCTCACCGGTTCATATATTGAAGGAAAACTATACGAAATAAATGGTCTAACATACGTAAAACTATGGAACAATAACGTTTCCGAACATTTCCCGACAGTCTACGGGTTAACAGGTTATGTTTATTTCTTATCGTATCATGTAACTCTGAGAATCTCATTTTTTCAAGATAAAAATAAGTCACACAACATTTCAAGTCATTACGATGAGATTCAGGATTAATTAATACTACGAATCAGTTGTGCCATACATCCGAATGTATTTGTATTTGGTTCAAACTCACCAATAGCGGTACGGGATCTAGCCATTATTGACGTTCGCTGCATTCTCGTGAAAATAAAGATTCTTGAAGTGCAATAAAAGACAGCACAATTTTTATTCTGAAATCCCTACAAATGCTTTCTCAGGGTATCGAGAAAGAGAAAATTTGAAGATTTTGCGTGAGAATGGTTTTATTTCTATCAAAAATGAACATTACTACATGGAGCAATAAGATTCAAATTCATTCAGTGTTTACATTGACCATTACATTTTACACTGTTTCGTTTTATGAACACAGTTGTCATATAAATATTTCCCAAACTCGGCGGATTGACTTGTAATGTAAAATATGGGATTTCCGAATTTTTATGGCGATACGTCGTGATATAAACATTGTCCCCATAAAAAGATCCGTTTCGACCGCGAAAATCGAATATTTTGTACAGGATGTAGTCCCGAATCTCTTCGAAATGACTTCAAATTTTGCATGGCAAATTTTTTTTCATCAAAAAATATTCTGAAAGTTTCATTATGATGCAATACAAACTAGACATAGTCCCAAAACAAATTTTTCTTAATTATATTGAAAAGCAGCCCATTTATTTTATTTTAACAATACACCGCCAAAGACTGGCTGTTTTTATTCATTATTGATTAATTACATATCTGACAGGGAAAAGGTAAGGGTCATTAATCGATTATATCGGATCTCACCACCATTAAAACCTGTATCTTTTCTTTTTTGATTCGAATCCACTAGAGCTATCCGAAGACATGATCCTATCAATCTGAAAATTAATAGTCTTCTACTCCCCATGAAGATTAATTTGTTTGTCATGCACGATCAATTCTAATTTCAATTTTTTGAGATATCGTGTAAAAAGATTTTTGGGGACAACGGACATCGTACAATGTACAACGTGCCACACACGGACAACAAATATTCCCGGAAATGGTTGAAATTGTTTTTATTTTAAGTCTAAAAAGTATAGAAAACTCAATCGGGGCGCTTTGAATTTTTTGGACCGATCGCAATACTTTTACTACAGAGTGATGTTTGCGGGAAGGTAAAATAACCATATTATTTTCGCAGCGATGATTGCACAATTGAGATTGAATTCCGAACGAACGGATATGAACTGGAAAATTAATTGAAATTGTGAACGCTGTTTTTCTCACTGTCACCGAAATGTCTGTTGACATTTCGCTGCCGTCAGAGGGATACACTTTTGTAATATTGCCAGCGGTTTCAAAATAGATCTTTGAAAACATTTTCCACACGGTATATAGTCATAACAAATTCATTCCATAATTATTGGGCGGCAGATTTATTGTTTGACTGATTTTTCATTATTGATTCATATTATATGAGCAACACATATGATTTTCAATCGAAAACTCGATTCGTGGGAATAAATCGTGACATCTAAGTTACTGATACTAAGAAAATTTAATCTGGTTCCAGAGATTAAGCTCAATCGAAAACTTTATTAATTTAATTCAAAGCAGCACTGCAAAAGAACAAACGGTATTTTGAATTTATAGCACCAACGAAGCTGAAAATAAGTTTATCAGACATTTTTTTGCTGATAATTAAAATGAAAAATAAATAATTATTTGTTGCTGCTCATTTAAATGTGCAGCGAAAATTAATTATAATAATGAAAATATTACATAGGCAATACCATTATTTGTTTGCAATTTTCATCAGTCGCCCACGGTAATATCACAATGAATATTTTATGTTAAATTAGTACATATAAATTATGCTATAAAAATAAAAGATATATCTTTTGATCCAATTTGATTATACAAACACATGTTTCACGTACAAGCCGGAGACAATTCGATAAAATTCCGATACAAAACTGTCGATGCTGTCGATGTCGATACCAGCTCGAAAGTCGAATTATTTCCGCGCTGTTCGTTAAACAATTAAATGTTACAAAGAAGCAACGATGAACTGTATGTATGCACAAGCACATACATTTGCGAGTCTTATATTTCTAAGACTAAAAATAAAATTATGCCCTAAATTATTCATTTTGTTTCCAATACGTATATTTTCTCTGAATTATTAAATGATTTTCGAAATCAAAAAAACATGCATGAATTTAAAAATGATTAAAATTTCTGAAGTGTTTATGAGTTAGCTTCATATTCATAACCGGAGTGGCGTGTAGTTAGCATTAACCATGCTCTAACATATAAAGCATACAGAAGCATTATCCACCTTCACAAAACCTCCGAAAGAGTTCGGGTTGCGGATCCAATTAAAAAAATTGATATAAATAACATTTAAATATAGTGCCGCTATCGTGAACATTTCGCTCCAGAAAAGAGACAAATTGTTTTTTTTTTAAATTCCTAAAAGACTTACACAATTCACAACGGGTGGTAGAAGACTAGCAGAAATTGCAACTCCAATCAATGGTCCAGAAGCTCCAAGTAGTAATGCCAAAGCAACACCTGACCCGGAAGTCAGTGCCCTAAGTAAAAAAAACCGTGACCATTTTCATTTGTCTCTGAAAATCATATTTTTCCCTTACCAAGCAACACCCATCCATAAAGACCGAGCGTTTCCACTGCAAATGAAAGATATAAGATGGAAATGAAATTACATGCCATCACTGCATTATACATTCACATTTGCCAAGTTTCGCATGAAAATGCATCAGCATGGAATGAATGGAGACGAAAGAAAAGATTGAATGTGAAATGTATCGTACACTAAACTTGTTGTGGTACAATATAATTTTAATCCGACCAGAAAGAGAAAGTGAAGCGAATGAACTCGTTCGTCACCAAAAAAACTTAATTCATCAACGACTTAATTTTAAAATTTCGAATGAAGCGAAGGCGTGAAGAAATGTCCAGCAACAAATAACAAGCATTTATAGGCCCGAAATGTGTTCCAGCGTCTGATCTGTTTTGCGAAACGATAAACCTCATACACTCCAACAATACTCCTCCACAAACCCCGATCGAGAGCCAAGTTCTGAGTTCAATCATACAATTCATATCCCCTCTCATTCAAATCACATTTGACAAAATCTAAATAATAAAGTGCCTAGCCCTGGCAAAAAAAAAAATCAGCTAGAAAAAGATAAAATTAATTGCATCTGTCAATTTGCTAAAACTAACGCTAGTTAAGAGAAGTGTTCTGAACTTGCAGTGGCATTCCGTCTGTGTCTATTTGATTTCTCGGTTGAGTAATTTGGTTGAAGGAACGGGGTAAGAAAAAACAACGTAATTTTTATACAGCTTATTTTTAAAAAGTGCGCTGAATCCGACTGAAACACTATTTTTAGTTTTGCTTTTGGAAGAATGATGGAAAACTATGTGCGCTTGGTTTCGACTTTCAATTTTACTGAAGCGATTTTTGCTTTACACTGAATACATAACATCACTGATTTCCACTACACACTCCGACTATCCCTTGCTAAGAGGTTAATATCTGTTAAAATGACAGGACATTTACCCCAAAAGTGTTCAATTTCTTGGAGTATTCCAATTATGGTTTAATTCGCTGCCAGATATGGTGCGAATATTTTTCAAATTTACTATTGACATTCAGTCAAATGCAAGATTCACTCAAAAAGTGATGTGAATATACACATAATAGCTACCAATACTAAGATGCACTCAAAACAACACTGATACCTTTACGTCAATTTGTGTAAGTACGAATGGAATTGTTTAAATATTTAAATAGCAGTGGTATAAAGGAGCTATTATTTGAATGTATATTCACCACTGTGTGAGATTCAAATGTCTGCAATTAATCTGTCTTCTTTATTTATTCAAATAGCTCTCATGATGTCGAGTGGGCCATATAATTATAACTATGTTTGAGTGTGAAGTACATCAACAGACGATATACATATGTAAGGCTGAGAGTAAAAACGGTTAAAAACATCTCACGTCATGCTCACGCTTACGAGAAATTTCCTTGGTGTGAGCAGGAGATAAAATATTTTTAACCGTTTTTACTCTCAGCCCTACGTATACCAGTCATATTATTTTACTTTATAATGCCTTCACTTTTCATACATTTTTCTCCGAGCTTTCTGATATTATTAATGCTTCGAAATGTATTTTTAGATGTGGATAATAGTGTCGAGACGGAATTCTGTGAAGTTGCATTCGATATATTGATACGCTATGAGTGTGATTGACACTATACTGACTATAAATATTCCTTGTTCCACGTGTATTCTATTTCATCACTCAACAAAATGGTTTAAACCTATTGGGTTTCATTTAGACCAGTCAATGACTCCGCTCATTTTCCCATTTTCCATGACTGCATGTCTATTAACCATTGACTGGCCACACTTATATTTATATTACATATATAACTGAATGGAGCCTTGAATTCAAGTCACACATTCAATTCAATGAGCTGGCATTTCACAAGAGCTTTTTAATCCAATTATAACGCATTATTCGTACATAATGAAAAATCCGAAAAATTTATTTGATTCCAGACGCTAAAAAACGTTGAGTAAAGTCGTAGGCATAAACATTGGCAAATAAAAAAGAAATTTGGAATTTTACAAAAAAATTAAAACAAAATAAATTCGAGGAGTTTGCTGGCGGTTTACGATATCTTGAATTCCGTAAAAAACGAACAACCAAATTAAAATTCAAATATGCAATGCTGTAAAAAGCGGTGTATAGAAGGTTCATGAGGTGTATAGAGGGAAAGCCAGAAAACATAGAATGAATAATTGAATTTACGGAAATACCAAGGAAATACAATAGAATTGTGTTCGTGGGAATTGTCACGCAGCAACTCAACCAAAGACTCTCTCAATGTTCAAGCGGCTGGAACAATGGGCAGTTTGCGTGCTTCAGCAGAAGAAATGTGAACAAATAGATTTTCATCCAACGAGAGGAATAATAACATTTGAAATGAAATTGAATGGATTAAAAATCGATCATGAATGTTAGTGAGTTTACATACCGTCCTTTCATCTCTTCAGTAGGCCAATCGCTGAAGCCCCATGGCTGCTGGGTTGTGCCGACAATCAAACCAAACACGAAGCCAAATATCACAGATATTAGCATTCCAGTTCCCAGCGAGATGAAGCCGCTTTTCTAGAAATATTTTGACATGATTATTGCGTTCTAGATAACGTTTCAATTCAGAGGAGAACTTATTTAGTTTAAAGGCAAAGGAGATTGATGAAAATATTTAGAAAAAATTACACATAATATTTCGTGCATACGTCGAGTACACGATAGTTTTCCCTCTCCCTAAAACATTGCTGTATTCTGAGGACTATTTCACAGAACTTTAGAAAATCTCATTCTCAAAGAGATCTTTTCAATGTTGTATTCAAGAGTTTTTTTTTATATTTGTCTCTTTCATTTCTACATTCATCTTTCTCTTGCACATAATGTGCAAGCTCTCTTAAATGTTTGTCTTGGTAACACCAATGTATAAGTTTTCGCTTGCGAGATTTTCTGTATACTATTTACCAAATTGACAAGCCGATTATTTTCATGTTTCCGCGAGATAAATATACCTACCAGACGAGGGAATAGGATCATACTTCTGACCTCAATCAACTGTGATTTAAGAAATATTACTTTAAAATTACTTTTAATATTCCAATATGTGATGTAAAATATTGTCCTCATTACTCTAAATGTTATACTTTCGCGATATCAAACTGTAATTTCGTGTGCAAACTCGAGATTTTCAACTATGCTTCGGCGGTTTTGTTTTCCTTGTTTTATTCTAGAATGAGATTTTCCCAAGTTCTTGTGAAACAAGGCCCTGATGTTGTAAAATATTTATGAACGATGGCGATAGATGGCAGTCCTTTGATCTTGTGCATTGAATCTGTGCAAATGGCGCTCACGAAAGATCTATGAAAGATCTGCCCGATGGGACATTGCAATGATTTTCAAGAATGTTGATACTTGAGATCGAAAGATGTTTAAAGTATGTGAATTAAGCAATAATCCTCGCACTTGACTGGCATGTCATTTAGCTCTCTTTCAGTTTTTGTTGCAAAATCCCTTCGAGTGAATGACGAAAGAACCACATTCGTAATGCTTCACATAGTATTGAAATGTCATACGCTACGTATGTTTGAGTTCAAATAAATGTGTTAAATGGCATTTGAAATGTTTTGGAAAAGCAAACACAAAAATCTTCTCAGAGTCCTCAAAAACATCAATTTCTTTAGCAGAATTTTTGGAATTCAAAGGAATTTCATTCAACTCTACTAAAAGAATATATGATGATTCAGAATATTTGAATAAGCATGCTACATTGATCGGACTCAACATTTCATCGTATTTTTGCTGCCTCTGCCACAAGGATTGATTTTACGGATGAACACGGAATAGCTGTCTATTGAGAAGAAGCAAAGGGATACGAAACATTCGATCTTTGTTCTCGGAAAGACAACATAATTCAAAAACAATGATATGTTCCTGAGACCGTGTTTGTGAGCTGCTGAAATTAATAAGATTATCATCACATATTCAGTTTCGAATATAAAAACAACACACAGAAAACATAGACTCTCAAAACTAGATGGTGTGCCTTTTTAAATTTGTATTCAGATGGACATGCTTGATTCATTTCTATTCGTTCAAATTTAGTGCATTTTTAGACATGTTAAGGCAAATGAGACGTAAAACTTTATGCATCAAGACATCTCATCTCACCTAACTTTTATAAAACAATAAATAAATGCACAAATTTTAAACAAAAATAAATGAATTAAATTTGAATGTCCATCTGAACACAAAATTCAAATGATAAAACATCTATTTTTGAGGTGTATTACAAGTATTTTTTGTGTGCAGCAGCATCGGTAGCATATGCAATTCGACCGAGAGCTTGGCATATCATTTGATTTTTATGCCCTCGTCAGTGCAGATTATGAACATCAATTGATATAAACAAAAAGGAAATCATATTCTTCCGAGCGGCACAAACCAGTTGCTCAGTTCTGTGAATTCCTTACACGTGTATTTAAAAATAGATGGTTTCCGTATTTATTGAAAAATACGTCAAAATCCAGCTTAAGATATACAAACAAACAGCAATAAATAACAATATCATAAATCTTTGCCCTCTAAAAAACCTGATATTTTATAATTCAATTCGATGTTTTGATGACTCAATTTTTCGGCCCAAAGCACAATTTCACTTGCATAGAACATATCTATGAGTGAGATGTAGAGTGGTGCATGTACAATTAAAATAACATAGACATAAACTACGTTTCACCCATAGATATTGTAGCTCAAGATTTGCTCCTAAAAGCAAAGTTGTCTCATGAAAATGAACATAGCGTGTGATTTCGATTCGGTTTCTTGCTATTGGCGTAATTCAATTGTGTAGTGACACCAACCTAGCAACACCACAACAGTACAATGACGCAAGGCCATTTCATCATCTAATTGATCGATATGTGGTACGTAGAATACGTGTATAATGACAAATGCGCGACAAAACGTGATCTACTCGCTTTAATTCAATAAAAATGAAAATTATATTAAATTAATTTTTGTAATTGATGTTAATGTGATTGCATGCACTGTTCACAAACGCTTAATGATTCCAATCCTTTGCAACTCAATTGCTCTTAATCCTTTCGTACATTAGAGTGCCTAGCTATCATAAGACCCTAACGAGCACAGCAAAATAAAACCATACGGCCAATGTGCGTGCAGTTCCATTTTTTTTTGAGGCTTCACAAATGAATGCGTTGTACGTGATTCGTTCACCGTGCTCAATGCCTTTCCGAGTAATTTCATTTATATTTTCGAGGAATTCCGTCTGTTTTTGCAATTCGTCAAATTAGCGCCGACAATTAAAGAAATTATTGTTTTCCGCACAATTCGTATAGACAGCACTATTTACTTTGGAAAGTCTTTCGAAAGCTCACCGATTTTCAATTCCAATAAATTTCCACTTCAAAATGCATTTCCCAACAAGTGTTTCTAACACTGATTTTGAATTTAATTTCATCAGATATAGACGGAAGAAAATAACACAATTGCCAGAATGGGGAAAGAAGTTGAATAAATGATATTGAAGAAAAAACAAATCATGTCAATAACTCACGACAAGCTTGTAATCAGATATGACTGTTCCAAAAGTAATTGACATCACCGGACCCATCATTGGAGAGACCAGCATCGCAGCCACTATATTCGGGGCATTATTTTCAATCAGTCCCAACGCAGCCAATGAACTGAACACACAAACAAAAATTTAGAAAACTTTAATGCTTAATTGATGTGATTTCAATTCTTCTCTTAACATTAAGTAGTCTGGATTTGATAATTTTAAAAGAACTTTAAATTTATTGTGACACTGCAATTAATTTCATTCACTTACTCAGCTGTTAAAATTAGAAGAATAAAGTCAAATGATAGAGCTCCACCGGAACGGACCCCATCGACCACTTGTTTTACCGTCAATTTCGACTTGATTGAGTCAACGAAGGCATTCCACCTCGTATTTGATTCTTCATCACTGTATTACATGTACCGAGCATGCAAATGAATAATATTGACATTAAAATTGCTTATGAGTGCAAATTGATTATTATTGCTTATAAGTGCTCATTGAAAAAGGACACGTTTCCTGAATAACTGTACCTGGATTCATCTTCAACGAAATTGCTTTTGATAGCATCATATGACACACTGCAAGGAATCACACTGGAAAAATATTTACCAATCAGTTTCGAGACATTTTATCTCAAATCATTTGTTAAAGAACGAACGGAAATGAACATTTTAATTGTCTTGCCTTGGCTCTTACAGATTTACAGTTGATAACATATTAATGAAATATAACATAACATATTGATCATTTTCAATACATAAATATAACATAACATATCATGTTAATAATATGATTGGTGTTATGTTAATAATATGTTGAAATAGTTGAAAATATGTTACAATATTTTTGTATAATATGTTTGCGTTATGTTAATAACATATTATCAAAATAATTGCAACATATTTTGACATATTCTCGAAAATATTTCAACATATTATCAACATAATATATTTTCGGAAATAAGTCATAAATAATTTCAAGTCATTCCGATGCGATTTGGGAAATTACATTGATATGGCAGCTATGTTCTTCGAACGAAACAGTGAAAAGTTCAAGATTCAAAATCAATGGCAAATGAAACTGGATCTTATTGCTTCATCTTCAAATTGTCTTTCTCTTGATGCTTTCAGAAAACGTTTGTTGGGATTTCACGAATTTTTATAGTTTGTTTTTCAATATCAAAATAATAAATATTATTTATTTTAAATTCAAATTCAACATCAACAATGGCTAATATGTAGTCCCCTCTCGCTATTGGTGAGTTTGAACCAAATACCAATACATTCGCAAACATGAATCTCATCATATTGGCTTGAAATGCTGTGTAACTTATTCTCAAAGTTATATGATGATTCGATAAGAAATAAACATAACCTTTGACCCCGTGGACTGTCGGGAAATGTGCGGAAAAGTAAGTTTTACGTATGTCAGACCATTTATTTGTGTTGATTTCAACACTTCGCAAATAACATTTAACATTTCGTTTTATTCTCACGGGCTCAATTCAAATATTCACATTTTGAGTCGGATTCGAACCATGTATTGGAGATGAGGCGTATGCAGATTGCTTTTTCGGTGAACGTAAAATGCGAAATGCATATGCTCTTCTTTGCTAATAACTCAAATCATAACCAGATTTAATTTAAGCCCAAATTAACTGGTATTTACCTTACGCAGGAACCAGCTTTCACACCAATTCCAAGTTCAGTTAAGCAATGTAATGTTGTTTCACACGGCTCACCGGCTTGCAGTGGAAATATAACGGTGTAGTAACATCCCTTTTTATCACTGCTCCATGTGACATGCTCAATATCTAGTTTTGTTAGTAACTCTTCAAGAATCTGCAATTTAAAGAGATATTTCATGCCATTTTACAATGAAACCACTATTTATTCCAAAGAACTTCTGTTCATTTCATTCACTGAACTAAAAAATCTTGAATGGAAATGTAAATATTGTAATGTCGGTATTTTGGAAATCTATATGGTACATAAACTGCAAATAAAGGGTTTCCCAATAGGGGTGATATGATTTTGAATATCCCTATCGGGCTCATTTGAACTGACATTTTTGACGTCTACTGTAAGTTGTCATCAGTAAGGTTTGCCATTTAATCATGAGTAGTTTCACGCTTCCACAACGAATATAGCCGCTGTACAGGCCAGTATCGAGGAAAACCGTGAATTGTCCGTTTCACGCCGATCTCAGGAACTGGGCCTGTCCAGGATGACTACTTGGCGTATTTTGCGGTTGGATCTCGGCCTACATCTCTATAAGATGATTCTGGCCAAAGAACTGAAGCCTAATGACCATCGTTTGCGTCGGGAGTTCGCGGATTGGGCTCTGGAATCAATTGAAAATGATCCCAATTTTCATCAAAAAATCATCAAGCTTGAACGCATTCGGGTTTGCAAGAAGAGTCGCGGGAGCCATATGGCCGATATATTGTTTAAATCATAAATGGCATAGAATATCCAATATAGTAAAAAGATTTCGATCAATTCCGCATGAATATTCAGTGTTTTTTTTCATTTTCAAAACATATCACCCTTATTATATTATTAGCTTCATCAAAATTTAGCGATGAAAGTAATTTTTAAAGGATTCTAAAATGTTCATATATGTATATTGACATAAATGCATTGCATTGTTAATCTACAAAATGAAAATGGTACGCGTTCTTCACCGAGCGGTCCATCCAAAAACTTTTACTTGATATGCCTTTTTCGTTCGACAATATTTTTCATGGAAATGTTTTCGGATCAAACAAATAATAAGTATATTTTTGTTTTTTTAATTTTGTTATGTCATTAAGATAAAAAAAAACTTCAGTAACTTCAGTGAAAGTTGTCTTTATCAATTGTTAGTGGCCGTTTCGTTATATTCCATTGAATATTCTTTACATGGCATGCCTATAAACTTATGTTTTTCAACTTCATTGCTTATTTTTCATAGAAGGTGGTCATCTCACCAATCAAGGAGACCGTGCTATTTGAGACATTTTAATCATATCTATTCTCCAGCGCCATCTATTGGGCAATAGTATTGATGTGATATTTCAATCGTTTCAATGACTCATTTGTTTTTATTACTTGTGTCAATAAAAATTTTGTTCGTATTAAAATGGATCTAAATTGAGTTCACCTATGTAAAATAAGATGGCGCGGTCAATTGGCATACTCTCGAATAGCGCTCCAATCCCATACAAGCACGGTCCGCTTGTCACCAATATTAGAAAAACAGGTTGATGAATATCGTCAGAGAATGACAAATTGGACATTTTTCGTGCATCTTTATTGCAAGTTTCCCTAATGTATTTTACGTTTCAAATTTGTATCATTCGGATATGCTCAAAGTGATCAACATTTTGAATAAGCTCTTTGAATTTCTTCTCAAAAGATCATGGAGCGTAATTACAACACGGAGTCCATACGGAAAACCCAAAAGAAATTGAAGTTCAGCGCCGGTGAAGCGAAAATGAACTTTTTTGGATGGTTAATTGTTCAACAACTGCAGCTCAAACACACGTGATTGTGATTGATTTAAACCCGGGGGGTACGAGTAGACGCGAATTTAAGAGTTTTTTAGCGAAAGAAGGAGAAGTTGTTGGCGCGCAACCATCGATCCTTATGGTAGTGGGGATAATACATTGGAATATTAATTCAGACCGATCTTTTCGAAGCGTATCGGTTAGATTGTTTGTTTTCGTAATTTCTCTTATGTATAAAATGAAAACACATTTGACTCTAACATACTTTTAGTCCTGTCCGAATAATGTGCGTCTCGTTATCAAAGAAAAAGGCGAAAGAATCAAAATTAATGACTGAATCATGAATTATATTGCCTATGCCTGCTAAAAATAAAAATCAGATTTCAATTCAAATGAAAAATGTGGATTATACAGAAAAATATAAAACCGACAGTTATTTTGGCCCACCCTGTGGGCTACTTATGTTATTTTGACTCTTACCGATAGCAAAACAAGTTCATAAAAGGTCAAAATTTATACATATAGTTGCAATTTCGTACGTCAGCTGCAGATTCATTTGAAGTTCATTATTTATTCCTCCAAAATATAGTTCTTGAACATTATATAAGACAATCTGATGAAGATAAAATTTAGTATATTGTATTGTCCACCATTATTATATTTGCAATTGGTCTTCCTATTTCGGCAGATCCAATGGTTTAAAAATAAAAGCCCTGAGCATATAGTGAAGCATGCCTAATCAATCATCAGGATCTATGCTATGAGCTTCATTCCAATTTTATGATACGAAAATCGCCAAAATAATGGGACCTACTAAGAATTGTTGAAGCTTAGGCAGTAATCTGTTCTCATCTGTATTATTCAATGCTTCCACACAGTGGGTGAATTGGCTCGTGCTTTCCTGCTGTTTATCTCGATGAAAAAGCTGTACACATCCATATTGTCTCCTCCAAAACGACCAACTAATAAATTAACCAACTCAACATTTCAATAGGAAATATTGTTTTCTTGACCTAACAAAACGGTTCGATTTAACGAATGAACTTCTCTATGGATTCATTGGATATTCTCGCAAACAAAGGCGACGAACTGAATTGTTTTCATTTCCAGTCTATGAATCACACAGCAAAATGCTGTCATGTTGAAAATTCGTTTTTTCCGCATTCGTCTCTTGTTTTGCTGCCACTTTGCAATTTCTCGTTGAAAAGTGTCGCTGGAAAATAAAACGAACTTTGAACAACAAAAAAATGTCTGCGTGATGCATAGAGCATAAGCATCGAATTGTATTTTAAGAGCTTCATTACGAAACACATTGCCGGACATTTCCTAAAATGCTAGCATTAATCCAGTAGAATTGGATTTTTTGTCAGCCACCAACAGAATGGCCAAACTGCCAGCAGAAAAAAATAACAATTTTTATTTATTCCGCTTTTGGTTCGTTGGGGAGTTTATTTGATTTGTGTCATTCGTTTGTTTTTCTCACACGAAATCTCAAAGCTCTGCAGGAAAAAAGCGCGAGAAAACCATGTTTTGAATTCCGTTAAATGACGACTGTGATGAAATAAATAAATAAACACGCGCTGAAATAAACATTGAAATAGACCGTAGAAAAGCGAATTATACACTTGTCCTATAAATATCATTGTCGCACAGGAGCTACTGCAAAATGTTGTTATGCCCACACAATTTGTGCGTGGATAAGCAACGAAAAGTGGATTTTTTTTTGCTGGAGCTTAGTGATAAAGTCGTTTATCTTTGGGATTTCAGTGTAAAACGTCAAATTCTTTTTGTACACGACTTTCTATTGCACTGAATATCAATAGGAAGCTGTGTGGAAAAAAAAGCTAACGAAGTAATAAGGAAAAACAAATTCAAAAACTTTGTCGCGTTTTTTCACGTAGAATCGTGCGCTGGTTTTTGTTTGTGTCATTGCCATGTGTTGGCATCAGACAATGTGGTCTAAGTCGGATAAAATTTGTTGCTGTGGCTGGTTCTCGCAATAAAACTCATAACGAAGTTTCATTTAAATTCAGCCGTTCGCCTTGGATCGCTCACATATTAAAACACGAGATAACAAAATGTGTGAATACAGTGAAATTAGTAAATATTATAGTAAAAGTGTAAAACAATGAGTAAGATTCTTTACCTTTTCCATTGGCACGAAACATTTGTTTGGATTCGTTGGTGTCTGATGAACCGCTGC
Source organism: Obolodiplosis robiniae (assembly GCA_028476595.1). Taxonomy (NCBI): domain Eukaryota; kingdom Metazoa; phylum Arthropoda; class Insecta; order Diptera; family Cecidomyiidae; genus Obolodiplosis; species Obolodiplosis robiniae. Next base: position 26,874,712 of record CM052014.1, on the reverse strand, counting down.
ATTGGTCGGGGATCCTGTTGCACGGTTACGCTCCCCGGGAAATCCTTTGTTGCGGTGATTTCGGCGTCGGTGAACATGTTTATCGCGCAATTCCACTTCAAGCCGCAGCACAGCATTACTGTCAGGTAGATTGATGTTCAGGTTGTTGCTTCCACCGCCGATAGTGTGATGCAAATTGGGTAAAAACGCCGCTGGCAATTCTGAGGCATTTTTGTAAAAAGGCTGTTATGAATTTGTCGATGAAAGATCTTTTTTTTTTTCATTTTACCATTGAGAAGCTCCTGCTCGAAGTTGGCTGTGGGTACAACGATTAGAAATATCACGCCCGGCATCTTTTCTACTCACTTCGAATTGATTAATCGGAATAATTTGGGATAACAATTAATTTTGATTCACGTTTACTTCACCTTCGTAAAACATGTAATTCCGGCTCAATTATTTTGATTCGCCAATAGCAATCACAATGTGTTTACAGATTCAATGAAATTGAACAATGAGCGTACACGTTTCGCCACAATCTTAAATTCTGTACACGTACCAACACGAATCACTCTATTGACCGTTTGCTTCAATCGATTCGATCCGCCCGTCTGTTATTTCAGTCTACTTTGGACTATTTTTATTTTTAATTTCATGCATGTGATTAAATCTGAGCACATATTGCTTTAATTGACACCCGACCAATGAATGAATTATGATTGTGTGCCTGGTAACTCGAGAAAAATAACAAGTTCGTAGCAAAACAATGTGCGACGCGAACGACAACAATGCGCTCTTTTCATCACATGTCGACCTTGCTTGTAATTGTCCACTAATTTTGAATAACCCGTGAATTATCTCACCCTTTCCAATGTGTCAAATGGAAATGTTTATTGAAATTGAAAATGATTAGTAATTTCATGCCTTCATTGGCCGAACGAAGCACGTCTCGGTTAAAACAATGAATATATTTATCGGATGTAATTGAATCCGATCGAATATCGATAGCTTCATTTTGTATTCATTGAATGCCCACACATTAGAAGCGTTTAAAATGTTAAAGTCAGACAGCATTAATGAGGAAGGCCTACAGTTATAAACTCACAATTATATATATATGAATGGGGAAGAAACTCAAGTGCTGCTGAATTAGCCGCAGATGACTTTCAGCATTCCGCTTAAGCACATTCTGCTAAATATTATCGCACTTTGATTCAATTGACTATTTTCACATGATCCGACTTGAATGTTGCTTCCTTCGAACCATCCGACTCCAACTCTGTGTGATGTCAACCCTGAGTTCCACAGAAACTCTCCCCAATCCAATCTCGTGAACACAACGTAAATAAGCTTTGAATGAATTGAGTAAATTTCTATATGCTTTCGAGATCCGAAGATTCATATCGGATGAAGTTGAAAATATTTGCAAATCGATGTGCTTGTGGATAACGACTGCTGGAATATTTGCATGGTCAAATGAACTACATTTTAACCTAAACTTTTCTGGGCAACATTACCACCAATACAATGTATTGTGAAATAAACGCAAACCAATTTTGATGTCTCTATTATCAGAACGTTTATCAACTGCCACCCGAGAAATTAGGTCATCGTTGCCAAATTGCGAATTACTCTGATTTCGTTAACAGCTGATAGAGTTTCAAAACAAATTTTTGGACAAGTGTTGGAATTATAACCGAAAGATTGATAAAGATCAATGATTTTTGAAATCAATTTGATTCATTTCTTGCAAGAGATTGCCGCTACTTTGGTTGAATCGACCAGTTCGATGGCACAATTTTTTTTTCAGATCACGTTATTGCGTCGAATATCGCATAGAAATTGGAATTGAGAGCTAAGATTTTGTGTGTGGATACATCAATATATGCTGTTGAAACTTTATAATTGAATTAAAATTATGACATCCGCTCGCTCTATCTCTCCCTCGCTCTCCTTCCCTTGCTCGTTTGGGTTCGAACAATATCGTTCATCCATAAATTTCATTGATTGGGCATTCGATAGCATTTCTCATTTCCTGCCCTCAATTGCCGGATATTCGAACTTTAATTTTCTTAAGCTGAAAAATGCGAGAGAGAGCAATAGAGCATTTGCTTTTGCCACACCAAAAGCATTTAACGCTTCAAAAGTTGAGTAAATGGTTTTTTTCCACATCAGTTCACTTTATTCACGTTTTTCCTCAATTGCTTTTTTTTATTGTGCCAAAGCTTTCTAGTACACATGCTTTGCAACAAGCAGAGCTTTACAAAATGCTACTTCATGTGGATACGATTTTGTATGTTATATATAAAATTTGATACATTATTGGTGACATAAAGAAAAACTAAACGATAATATCAGATTTCTTATTTTTTTCGATCGGCAATCGCAACGATACACCCGAATCCTTCCATCTGAATTTGACTATCGTCGTTTCTTCTTGATATTTTTCATATTCATGAGACACAAAATTTCCGAAATTCAATAATATTAAGACTTGTCAAAGATCTAAATGTAATACGTTCGGTTGGTAAAGTGAACATCGAGTGCAATTCATCAAAATTCTTACATCGTTGTATTCATAAATCAACTTTAATAATAAAATAACATTATTTTAAGATTTTCTCTTTGCAAGCGAGGCTGCGTACGTTCGAAATTGTTTCAAAGGAATGTCGAGTATCAAATGAATAAAAGTAGAAAGCAAATTGCAACCAAGTGAATGCTAATGTAATCCGGCAATATACTCTCAGTATTTGACTCAGGGCTTGTAGAAAGGGAGGGATTCTCCTCTGAGAAAAAGAGTGAGAGTAAATAAACAGACGAAGAGCGAATGAATAAGATTTTCTGAATTTTGTTGGATGATTGGCTTGCGGCGACCATTCTTATTCGAAAATTGCGCGCATGCAACAATTCATCAGGCCGCAAAATGCGTTTTGTAATATAACAAAAAACATGATTGGATAAAATGTGATTGTGGTGCAGGCGCGCACGCATTTTGCTTGATAAATCGAATCATGTTCAATTTGAATATCATTATTTTTGTTGTAACATCTCTGCACATTTTGCACAGTACTGCTTTACCCTCGTACTTTATCATTTGTTTGATTTCGAATCGAATTGCTGAAACAACATGCCAGAGGCCGCCAACTTCCCGCTTCATTCTGGTACAGTTTTCTCTTGTTTGTATCTTATAATTTAAAGATTTGGATAAACCCGTGTGAAAAATTAGTGACTGACCGATTGACTGCCTCATTGACTGACTGATTGACTGACTGATTGACTGACTGATTGACTGACTTATTGACTGACTGCTTGACTGATTAAATGACTTATTGACTGACTGATTGACTGACTGATTGATTAACTGATTGACTGACTGTTTGACTGACTGACTGATTGACTAAAGTCACTTAAAATCGACCAAAGTCACCTAATGGCAAAAAACGGAATTAATTTGTCGTCTTGTGCCAATTAAATTCAATCAATATCAGCTATTTTTAAACTTTTCCGAACATATCACTGTATGCATAAAGATATTACAGTCGGTCTAAAAAATGCAAACCCTTCGGAATGAGTTTTCTATGCGAACGAATCGAAAGAGTCATTTTGACATTTTATGCCAACTAACACGTTTTCATCAATCGCTATTGTATTTTCTCTCTGTTTCTCAACAGCACGCATTCTTAATGCTCTACTTTCTCTCTATCATTTTTTTCTCTAGCCTGACACACGTCTATATATTGGCTGGCATTAATCGGCATTACTGGGAACAGTTTGGCATTATTTGTGTATTAGTAAGAATTTGGTTGTACTAGATTGGATTTTGACATTAAAAATGTCAAGTTCTTTTCTTCTAAGACTAGTCAGTCAGAAAATTTTCACACGGGAAGTTGCTATGTTTTGCGATAAATTTATTGTGTTTGAGATTGTTCAAACAAAATTTCGATTGAGTTTCGCTCTTTGCCTCTCGACTGAGAATTGAACAGAGTAACACAAATAGAAAAATGTGTCTATTGTTAAAAATCACATCATTAAGTGAGCCTAATTGTTACGAATTCGATGCGCTGCTGAACGCGTTTTTCTCAGTATTCGCATCAAATGAACGAACCGCTTTGCTGAAAGATGCACTCTAAATGAACATATTTATGACTTTGCGGTATATTCAAGCATTCATAATGTTATTCCACTCACATACCGGTAGAGTACATTGGTAGAGAATAAAGCAGAATTAACCTTATCTAGATCGTTTCACTATTGTTTCACTACTAAGAAGATCAAAACAAAAGAAAATTCAAAAATAGACGATCAAGGCAACAGGGAACGAACGGATAACGTTATTTCAGTTATGTGCACGCAGTATCAATACCGGCGCTTTGGTTTGGTTTCAATGCATGGATATATCACATCGATTCCCTGAAATACAAAAAATTGGTCGAATGCGAATAGATATTGGACAAAACTATGCAAACCATGGTTTTATAAGCTCATTGAGTCACTCAGACTTGAATGCATCATATCTGTATCACGTAATTAATAAATAATAAAATTTTGCAACCAGCCAGCACAGTCACCAATAAAAATGGAAACGTTACGGCTAAAGAGTTGAGTTTTGTCGAATTGATCATGCAATGTACCATTTTTAAGGACAATTTGTTTTCTTCTTCGTCGGAAATGCCAATGCTGCTGTCACCAGCATACAAACAAATAATAAAATTCGTATTGTACAAAATATATGGAGATTTGCAAACGAGAAAATAGACTTTCATTCTTCTGTGAGAAGCATTGAAAAATACGATTGCAATGTTTGTATTTGGAATTTGGTTGCTGCGGTGAACATTTCGTCCAAGGCTATTATTAAATATCGCTATTTCTTAAAATTATAGTTTGTAATGAGATAAAGTCGGTCACAATTTATGCTATGGCTTCAGCTTTTTGGGCTTCGAAGGATTTTCCAGCAACTAAAAATTGTCTTTCATATACAATCACAAACCAAAGCCTTAAACAAGCAAAGAGAAAAAAATCATAATAACCAAAATCGCAACCAAACAAAGTACGGGCGAGTAATGAGAAAAACAAAGGAGAAAACAATGAGATTTGTAAATGAGAATTTGCCCGCTGTTCCGTGAAACCGAAAGAGAAAATGCGCGCCGCACTTTGTTCTGCTGCGAATGGCGCTGATAAACATTAGTATTTCGTTCTGTTTTCTTAAAGGAAAATTTAATGGAGGCAAGTAAGAGAATAATCCGCCGAGATAGCAGTTTGTCGACTCGGCATCGAATCTCATTTCATTGTTTTTAGTATTTTATTTATTTTATTTTATTTTCCTTCTTGAGTTTTTGGGTTGTTTGCATATAACACAGCTCTCATTTGAGTTTTTGACTAAAATTCGCATTGTTCCCTTTATCTCATACGGTATTTTCTCGAATTCCCGCTCAAAAGAACGTGAAACGAAAGCGAACAAGCTAAAATAACAACAATAAATTAGATGTTTGCACGAGAATATTAAGAACTCAAATGATGAGTTGGTGTATGTGATCGGCCATATATTGGTGTCAAAATTCAGGTGCATTTCGCCGTAGCAGCTTTGAATTTCTCATGGTTAGTCAAGTGAACATTGAATGCTTCATTAGTGGGGTGCATGTCGTATTTTCTAATTTTGCTCAATTTCCTGTGCGAAGAACATTTTCAAACTTTTCCAGAGTCGTCTGATGTTATTTCCGAAATTTACTCATGTTCGTTGAGATGCATCGGGCCCAAAGTCTCGTCGTGTAGCGTCTCACAATGTCGAGGCATTGACATTCTCCAAAACTCCAATCAAGGATGGACTACCTTTGCAAAAGTGGTTTTTTGTGGCCGCTTTTGAAAGGCTTACTATTTATTTTCAACTTTTACGTACAGAGAATTAAATTCGTTGAATGACAACAGGAATCCCTTGCAATGGATAAATGAATGAATGAATGTTAATTGTGTTGAGTGATTGTCAATTAACCATTGAATTTTATTCATGCTTCATACGAATATTCAAACTCTCGTGTGTGCACTTGCACTGGGTGCACCCTGTGGAATAGGCGCTTACATAATAAACCTTGTAGTAGCTGAGATTTTCACAGTGCTCTTAAAAAGGCGATATGACTAAAAAGTCTACATGTCAAGCTAGCTGTTTGGTATAACACTGCAGAAACTTTGGTATATCACTGCAGAAACCTATTTAAACGCGCTCATTCTATTTTAATACATTCTATTCAGAGGCTTAACACGCCGTACTTTCTCCCCGTAAACAGCGAACTGAATCATAAGGGCCAAGTGAAATCAGTAGGCATCAAAAATTAGGGCGACAGCAAGAGATAGCAAGAGAAAAAATCATCATCACCAATTGTCGTGTTGCGCATTGGTGCTTTAATAAGTTGGAAAAAGTTGATCAAAATGCTTTTTTCTGCACATCTTTTTGATTGTATTGTGCTCTTTTTTCGGTCTTTTGGGCACAATGAAAAATCATGGTTTTGACGACAGAAGAGCTGCTTCGTCCCCGCGACGCGACATTTCAGTCTAATATAGCATTTCAGTGGTTATCGAATTCAGGAATCTACATATTCGAATAACTGCGATTCAAATTCACAGTCCGACAGCAACTATGCCAAAATAATCACTTGGAATTCATATACTGGTCTGTTCTGGCTGTTGGTCAAAACATAGCCGGTAGCTGGACGAATTTCAAGAGGCAAAAGCAATATGGGCATTGCTTGACATATCATATATGATATGCACTTGTTTTGAACCCGAGTGGATAGAGATAGGAGAAAAATATATGTTCAGATTTACCATGTTATTTCAATTTATACTGAATTTCGTTTTGGAACAGAAATCAACACTGAATGGGTGAATTTATACTGAAAACATAACGTATTTAACATTTGGCACACTGAATTCAGTACCGAATGGTTAGAATTTCGTAGTTTTATCATAGATTTTTCGGACATTTCTGATAGTCCGATTGAAAAAATAGCAAAATTTTCCAACGCCAAACATGACTTCCCCATTTGGCCCAAAATCCACCAACTCGACCTGATCTGAATCCTATGAAAAAGGTACTTCCAAGCTGGTCAATTTTTGATCCAATGTGTTCTCGTACAAAGTTACAGATTTACCTTCACTATTACATTAGTGCAATATTTATTAACATAGCCGATTTTCCAACTTTTATTTTCGTAATACTTTTTTTACTAACGTTAGTAAATATTGTTAATTTTTTGCTAACGGTTATCCGTTTAAATCATTAAATTTATTTTTTACTCTAGTAGAAACATAATATTTTATTAGAAAATTTACTTATACGACAGTAAAGTTTTTTTGAATTTTAATAAAGTTGAACATTATTAAATAAGTAAAGTTCAACCTCATTAATCAGTGAATTTTCATTTTTTCATTATATTAATTTTATTAAAAACAATCCTTTCTATAACTATAACATTATACGTATACAGATATATACTAACGTTAGTAGTAACAAGAAGTTATATTAAAATATTAGGTTTACGTTACTTAAATAGTGGACAACTATTATATTAATAAAATATCAGAAATGAAAACTTGCAAAGAAGATTTCTGTGAGAAAATTTTATTATTTTTTCACTTTATGTCCATTTATCTCATGCAAAGAGCCTATTTGTGGTTGTATGATGTTCAGATGAAATGTTCAGGATTCTTCAAAGAATCGATAGAAAACTTGGGTGGGGCCGCCACAGACAACGATTTAGACTCCAAAAACCGACAGGATCCCATACAAATTTTGGAAGTGAGCTCTAAAAATTCCTCTCTAGGGTTTGGATGCCCAAGCTAACGCAAATGGGATTTTTGAAAAATCTCATTTACAGTGAGGTAGGTTTTCTGGTGAGTTAAACTGGATTTTATTCAGTGTGCTATGTACTCGGATTCAGTTTTTAGCCAAACCATTTCCACTCGGGAATGCATTTATGGTGACGCTCCGCTATATTTTTTTCGTCTATCTCTAGTGCCATTTACTCCGACTAAGTTAAACAAAACATTAAATAGAACTTTATTGAATTCTCTCGCTCTCAGCATATTGGATAGCTTGCAACAACAAACTTTTAAAACATATTGTGTATTGTCCATTGAGACTTGTCTCGTTACATGAAAAGCAAATGAACACGTACCTACTTCAGGAGGCTACACACTTTTTATGCGGTATACAATCGTTACAGCGTGTGTCGTAGCAAGAAAATATCAAGAGTATTGCTTGTCATTTGGTGCGCACAGTGAAATGAAAAGAGAGAGAGAGAAAAAAAAACAGGGAGAGAGTCAAAAATGTTTGAATTTGCGTCATTCTTGAAGTATCGAAATCGATACAGCATTTTGAAGTGTCGAAAAACAATTTTCCACAGTGGAAAACAAAAAACTTTGTTAAATATTTGCAAAATGCTGGGATAGACATTTTCTTCCATTTAAATTCAAATGCGTGCTCTTTTCCGTTCCAGGTAAATCGAGTCCTGAGAAACTCAAACATTACACGAATCAACGGTTTGGAGGTAGTCAGTACAACGTAAGTTTTTACCTTCGTAAAGTGTAAAATAGAAAGTGTACAAGTAGAAAAAACAGAAATAGAAAGCAGAAAGAAAATTAATATAATTGTTGATATTTCATTTACAGGACTTCGAACGCGGCCATACAGATTTTATTTTTCGGAGATAAACAAGATTCGCACCGTGTGCAGGACGCCATCGAGAAAATGGTTGAACGCGGTAGAATAGCTAATGTCTCATTAGTTCCATCGTCACTGACATTTCGCGAAGAAGCCGTTCTCCAGATTGAGGTTTGTTTTAATTTGATTACTTTTAGCCATCAGTTGAATTGGTCATATATAGAGAACTCCAATGTGCTGCCAACAATCTGTAAGCAACGGTCACTTGATACGGTACTTCATTGCGCCACAATCTTTGATATTTGATGCAAATCATGTCGTTTGTGTGCGATTTGGTCAAGCGCCAATACATTTTACTCATCCATTGATATCTGTTGATGATTGCTCCGTTTGAGGTTCTTTAAATGTTTTATTAACCGTTAGTTTATTTATCGCATTCGATTCCGAAATTTATGGACTGATTTTTATGTCTGTTATATTGATGTGACTGTGAATACACCAGTAAATGTGCCACAACTTTTTGCAATGCTGCTTCCATCAGGAATAGTGGCAATAACTTACAAAGGCACAAGCACATTTCCATTTTGCTGTTGTTATACGAGCATTTTCAAGCGGCTGTTGTTATACGCAACTTATGTTATCGCTAATTTTCCCCATCGATAGAAAGGTTAGCATAAAGAAGTATATGGTAAATATTATTATTATCGCAATATTTATTTCCGATGAAATACGGACGCTTCAAGTTACATATAGGTAAATGCTAGGGTAAATTTGTACAGCAGGCAAAGTATACTTCATAAATTAATGTTTATTTCTTATTTCTCAAAAAATCCAATTCGAAGCAATCAAATGGCAACGTAATTTTGGTGGAAAAATTGAAAAATTTACCAAATATTGTCAAAAAATATATATTTCTGTTGATTCGTCAATTCTTTTCGGCCTTGTATCCAAACGCTCAAAATTTCATATAATAACTAATGGTATTTTCTTTGACCGGAATATTTCCCTTTCAGCATCGAAAGAGAGTGAAAACAAAGGCAACATCATTGGTTTCTGTTGGCAACACGACGAGAAGCTCAATAAATTTTTCGGTGAGCGAACAATTGGTTGAATTTTTTGATGTAATGGATCAAAATGTGCCAAACACAAAACAAAAACCAATGTGCAAAAAGTGAACGAAATGCGCTTTAACGATGGCTTTGTAATAAACATGAAAATAGCCGAAAAGTTGTGCTTTTAAAGCACACAGCATCAACACAAAAATAGTAATATAATCTGCGTAGCAAAGCAAATCCCACGAGCGTCACTCTATCGTCTGATATTCATTTTGGGCTGTTTTCTTTTTACTTTTTTTACACTTCGATCCCATTTCAATCTTGTTGAAAAATGATTATTTATGCGTAATTTTTGTCTATCACATTGTTTGTGATTTTTTTTTTCATGAATGGTGCCGATGGAAATATCGCTGCAGTCGGTTAGTATAAATCACAAAACGACCGTTCGACACAATGATGAATTCATATTGTCATGTGAAGCGAGGGGATCAGTGAAAATGGATTTTCGGTGGTACAAAAATGGTGTCTACATCAATCAAACCAAAGCAACCAGGTAATTCTTCGTACATACTGTTTTTTTCTTCTTATTTTTGTCAAACAGTTTTGATATTTTTTTGAATTTAACTTTGCATATTATTTGCAAAAAAACTATATTTCATTGTTGGAATTGGTTTTGGCATCGTTTGGATTCGCTCTGCATTTTTGCAGAGTCAGATAGAATTTTGAATTAATAACTCGGTTATTTATATATTTATTTGTTTACTAAATACCACTAAACTCTGCTTGAATACATTGCAGCAAAACCAGTTAGCTAAGCCTCATTGAAAAACCTGATCTTTTCAAAACAATGAGATTCTGCATTTAATGAATAGATTGTAAAGATATGGAAGAAAGCATAAGTACAGCAATTTTATACTAATAATTGTCAAAATGGAAAATGGAGTGTCAAAATAAATAATTTGGTAAAATATTGAGTCGAAAAAGACTATTTGATTATGAACAATATCATATTTCAGTTTAGTAACAACTATCAGAAAATGAGATTTGGTAAATCGACATATGCGATTTTTGAGCATAAAATGATAAAATATATAATATAATATGAGATGTATTTGGTATTCAAATCCCATGACAAGTCTTGTTTCGTGAGTGAAAAACCACAATATAAAACCCTATCTTTTGAGTTTTACCGATGATAGGAAGCAGCATACACATTCATGGTTCAATCACATATCTTCATTAACCTGGTCATCTGGGAAAATTCGGCAACCTGAGCCACCAGAGTCCGGTAAAACTATCAAGAAATTTAGAATCCTCAAGCATTTTAAATTTTATCATGAACATAATGCATATAACCTGGGGTTGTACAATACATTGTACTTTCAATTTTCCTATGTTGATGATGGATCCAGAAAATTTATAAGAACAAAGTACAAGAAAAATTCTCGGAACCTTGAATCAGATAGACATAAGTTGGATTCAATGGATTCCGCTGTCAGGTGTTCATGTGGAGCAAAAATCCAAACACTGCGACGGTAAAAGTATCTAACTCCAAATTAAACTTATATGGGAGTCGGGGTCTGGAATACTTCCCATTCGGAGTTTTGCGTACAGTTGGAATGGAAATTGAGCGACTTATGTCATTTATAAAATTATCTGATTCTAGATTTGCTTGTTTGCACACAGGTAGAGAAGTCGATATGTATATCATAAACGTGTTTGGTGAAATTTTGTAATGAACCACTAATAGTTTCACGTTAACAAGGTGTTCAAAGAATTTGACAATAGTTTGCGATGAATATTTCTTTTGCGATGCACCTGTTATTCTTGATGTTTAATCTAGCACCTCGTTTGAAAATTGTGTAACATTTGTCCGATGATTTGAAATTGTTGAATTGAATAGTTCGTGGTTTGTTATTTGTGTTTTTTTCGGGAACGAAACCCATCAGAATTCAAAATAAGAAAATGAAAAATCCTATATATTTAATCACAAATGCAACCAACTTTTTGAAAAAAATTATCCATTGCGAAATACCCTCGTGAAAATAAAGTGATTTTTTCCATAATTCAGAAAATGTTGTATGTGAAATAAAGAAATAATCAACGGAGCAAAGCTTTATCATGTTGATAAGTTGCAATAAGTTACGCATAACGGACTGACTATGATTGAATTTTCAGTCATTCTCCACATTAAAATTCCCGGCAAAATGCCCAAAAATTTGTCTATATGCTCAGTTATTTTATTTTCATACGGGTTTTGTCTGCAATTTTTTTACGAGCAAAAATCAATTTTGTTCCCAAAAACTCAGAGTAAACAAAAAGAAAGAAAGAACGAGAGATGTAACGAGGCACAACAAGGTACAGAATGCGAGATTTTCTCAGAGAGAACGATAGAGGGACAGACAGAGAAATTGAGAAAAAGTGTGAGAAAAATAGACACAAGGAGAATGAAAAAGGAAATCATCACAGTCAAAGATGGAAAGAGCGAAAGATTCAGATAAGTAAAGAAGATAGAAGATAAAGAGACGGAAAGATCAATTTTTTTCGCAGAACTAGTTCGCTAACATTATTCCTATCTGATTGGGAAAAAGTTCGTGACCTGAACCAGTTTTTTGACAAGTCTGACTGTGAATGAAACTCATTCGGATGAGTTGTTCTCTACATATACGCATGCTGTCATATTCATTATTTGGCGTATAACCAGTCGATGCAAAGAGCTGGATTTCTAGCTGTAAACTTAAATAGCTAGCAGCTATCTTAACATACAGATGAGATACACTGTGCTGCATTGGCGTGATATGCGTGCAACCGAATGATATTCCGATATTATTGTATTTTAATATCAACCATGAGCAATTACGTCCAACATCTGTGAATTCATTTCATCATCCTTTGCTGCTCTGTCTGAAAACCATTTTCACATTACGATTTTCTACTTGCTGAGCCATTTGATTTGGCATTCTCCGCTATTGCTAGCAACTCTCTTTTCCTCTCATCCAAGCTTTACGTTTGCTTATTTTTCTAAAGCTCATCACAATTTCAATTTTCATTTCATGTGTCATTATAAATAAATATATAATATTCGGTAGTGACAACCATAACCCAATCGCTGAGATGCATAATACGGATAACAATCATCACATTGAAACGACAGCAAAATATTCGTATTATTACAATATTTCGAAACATAACAGGTCCTCTACCACATTTCAGCGAAGGAAGACTGTTAGTTTCGTTTCTCGCAATTTTTCAGTTTCAATGGCGCTAAAAAAGAGCCAGCACAGTGTGCGCCAGAATTAATCGTGCAAACAAATGTGCGCACATCTGTGAAACGAAAATGTTATGTCTATTTGAATTGAATACGGAAGTGTATGAAATTATGTGGAATTGCTTTCACAATGGAAAATTTCTCACATCGTTCGATGAAAATGTGTAAATAGAAATGATGTTCATTTAATCGAATTATTTTATCTACGTTATCTGTATTCCATCATTTTTTTCATCTGTGAATTGGAGATTCCAGCTGTGCTTCCGGTTCACGACATCGATTTGGATATCGATTTCGATTGGAATCGCTTGAATTTGCTTGTACACAAATGCAAATCTTGCATAAAGAAATGCTTTAATCATCATTTTTCGTTGAAATGTTCGTCTGTCTGTGGCTCGGTATTCAATTTCCACTTCTCCTGGACGATTTATGGGAAATGTCAACGTCGAATATTTGTCACTATTGACTCAACACATCACAGAAACTAAATTGATATTGACACATCAAATGATACTGAAGCTAGTATTTATGCGAAAGAGCGAAAATGGAATCCGCAAAGCAAAACTCTATTGAAATTCTCGTCCTACGCAATAAAAGTGTATTTCATTTAAAAATTAAAGTCGTGGGTGAAGTTTTTGGGATTCTATATCCGGGAAACACGCTTTTCCGTTGAAACAGAAAAGTCGATTCAATTTAATTAAAATTCATCACGACACCAAAAACTTGGAATTCTAAAGTTTGGTGGATTTCTTGACAACATTGTCAGCAAGTAGATTAATGCGACTTAAATTCTTCCAAAATTTATAAGACTTCTGAAGCTTTTTTCGTAACAGTTTCACAACACAATCGGAATGTTCGAGTGTGTGTGAGCAATATTTATTTCAACGGAGCATTTTCCAGTCGTACACACATAGAGATAAATTGTCTCACATACATAAAACTAACTTTTCCGCATATTCCCCGAAGGTCTACGGGCTTACGATTTATTATTATTTCTAATCGATTGACTTGAAATTTTTGCGACTAATTTTCCTGTGAAAAGATGAGATTACGGAATGTACATAACGATACGTCGCGAAATAAACAAAGTTCGAATACAAATTTGTCGTTTTGACTCCGTCGTATCGAACATTCAATTGGAAGCAATGCAACACAACCATTGAAAACTCCACATTCAGCAACACGAAACTTAACAAAAAACTGAATGTTAGGACCACTTTCCGTACGAATATGTTTATTTTGATTCTTAAAATCGAAAAATTTGACTTTGAGGTAGTCGGAAGTCTATTAACGTTTTGAAATGTTGTGTGACTTATTTTTGTGCATAATAAGAATCTGAAAGTTTCATGAACTAAACTTAGTCCCCAATGTTAATGTTTCGTAATTTTATTGAAAAAAACTTCCATATAATAACTAGATCCCAATTAACTTCCCGAAGACATTATCCGAATGAGCTGAAAATTTATAGATTTCTATTCCAAATGAAGACATATTTGCGCGTTCATGGGCGATCAATTCTAATCTCAATTTTTTTAGTAATGTGGTTAAAAAACTATAAATGGAAAACAAATTGCTCCGGGAATGGTTGCAAACGTTTTTTTTTTTTGTTCAAAACGCGTAGAAAACTCAGCGTTTTGAAGTTTTTAGACCAATCGCAATACTTCTACGCACAAAGCGGTGCGCGTGAAAAAGTAAAAATCGAAAATCGTCTTACAAATACAGTGAAATATTTTAGGACGGTTGGATTCCGTACGATTCGTATGCAAATTCATTGACACATATAGCGTCTATTGAGTGAGCTGCTTGCGCAAGCATGCTTTGGCGCACAAATAGTATTGTCATTAATACGGGAGCCAACTGTGTGCAACAGTGTTTTTTTATGTCAACTGTCAAATATTTCTTTGTGTGTTTAAAATGAATGAACGAACCATGTAAAAAATTCCTTGTGAACTCTTTGAAAGTCGAAAGTAGCACTAATTTTTTGGTCAACGAAATAATAGCTCAACAAATTAAAGTGAGAAAATAAACGCCGCTAGTAAGCGCGTAAAGAAACGCAGTAATAGATTCGAATAAATTGGTGGAATATATTCCTTTCGTGTATACGAGCCACTGCTAATAAAGTTGCGTGTTCGAACTATTAACAACATTTATCCTGCTTCTTTCTTGTTTGTCATTAGTTAAAAACTACACGAAGCCTTTAAATGCTCGAACCGAGCAGTTGTTTGCAAGAAAAGAATGAAATGACAAGGAATTTCTTGCATCTGTAATCAATAAACTTACCATCTAAGATGGCTCATCTCCAAGGTCCCCCTGGTGAAAAAGAAATGTGAAAAACACTATAACACTTTAAAAATAACAAACACCATGGAATGTACGGTGTTTTGGACGGTGTTTTGAAAAGTACTTTTCCACTGGGGCCATTACGATATGGCAAGATCAATACAAACCTAATTAATTTCCAGTTGCTGTTAATCAATTCACTAGCGGGAAAAACGGAATCAACAATGAAATTACTTTTATTCTAGACTTTCAATTGAAAATTCTTGGCTGAGTGCTAAAGAGATAATTGAACACCATTTTCAAGCTGATGCTGTATGGATTCGCTGTCGGTTCATCTTCACGCGGCACTGTACAATTCGCATATTAAACCAATTATGTGCATCAATCAGAAAACTTGAGTTGCATCTAATGATATTGAGCAAACGTTATAGAAAATAAAATTGAAAGACGACGAGACGACAACTTTTAATCAGTTAAAAAGAAAGTTTTCGAGCGTACACGTACTGAAACCTTGCCATTTTTATTTATTATATCTACGTTTATTTGATGTACGAGCCAATGCAATATTTGTGCAGAGCGTAATCGTAAGAGAGCGCCGAAAGAGGGGAGGGGGAGGGGGGTCCGTCTGTTCTTTATGGTTATTGCAGGTTCTTTTTGTTCAGTAAAACTTTCAAGTTTTTGAGCACTTCTGTTTGTATCGTCACATTTTAAACGCTTGACTTTTTGCAATATATAAATGTGGCTCACCACACCATGTAAACTTTTTCTATTGCTAACACTTATTATTATTGCTCGTTTATCGCAAGCAAACTGTAAGATGCGCTCTCCCTGAATGAATGGGTAAAAAATGCAATTTGTGCGATCGATGCGGTGGAAAAATCCACAAGCAGACCGTGCTGAATGAAAGTCCGTCGCGTTGAATGTGAACAATGTAATAATAATACAATAAAAATGATTGGAGCGTTTGAAACGTTTATGTATTATTATTCTCCAATTTCATGATTTGTATTTTTGTGTTGTTGCAGAAAAATATGGACACGCTTATATGAAAATTCAGGGTCAAAAGATCACTACACGGCGTTACTAGGTATTCCCCGAGCTAGTCTACTCGACGAGGGATTGTACACGTGCCAGGTAAGCGATAATAAGATGCTCGTTTTTTTTCCTATTTTTACGTGAGAAACAAGCATCAATGTTGAAAAAGCATCCATGTCTTAAAAACGCATCAACTGTACGGATTCTGTAGCAATCAAGTGCCTTAACATTCATATATTGTTTATTTTGGTCTGTTTTTAAAAATAGCCTTCAATAAGTGAATTTGGTGTAGGAATAAAATTTAAATTAAGATCAATTGTGTCATTAAAAGAGCCACAAGTCAAACAATTTAAGAATGTCCCTTAGTATATTGGAATAAACATACCACATTTATTGCTGTTCGAAATGCTAACGAGCCGTTTTATCACATTAGAAATGGCAATATCTGAACAGTTTGTTGGATTTATCACTGCACTCGGCTATGGTGCGTATTTTTGAAAATGATTCCGAAATACAGCAAGCGCATGATATAGCGATTAAGCCGGAACAACAATAAATTCATTTGTGTGTCTCTTTAAGCAATCATATATGAATCCGGCGAGACGATTTCAGCTGCTTTTATTCCGGTGAAAACTGGGCGAAACCGAAACATTTGGCCGTTATTGTATTACATTCAGTGAGTGTAAAAATTGCAAGTTGTATGCGAGGAGCAAGTCAACTGAGCCGTATGTCTTGTGAGCCAATTTAGAGCACATCATTCATAAGTGGAAATTCGCGCATTTGACTGCCATTTTTAGCAGTGCATAGACGAAATAGCTGGAGCGAGAGAGAAGAAATTAGAGATTGCAGTTGCTATGTGCTTTCGTTATACACTTGATTTATTAGCACATAACAATGAATATGATGTCAGTGTGTTTTTACACCATTTGTATAGCTCGACAAAATGTGTCACCACATGTAATAGACATTTATTGCGTTTACCATATTTCAAAACGCTTATGTAGCAAAGTAGCATTCATGCGTGATATTTGGTGGTTAGTTGATGAGTGCGCGCTCGAGATGTGATGCACACACTCACTCTTATTCTACTCCGGAAACCACACAAAATATTATAAACCTAGCCTGCCACTAAAACAATCTTTCGACATTTTATGCACAAAAATGAAACTCGGTACAATTTAGCTTGCATTTTGCAATGTGACTTTAATATTTATTACAAATATATGAAATAAAGACCCGTGTAGAAATATTTGAACTGAGTAGCCAGTCGACTCATATGGGACTGTCCCAAAGGAATATTTTGGCTGGATTTTCTGGTTAACTATGATTGATTGATCTCGAACAAAATAGACAACTACAAGTCCAAATGTCCCAAATTAATCGAGTGACTGAATTGCAAGGGGGGATGTACTTGATTATTGTAATAAACTAAATTCAATCTAGTACAAAGATAATCCTAAATAATACAAAATAATTCTCAATAATTATAATAAAATATGTACAAGAAAATACCGCTTTTGCTGAAATTAAAATGATTAAAATGAAAAATGGGAATCGCGGAAGAAATTTATTGCTTTTGGAAAAAAGTTCATCCTAGTCGAATATTCATATTATGTATGGAATCATTGAAAATTGATATGCATTCACAAGTATTATTGAGAATTATTTTGGAATATTTCGGATTTTTTTTTATTCTAGATTGAATTAAGTGCATTACAATAATCTAGTATTTTTCCTTTTGCTGAAATGTAAGAGAAACGCACAAAACCCAAAAATGGCACAATAGGTTTAAAAAAAACTCCAATTTCATACGTCAGACTAATTACATTGGAATTCTGGATATAAAGAACGTTGCCCTTGAACCTTAGCTCACTAATTTAATAAAGTCGTTTTAAGTGAGATTTCGGTGGAGTAAATAGAAAGAAAAAACAAGTTTTGGCGCGAGCGTGACCGACCCATGAAATGGCTACTTTATGTCGCTAAAAGTCCGTTTATTTCTCGTAATGGACTGACAATGGCCATGACATATTGGCAAATAAAAATAGGAATCACATATCTATTGACTAGATCGAGAGGAGAGTATGTATGTGTTATTTTAAATGTACATTGATATATACTTCTGAAATGGTGTCAGCTTGAAAGGTACGAATCAGTTTATTTATTTAAACGAATTGCACGATTCTATCATAAATTACAAGTCTACAACTGGCCATATGCGTTTCGCTGACCCGAAAGTGAGTGCTAGAGCGAGCGTCGATGATTCTTCATAGTAGGTATGCGAAAATAAGCCGCGGCTCGTTTTTCGTGTACATAAATGTATCAGGTGGAAACGTGTTGGATGCGCTATTTATACTCTGCATAATTATATGGATGAATGAAAAGAGGGAACGGCGCACTTTGTTCAGTCATTAAGAAGCTCGCTTTTATCATGACCGCTATCTTACGAGCGCTTGTACTATTATCACATCATGTACGTGCATGTTTATTTGACACGATTATGTTCCAGTTTTTTGAGTAGATGCTTCCGCCCCATAGCATGGATCCGGAGCACACACGTTATAAATTTATGCAAAATAACGAACACGAGACAAAACATATTTTAAACAGAGAATTCCAACGCCGATAAGGAAACTAAATATATTTTGTTTCCATTCGCTTTTGAAGGACCTGATCAAATCAAATGCGGTATGTAAACAAAAACTTTCTTCCCGATTCGTGTCAGAGCTTGTCATCTTTACTTTTGCATTTGCTAGTCCCCATCACGTTCTATAAAAAAGGTTTCCGAGGTTTCCACACTACTAAGGTTCGGAAATCGATTGAGTGGTGTTCCTCGCATGGAAGGAGCAAAAAAATAATTTTCAAGTAACAAGATTATGATTAATGGATTTTACACTGTGATTCGTATTTGATTGTGATTTACAAATGAAAATTGGTGAACAAACAAAAATGCTTGGAATATACTCCTTGACACATGCAATCGAATATAAGTGTCTGAATATCCGGACTTCGAACACATCCAATATCTAGACGTAGGAAACATTCTTCCGGAACGTGCATTTGGCTTCCAATCGCTTTGGCCCATCTCACACTATTATTTCTATTTCAAGTATTTTCAAATTTATTGTAGTTTTAAACATTTAACCATCTACCATTATAAACAATATATTTCGCTTTACCTTTTCTTTTTTCTCCCAATTGACGAACACGTTCGTCATAGTTTTTCTGTTCGGTGTGTTTATCTTTCCATAGTCTGCCATTTTTCTTCCTTTATCGACTCCTGTTGCTGCCAAGCACTTTTTCCTAGTTGTGCGCGTATCGTGCTCAATATGTGTTCGTTTATTTCCCTCCATCAGGTTGCGTCATCGATGGACGTGACTGTGCTCTTTAATGCGAATTTGAAATGCTTTTGAAGCGAACCAAGAAGTTCAAGAACGGATGTTATGACGACACAACGTAATATGAGCTATATTTTCTTAACATCATTCAAGAGTGCATTATTTTTTTTTCGACCTCGTTTGTGTAGCTCGTGCGTATGAATGATATCCAAAATTCTTAATGCATTATCGTTAGAATTACACGAAATTGAGTGAATATTATACGGAATCTGAAAGCAGGACGTATGGTTGTGAAATGGCATGACACACATATTGAACGGCGCCCTGCCGTTGTGTATTGTATTGTGAATATTTGTAGGTTTCTCCCGAAAAAAATGAATTTACTCTCGATAATAAAAGTACTTATGCAGCTGAATCGAATGAGATACATTGTGTGCTCTACTTGCGCAAGCGGAAAATAAATATATATAATATCTATTTTGCATATTTTTCAATGTGCATTTCCATGCTTATTGAAATGGACTCAAGAAATACGAATGAAATAAAGAAGCGTCAGACTCAATGTTGCAACTGCATCAACGAAAATAAATCGTTGCTAAGCATTGCTTCAAGGATCGTATTACGTGTACAAAATACAAATATTTATTCGTTTAAATATTTGCCGAGAATTGGAAGACTCGGTTTATTTAACATTTTTTGAAGGTTTAATATAATGACCATAAAAGATTTGCTCAAACGCTTTCCACTTGAAATCTCTTCGAAATGCGCACAAAAATATCTTCCCTCCGAGGTGAACTTCAATTTAAAGTGATTTCAATGACGTCCTGCCCTTCGTTCCTTTCCTCGACATTCCTGCACTTTTGTCTCGTTTTTGCCTCTGTTGGTTTTTCCTCGTTCAGCCATCACATATGTTCAGTGTTTCCATCGCTTTAACATCGCATTTTCATTCTTATACGATGCATTTTTTTCTTTTATATTATATTTCTTATAGGATTATATGTTTTTTCCATCGTTCATCATCGCTTTTCCGACTTAAAAGCGAGTTATGATGCTAACGGTAATCCACTATTTAGTCCACGAATAATAAATCAAAATTTTCTTCCGAAATAAACGTCACAGAGGATGTGTTGCATTTATCACTTTAAAACCTCTAAATCGAACAATACGTATACGTGCAATCCCACACTTCATGGCTTATGCATGCCTTAAACTTTGAAATGCCCAAAATCTAGCAATGTTGCATGGGTTAGAACACGAGTGGCATTTAAAAAATATGTTTCTAACAAGTGTGACAGAAATTGTTCAGCACATCCTCATCTGAAGCTCACGTAATATTTTCCGTCGCCGTCATTCAAAACGAATTCAACAATGAGAAAATATCACGATCACGAAAGATATTACGCTCTTTATAAATGATCTCACTGTCCGGTTAATTTATTTGGCTTCCCATCCGATTTTTCCTCATATTTTAGGCAGTGAAAAAATGTTAACCGAAAGAAATTCCATGCAATTGTTGGATGTATATTGTACAAACAGTCAGCAAAGCATTAACTGGCAAGTCTTATAACATCAAAAAAGTTGTTAATTGATTTGCCGCCAGTTGGCAAAACCACATATATACCAAATGTTCAACACATTAATGCGGTCGAAATGCTACATTCAAAAGAACGCCTGTAATATTCAAGCAACACATAAATAAAATACAACATGTACATTGCAATATTTTTCTGAGTGCGACCGGATCCATAAAAACGAAGCAATGGATAGATAAAAATCAATTTGTCCCGGTAAATATGCATAAATTCGCATATGTAGTACATAAAACATCAAAATAATAGAAATAGTCGAGAGAGAAAAATGAGAGATGCCTACAAAGTGCAAAGATTACAAAATGTTGCGAGCCATCAATGTGCACAAATTGTGTTGTGTAATGAAAATAAACTTTGAAAATTAGTGTGCGCGTACTAACTCGATCAACGAGCTGTCTGTTATTTGCGAGAGAAAGCCACTAAATTGAATTTTTTTACGGTCATCAACCCTTTCGTTCCGTAGAAGTGGTTTCCTCAACACATCCCATCTTTTGACATAACCTCATTAAGCTTTCAATGCAAATGAGCGTCATGGAGGGTGCACATAAAAACCACTCTCAACACATCGATGCCTTCAAAAGGGCATTTCTCAATAGAAAAAAAATCGCAAAAACAGAGAGGATTGAACATAACGACTGGATGCTAATGAAAAACGAATTTCTGGTGAACTTAACAAGTATCAAAAGCAAATGACCGCAATTATACAGACAATAATCTGTAAAGAAGAAATTTGGTGCAGGCATTCGAAAGATGTGTCATCCTCCGGACGATCTGAAGGCAACAAAGCGCGAGTGCGCGCTAAAATTCTAATTAAAATTCATGCGCTGGGAAATAACAATAAAAATTTAGCGTGTTTTTGTGTTATGGCTGCCGACACCGCAAAACAAACAGCCAACTATAAACTGAAATAAAAATTCAAATTTATGACAATTAGGTTGTTTTTGAGTGGCATTTTCTGAAAATTACAATATTATATATGTGAATTAAAAAAAAACTTGGGCAATTTGGTGGGCCAACAAAAAGTTATAGCAAATATGTGCAATTAAAACAGGGCAAGTATAATATTGGAAATTTTTTTCTTTGGTCGTCCTGCTCCGAAGCGAACGATTTGCATTGTTAATATGCGTTGATATACAATTTAGAACAGCCTTAACGAAAGAACACTCGATAAATAAATGCTTTTTTACTTTTTCACTTTTCGAGCTCTATCTCGATTTTTTATAACCCTCTCCACTTGGTTGTATATATTTTTTATGGGAGAAATTTGAAAAACTTTTGTTTTGCGCTTTCCTTTTGCATGTGCAAGGGATAATTTTCCTCGATTTACATTTGTGAAACGTGGTTTCCCGTTTTTGTCGAGATTGTTGTGAAGAACTTGTTGTCCATTGAGACAAGATGAAAATTCAATTACACAGACAACCAACATTATGGCAACGGCAGCAACTCATTTCGTCTATTAACAATCAACTGTTGATCACGAATATAATATTATTTTGCTATCGATATGCTCCATATTTTGATTACTCAACAGACATATCAAAATGAATAGCAAATACGCTTACGGTTTTCTGACTTTACTTTTTTGATCACACCAAAAAGACTTTGAAAATGTATAGCTTTCCAAATGCTCTTCATCGCTTTTCAAATATTTGACGTTGAATATTAATAGAATGATTCTTCATTTCAGTTTTTGGCTTTCTGAAAATGCGGTTAGCGAAATTGAACTGCTCAATTTCTGTCAATTTGTAGTTTCAACACATTTTCAAGAGCCGCAATAAAATGAAACTGTTCGATAATCTCATGATTTATTGAGTTATTACTTGCTTCATGTTGAAACTTTGCTGTGAATTGTGCGTTTTTTTTATTTTCATAACATAGGTCATTGATAATTTTTTTTTGTTGCAGGTTTCAGATTATGGTATGCAGCAGTGCCGGTCGACCATGGTGAATGTGATGGCGAAGCCAGAGCTGCGGCTCGACCCACCCAGTGCAACCGTTCATCGAGGCGATTCGGTTCGCATCCGCTGCTTATCGAACGATATTGATCAAAAGAATGGCTTCAGTTGGACCAAAAATAACGCGCTCTTTCAATCGGATGCGGAAAACGAATTATGGGAAGATTTATATCCCGATGGGAGTGTATTGAAAATAAATAATATTCAGGTGATTTATATTCATTACAAGTTATCCGTTCGGTATTTGCAGTCACTCTTCAGCACATTTGTTTTTGATACGAATGCTTGGATGAATGCATGCGTGTGAATGGTTGCGAAAGTGTGTCCGTTATGTGTTTGCGGATGCGAAAGTGTGATTTTGTGCGATTGTGTGAATAAAATGCTCGGCAGTGCCCAGTATGACAAATGACAAAATTTGTGCGTGCACAGAAATTGAAATTATTTCCGAACGAGCGGATATGGGCCAACCATGAATGTTAGCGTGGGTTGCAAATCTCATTGGCTCAAATTTTTCTTCTTATGAATCGATGACGTGCAATTCATAAGAAGCCTGTTCAAAAGCACATTGCCACCAAGAATTCATGTGTGCGAATAATGAAAATGAGAACATTTTGACCAAAAAAAAAAAAAAACGAATTCAATGTGCCTGTACTTACATAAAATGCCGCTTGAATTGGAGTCCACTTCATTAAACTTGAACATCTTTTAAAAGAGTCTTTTAATTTCATCTTTGCTACTGCTATTCATTTTCATTTATGACTAGTTAATTGATAAATAATGTTTCTGAAGTGTTTATTAAATATTCTCTAATTTTATGATGTTTGTGTTTGTGCTGCAGAAATCGGCGAACTATACATGTGTGTCGTCAAATTCAGTAGGTCAAGTATCAAAAAGTGTGTATGTGTATGTGGTTGATCGTGGAACCATTGAATTATGTGCGAATGAAACAATATTCGGTGTTAATTGGCCTGCTAGTTCACCGGGATCTCCGATTCTGGCTGAATGCCCGAAGCGCTATGAAGGTCAATCGCAACGCATATGTGAGCTAAAAGATTTCGGAAAACCAACTTGGCTCACGCCAAACTTCTCCGGATGCTTAGCAGACACATTAGTGGATGTATATAATGAGGTAAGTTTGTACCATTTAATCTATTTATCTAGTGTAGTTTAATGAATATACCCGACTTAATTCATTTAAAATTTAATGAAAATAGTTTATAAACAGATTTTAAACAGTAAAAATTAATGGCTGTGCAAGAGTTTGTGTGAGCTCGAAGTTGATACGCATTATGTGTGAAATGATGTAAAAGTTGTCCACAATATTTCGGATTATTTTCGTATCGTATCAAACCGTTTGAGAGTAATCAGAAAAAAAGCCATCCCAAATCGTATAAACCTTTGCAGCGATTCATTCTCATTTTGATGATGCTTAAGCTGTTTTGCCAAATGATATGAATACAATTTGAAGCGTATAAATATATATTACGTTTCGGCTCTATTTGAATACGCAAATGAATTGATATTTTTCTTTCCCAACAAAATTTAACTATAGTAACGCATTCATTCATTCTCGTCGAATATTCAGAGACTGGCATGGAATTTATGCGCAACTGTTTGCATTCCTGAAATATTCAGACAAGTGCTGGGCGAATACAAATGTGAAAAGGCATATTGCCTCTTTTATCGCATATTGACCCATTGGATTGTGCCTTTTTGTGTAATATGACTGCGTCATTCTGTTTGCTTTGCAGTTGCGAATATACCCACGAATTTTCATGTAAATGTTAAAATAAAATTAAACGATTTTGTTGTCCCTTTTGTCAAAATATTGGCCATACATGCAAATACATACTGAAACATTCATTGGATTTGCAAACATAGCCATATAGGCGTTGGCAGCTTTAGAAAGGAAATTGGAACCTCAACACAACAACGGCTACGACAAAAAAGTTTAAACTTTTCCATTATGAGAAAGCAGTGCGCTAGCATTATGCGATAGAAACTTTAAATTGGTAGCTATGTTATGCTTAACTGTATCGAGAAGTTGATTTCATGCAGCGACACTGTCAATTGGCACTCGGAAAACAATTTTCTCTCCGTTTGTCAACAAGCGAATTTCTTGCTTCTCAGAAAAATGAGAAAATGGACACATGAACTGGACAAGTGAAAGTAATCCCAAACAAATGTTCATGCTATTCATGATTTCGAATCAACTAACAATGTACACGATTTCCATTTATTTATTCAATAAAAAGAAGATACACTTGCTAAAAGAACAGGTCGGCTTTCATATCTTTATTTTGATTCCTTATCCGGCAAGTCAGTGCTCACACTTAAATAAGACATCTTATTTACAGTTATTCTTCGAATTTGCGAAACGATGAAACATTCACAAATTATCCTATTTTTCTGCAATTTGTTCGCTTATCTCATGCTCTTTTCATTGGGTTTGTTTGCTTTACACTTTTAATTCTGTAGTTTCTTGGACTTACGTTTGGATATCAAAAAACCAACGGATCAGCTGTGCTCAAATCATGTTTGGAATATGCAATGGGTCGACAGACAAATTTCCTTCCAGGTGAAGCTGGCTTTCTACTCAAGCTACTGCAAGAGGTTTGTATGAATTCCTCCCCCATCCCACTATTCATCCCGAAATCTCATCTTATTTGTTACTGGTCATTGAACTTATATCGCTCACATCCAAATCTCATATAAATGTATGGAATTTAACATCACCATTAAAAAACTAGCATCGCATTTTTCTCTAAACAAAAAATCTCGAAACAAAGGAAATCAATTCAAAAATCTTTAAAATCATGGGAATACGAATAGATTATTGGATTCAATGAATATACAAAAAATAATTTCAAAAACGAATTGAAATCATTTTAATTTCGTTTTACATTTGTATAATTTATCACTTAAACTTTGGGCTGTTTGTGAACCGTATTGAAAATAATTCCTGGCTGCTTCACGACCAAATTTATGCTTCGCAAAAAGGTCCATATCCATATATAATAATTTATTAATAAATTAATAATCGTCGCATTTTAGCCAGAAAACTAGCGAAGTGAACTCGATTTGATTCCATTCAATGGTGGCCATTGTTCGTTGACGAGATTAAAAAGTATTCAAATTGCATGCAAAATTGACGATATGTATTCGATTTTCTGTTCGTTGAGCCAGTGCATTTGCATCGGTGCGAGAGGGAGTTTTCCATTAATCCAATATGAAACGACAATTCAACTGATTAATTAGATCGAATACAGTACATTATCTGTTGAATAAGTCGTGACTCGGTAGTTTCAACAATTATTGAGCACAGCCCGCTTCTGTTTTCAAGTCAAAATAAAAATTAAAATGAACTGAACTTCGATTTTTATGGAAATTATGATCAACTTTATTCAACACATTTGCAAAGCAGTTGTATTTTTTTTCACTCTGAACATCAATTTTTACGAAAAAAAAAATCTGTTAATTATTCTGATTGTCGATTCGACTGGATTTTCATTTGCATCTATCATCGAAAGTCTTCGACATGGAAACATAATATCCCGATCCGTTTTTCATTGCCCAGTACATATAACCACATTTTGGCAGCGTGAATGTGATTCGTTGCTTAAACTTCTTCCGTCCTTTTGCGTTTGGTTCAGAATGCCAAGCCAAAGTACCTGATGGCAGCGGACTTTCATCAGCATAATTTGCAGTAAATTCGGCGAGAAATGGATCAATGTTGGGTTACTCGAGAGTTGTTCAGAGGTGATTCAAAATTAAGAAACTACCAGTTTTGTGTTTTTCATGCAATTTTTTTCGTTTTACCAAAACAATATATTCAGAAAGAGGTATGTCGTCATTTCAAATCCCGATGTTTCTTTGATCCACTGAAATAAATCTTTCTTCATCGTCTCAAAGTGTTTCCTTCCATCATTAGACTGAATATTCAAAAAAAAATATTTTGTTTGCAATGATTTCCGAACTTGTAAATTTTACTACACAGGGCACATTTTACGACACTGTCAAGGCTTCCCATCGATTCAACGTTTTCAAATTTTTCTATAATATCTATTTTGTCTTTGATATATTGTACAAGTAATTTTTGGCTACTAAGTAACGTTGTGTGCATTTCGTATACATCAACCAGAGCGTCGCTAAGAAACAAGTGAATGTGTACAAATATACAAATAATACGATGAATAAGAAACGATGAATAAAATATTCACATAATACGAGAAAACAACAGAGTTGAAAGTATCACAGCAAAATCCGTTAAAAGATTAGGGACTATAAAACATTGATTCAAAGGGTTGAATGTTTCGCGAATGTTTCCACTATCGGGGATTGAAACTATCGAGTCGCGACCGTACACAGAAAATGAAGTATCTATTAAATGTCTAACCCTTTTCGTATGGGGTTTGTGATCTTCGCAACTTTTTTTGCAAAATTCAATTTTTTAAGTTAATGCGATAGATTTATTTTTGTAATTTTTTTTTGCTGTATAAAAAAGTATTTATTTGCATTTGCGAATTTGATTCTCTGTAACATATCATAATTTCGACTATATCAAAATTGGAGGACTCTCTAGCAAAACGATTTTATTGAATTTCTCGGTGTTTTTATTGAACACACAGGTCGATAAATATTTAACGGAACGTGGAAGTGAGGCTGAGCAAGAGGCTGCCGCCGACAAAACGCTACAGATTCTGGACGTTGTGCTGAAAAGTGAACATTCGCTAAATAATCAACAGGTAATTGATTAGATTAAAATGTATAAGCAAGCGAAACTGTTTTCAGTTTCTTACTTCCCTCAAACAGTTTTCTATTTTGCGGGTAGAATTGAACAAAAACGTTCATACTATCATGTTTTGCGAGCTTTTATTACAGCCCTGAGTGAGCGGGCTCCTCATAAGCTGAGAGCTCATCTGTTATTGAGACGGCTCAGTCAATATAAACAAACACAACCCAACACAAATCATACGTCATTCAGTTAAACGTCAAAGTAGCTCTGACATTTGGTTTTCTTTGTGCCATTCATATTTTTATTTCCTGAGCCAGCTCAATTACAGCTGACTCACATTCGTTTCATCCGTTGCTCAACGAATAATTTAACATGAAAAGTGAAAGTTTTCAAAAACCTCTACATTTTGATAGAAGCTAAACTAACTTTAATCCATATTAGAGATTAATTTGCGGTTAGTAACTCAAAAAAGCAAACGAATTTACAAAGTTAATCTACCAAAAAATACACGCGTTGTGTTTTAGGTACATCAATACATTAGAGTGAAAGAGATGGATTTCACAAAAATATATATTACAAGGTGCATCTTATTTTGTTTAGTGAATTCACGGCACAGTCGTCTCTGGTTAGATAATAATCTCTCGGAAATTATATCAACTCAACAGCAAAATGTTAGTTTTATATCCGGCTTCAGTGTGTTAATGCTTTCCACTATGAATATTTGTAATAATTAAAGCCACTTTGCTCCTAAGAAGACTTGCGATTTCAGTGAAATTTAAGCATTGGTGGATTTTATAGGAACGTGGGTGAAGACAGCCGCTCATTTGTTTGATGAATTATAAAATATAATCAAGGGAATTTACAACTTTTGTATAATTCCACCCCTAAAAATAAACGGAAAATTATTCTCTTAAGGGATTTAACTAGCACAGTATCGTTGTTTGTCACTTTAAGAGTTCTTGTATGGCTGGTTTTATTAATTTGCTAAATGTGACTTCCAATTATGAAAGAATAAACACTCAAATGAGCGGATGTCAACATGCAAACTATTTCTAGGATGATGTAGGATAATCATCACTTTGTGACATATTTCAACTCACGTAAAGAGAAAGTATTTGAGAAATTCCGATACGGAATCTGTTATATGTGCCTCCACATTGCCTCAAAATTCATCAAATGCTGACATATTTTCGTGATCAACTATATTTAGTCCCAATTCACGCTACCACGACGCTTTAGTCAAATGTACAAATAATAATTGAACATGTTAGCACGCATTGGATCAACCAAATACAACACTTCTCATAGACAGTTTTTCGCTAGCAAAATGCCAAACAACTTTGTGATGATGCCAATATATGTAATTTCGACGTCTCAAGCCATCATATTAACTTTTTACAACCAAGTTCTGTCAAACCAAACATGATGTGCACGAATCAAAGAATTTTAGCGCTTGCTCGTTCAAAGCTTTAAGACAACAGCATATCAAGCAATGGTTTAAATTGAAGCTTTATTGAACGATAGCATGAGCGAGGGATGATCTAACGTACCTTGCTTGTTTTTAATTCTATCGTTTGATGTTTAGCAAGTCGAGGATTTGCAGCAGCTCGTCAAATCGGCTACACTGAAACGTGAATTAATCACATCACCAATTCCCGTACCGGCACCATCCACATCATTGCACTACCATCAAACCGGCTCGTTTTGGACACACAAGCAGCATATCAAATCATTACCATTTAGCTCACAGGTCTATGGGTGAGTTGAACTTTGATTTTTTTTGCATGTAATGATATCCTCCACTCTCACTCCATTTGGCTGAAATAAATCCACCAGAAGCAGTGATTTTGATTGCCTAGGACACTCAGTTTGCATTCTCCAATATAATCGAATTTCAATTCGAAATATTTCGCAATAACTCAATCAAAATGCATACATTGTGAAACAGTTCAAAGATAATTTACATGCGTTAATCTGTTTGTATTTGTGCAGCCATCATGCGAACGGAAGCAGAAAGCAAGTTTAATCAATTTGCCCGGTGGATTCACTTTATTTCTACCGAACGAATGCAAATTTATGGTTATGCACGTTACCAGCACACAAACGATGAGGTTTCGCTTCAAATTTTCTCGATTTTTTATGTTTCTTCTTTTTTTTGCAAGCATTGGAAAATTCGTCCAGCATTTTATCCGATGTTTTCGCTAACTCATCGCAATTTACACAGTTCACTGTACATACGGATTTGCCATTTACACAACTTTCTCTTTATAATTCGTGATGCAAACTTTGCATTTAAACTTTATTGTAATGTGCAAAATGGCTGACTTCTAAAGAATCTGCATCTATTCCTAATACAACCACTGCTTGTAGTGCGAGTCATTCATTTCTATTCGTATTCTTGGACAATACTACCTCATTCATATCATCGTCGCTCTTTTACAGAGAAAATATGTGATGAATGCTTTCATAATTAAAATTTTATATTTAGAAAACGTCAATATTTTATAAATATTCCACTTGTTTTTTATGCTCTTCAAATTGTATTGGGTTTTCCGACGTTTGCCAGGAGTGGCAGAGAATTGGAATTCCACGTAACCAACTCGCTGCATACAAAATGCTTCATTATGTGTTCATTTTTACAATTTAAATATCGGAGGCTTAAGTATTAGGAATCGAACAATGTTGGACGTTAGACGATCTCTGCGAAAGTTATAACATCTGCGGGAGACAGCACAATTGTTAGCTTTTCCATCTTAAATTACACGAAAAATGCTATAAAATATTCAAATAAATGAAAAATGTGAATTGAAATGTTCGACATTTACAACAAGAGGCTGCTTCTACGTATACGTTTGAGATGCGATTATCTATTGCATATTATGTTGAAGACCACTGCATTTTCATTCTACGATGTCGTTCAATATTTTATAAATTATCTGATGTTCGACATCACGGACAATACTCTCGACAAACCAGCCATTCTGCTGTTTCGCATTTGGAATTCAGCAGTGGTAAAGCCGATTTGAATGCCAACGAATCAAATGGAATTTTCTGTCAAACTGAATAATAAATCAAAGGATGAAAAGGATGGGTCGAGCACATTTCCTTGCCGACATTCCCGTGTTGGGAAATAACCGACGCATTTCGATCGGAATCACTAAGAATCGATGAAAACAACTTTATTTACATCATAGAAGTGAACATGGAAAACGTAATATGTCAGTTATTGTGAGGAAGTGAACGATCGGAATTTAACTTATGTGGATTGGTGAAGCAATCAATGCCATTGGCAGTGTGCACTATTTCCAATAGAGCAGATTGAAATTCATTTTACACAATTCCTCATTTTGTTGCATCGTCAAATCATTTCCGTTTTTGCAAGCAACATTCGGAGAATTCAATCAATTGAAATGCATTATAAAACCAAGCGAATTTTTCTGTTGTTGTGATCTTGTAGAGTTTTCTATAATTTCTACTGAAACCATAGCAATTTCAGTAATCTAACAGAAATGAAGCGAATAATTTTTACTGTATTCAGTTTTTTATTTGTTTTGAAAATATTTACGTTTTCAGCGATCAACTATTTTCGGACCAACTTTATATGGAGATGGCGTTGACACCCAATCTACAGGAAATCGTCGCCAATGGCTCAATGGTATTATCCGTCATCGCATACAAGAACCTCACAAATTTCCTGCCTCGCATGTATTTCGAACGCAATACGTAAGTATTCATCCCATTTGAAAACTGAAACACAAAAGGCTCAATAGAAGAAAAATCAGTCTAGACATTTGTCATAGATATTCATGTGAGACAGTATCGAATTGACCATTTATAATCCCTCAGTTCGCAGCCCATGGCTTCTTCCTTTCAACCATGAATAGAAATTGAAATTGGTTGTGCAACTTATGTAATTGATTTTATTGATTTTCCCAAACATGCATTTTTGAGTCTATAATCTTTTTCAACAAATATTGGTGTGAACTGAGTAAATATTAATGCAAACAGCAAATCAAATTTAATCAAAAATAGGTCATTCACTAGGCTCGGCAACCAAATGAAGATGTGCGCTGAAGTAATAATGATGTTCAAAGTTAAATGTATTTTGTCAGAACAATATCTATTTGCCATCAACATTCTTCTGCAAATGAAAAATCTAACTTCATGAAAAACTAGGGGGCAATAACTGAACGAAATGACTGTAAATGCCTTCGAATGCCGTTAAACGCTATATGCGCATTTGCCAGTGTCATTGAAGAATGAGCCGGAGCAACAATTACAGTGTGAAACGCCATACGAATGCTTGCAAACACTTTCAAATGGAATCAAATACGTAAATAATCATTTCCCTCTAGATGAAAAGTCCCGTTGTCTGCGTGCGTAATTACATAATATGTGAATACAATTCTCGATACAATTGATGAATTCAATTCATCTTCCTGGAATCACTCGTGAATATAAAATGAAATCATTTCATATTATTTCAAAAGCCATCCGGTTGCTTCCATACAGACTCTTAACTTTTGAGTTATTCCCAGTTGAATTGTGCTAACTCTCTAAATCCCGAACGAGCGCGCCTCACCTCGATCATTTAATCTAACAACATTGTTCAAGGAAATTAAATTCTACTGAAAATTATTAGGAGAACAAATTGAAAACCGCGCGTTTTTTTCAAAATTTCGATCTTTATTATGGAAAAATGGTTACAAATTGATTATTCAAAGTATTGTCCATCGCTAGCCACAACTTTTTCCCATCTTTCTGGCAAATTACGGATTCCGCGTCGAAAGAAATCTGTGCTTTTTTCGGCTATCCATGAATCGACCCATTTTTTGCATTCCTCGTAAGAATGGAAATGCTGTTCAGCCAGGCCATGTGTCATTGATCGGAAGAGGTGGTAATCGGAAGGGGCAATGTCTGGGCTATACGGCGGTAGGTTTTAACGACCTGAGCAACATGTGGCCGAGCGTTGTCATGTTGCAAAATAACTTTATCGTGTCTTGCGACCGTTTCCGACCGTTTTTCCTTCAGTGCTCGGCTCAAACGCATCAATTGAGTTCGGTACAATGCTCCTGTGATGGTTTCGTTTGGTTTCAACAACTCATAATAGATCACGCCGAGCTGATCCCACCAAATACACAGCATTAGCTTCGAGCCATGAATGTTCGGCTTTGGCGTCGATGTTGATGCATGGCCGGGGTAACCATACGATTTTTTTCGCTTCGGATTATCGTAATGAATCCACTTTTCATCACCAGTCACAATACGATGCAAAAAACCCTTCCGTTTTTGCCTTTGAAGCAGCTGTTCACAAGTGAAAAAACGGCGTTCGATGTCTCTCGGCTTCAATTCGTATGGCACCCAATTTCCTTGCTTTTGAACCATTCCCATGGCTTTTAAACGATAGGAGATGGATTGTTGTGTCACTCCCAATGATTTTGCAAGTTTTTCTTGCGTTTGACACGAGTCTTCATCGAGTAATGCTTCCAACTCCTCGTCTTCAAACTTTTTCACTTGGCCTGGACGCTCTTTGTCTTCCACATCAAAATCACCACTTTTGAACCGCGCAAACCACTCCTGGCACGTTCTAATCGACGGAGCATATTCTGGATATGCTTCGCATAACAAACGATGACTCTCGGAAGCATTTTTCTTCAGATTAAACCAATAAAGTAAAACTTCCCGCAAATGCTGTTTTGTAGGCACGTAGCTCGACATTTTCAACGCAATAATAAACTTGTGTATTCAACTGAATGATAAGTTTGACAGATCGTTTTCAATGTATTTTTTTATCCTCTTTAAGATACAATAGCTGTCAAAGTCAAAATAATGACATCTATGATAGATATGAAGTTAGTAACGAATGCGCGGTTTTCAATTTGTTCTCCCAATATTTACAGTCATTCGCCGGATATTGATTATATGACAGCATCACGTGTAATCGCTTCATGGTTGGTTCATGCAAATCGCACGCTAAACGAAGCGGTCGTGCCAACATCACAGTTGCTTCATCTTCCGATGACCGTTGCCCACGTCGAGATTATATTTCAGCACGAAAACCCACCGTACTCCGATTGGAGCCCAGTTTGCGGGTAAGCTTTCGTCAATCGGCTATTAATTTCGTATTATATAACCGGATCATTGGTTAATCGTTCGATCTAGTGAAGTAAAACGTAGATTGTATTAAGAATTGGATTTCTTTGATACATTTATCTTGTTGATCACATTTCTTCCATACGCAAATACGCATAAATATTATACAAGTTGGCCTATTTACAGATATGATTTACAAGCGAGCTATAAAGTATGGAATACCGATTTATGTATAACTGAAAATTTGATGGATAATGTGACTCGATGCGTATGCCCTCTCTCCGGCACCTACGTTATTCTAATGGCCAAACGCAACTATAACGTGAGTGATTTTTTACATGATTAAACAGCATTATTTTGATAGATTTTGGCAATGATTTCGGATATAAATTTTGAAATGCGTTTCTTCTCTTTGTGTGTCTGCGAATTGGTGAAACTGTAATTTCTATGAGTATATTGCATTTACAATGGGGAAAATGAATGGAACAGTCGATGAATTGGAATACTCAATAAATCAGGGCATGTGAAACGCACGATCGGTTCACCATAAGGCTCAGTCAATTGAGCGACGTATTGAACGTGAGTTCTGTGCTGCTTACAGCGATGAGCGAAGGTGTCGCTCACTCGAAGCGCTCAAAATGTTTAAAGGCATTTGGTATAGCTTCGTTGTGAGCAGACTGAGTGAGCAGCGCACTCGCTCATCACCGTAAGCAGCATATCGCTCTCTTCCAATACGTCGCACACGTGACTGAGCCCTTTTGGTGAACACACTGCGTGCTCGGTTCACTAGCATAGCCCTGCAATAAATGAACGAAACCTTTAGCATGAAAATGCATCCCAAAAATGAATTGAATAACCATCTAGTGAAGAATGGATACAAATTTTATTTCAAATGAATTGGCGAATTTATTGTATAATATTCAATTATTTGTTTTTTATATTCCTAGAAAAAATAAAATTCAGTTTCACTTACACGCAGTTTGTTTTGCGTTACGCACGCAGACCAAATTTATGAACATGAATTTTATGTTATTAAATTTTATGCCGAGTCCCTCAATCTGTCATTCAGTTATGGGTATTCAGTGCATCATTTAAATTAGATTGCACTCCACAACATTCGACAACATTTTCAACAGGAATATTTGAAATGCTCGGTTGGATTGTTTGTTAACCTTTAGTTAGTTCTAAATATAGAGCATGGCAAACAAACGATACTGATAACGACAAATACGACAGATTTGACACAATCGATGTGGAAAAATTTGTCAGAGACTTGTGTAATTTCTATGAATATCAAAATGCCGATCTCGAAAGTAAACAAACTGCTGACGATTAGAATTCGGGTTAAAGAGTAAAAAAAATGCGCCGAAGAAAGTAGCTAACAGTTTCACACAATAAAACCACACAATGAAAGAAAAAGTATTTTATTTTTTTTTCGTTCATATTCAAATGGTCGGAAACTTACGCCGATGGGAAAGAAAATACGGTGCAAAAAATCGAATTATCGAATATAAAAGGGTGACTTATTGTTTGTTTTCGTTTTAAAAATGTAATTCCACCCACGTTGAATTCATTTTGATGCTGTGAAACATCTTTAGTCGACGACGGTTCGAAGCCAACAGCATCCAATGTTCGTCGTTGTCAGCTGCGGATGTTGCTTTCTTCAATCATGCATTGCGTTTGGCATTTTACTACCCATTTTATACAGTCGCAAATGTTCAGTGACATTCCTAAAAATGCAATTTTGTACAGCCACATCTACTGCAATGGCCATATTCACACTAGGATTTTTAAAATTTCTGCCACAAGTAAGTACAGTTTCTGTTTTATTTTTTCATTCTTGTCATTGGAAAACCTTATTAAATTGATGACGGAAAATTGCAGTTGAATTTGCAGCCACAGCAATTGATAATGAAATGCTAATGAAAACAACTTTCACGATTGATATTTCATGACACAAAGAAACTTCACATTTCAGAAAAATATTAAAGATGTGAGATATGAAATAGACAAACTGGAAAGCTTTTAATCAAAATGCAAAATGAAATGTTCTATGACCTCTAGAAAAGTTGATTCTTTTAATGCACATAACCTGATCATAATCACAAAGTTCTCGAAGCAATTTTCGAGAAACCATCCGGTTCAATATCAATATAAATGGTATTGACTCTCGTCTCACTATCATATTGATATTGAGACTAGAATTTTGAATTTTAATTTTTTTAGAATAGAATAATTCCGAAATCATTTGAAATATTGTATTACAAAGTTTTTGAAATATTATAAAGTTTGAGTAAGATTATGATGTTAAAAGTAAACACAATTCAATTTTTCCGAATTTAGGCACAATGTAAATTGTCATATTTGAAAGCCAGAAGCGTAACGTTAATACAGTTCCACAAGTGTTTGGTTGATTAATTTTTTACAGTGTATGCATATTTTTGTAATGGTACCTAAGGAACGTAGGTTGAATAAATGGTCTTACGTACGTAAAAATAACTTTTCCGTACATTTCCTGAAATTCATTTGTATTTGGTTCAAATGAACCAATTGCGCGACGAGAGCTATCAGCCATTGTTGATGTCCTTTTTGAAATATTACTTTCTATTGGAAAACACTACAAAGTGCCTTGAAAATATAGATTCTTGTGGTGAAATACAGTAATATTTTTATAGCAATACGTCGTGAAATGACTATATTCCTTACAAAAAAATTTTGTTTTTACACCGAAAATCGAAAATTTTGTATGGGAGGTAGTCGTAAATCTCATTAGAATGACTTGCAATTTTGTACGAGATATTTTTTCACTGAAAAATAATATATTGGAAGTTTCATAATATGTTTCATATAATTTCTCCGGGAATGGTTACAATCATTTTTTTTAGATCCAAAACGCATAGAATACTGATTCCCGGCGTTTTGAATTTATTAGACTGATCGCAATACTTTTAACAAACACAGTGGTGTGTGCGGAAAAGTAAAAACGCAGGTCTCAGTATAAGAGTATAGATAAAATTGTTATATTTTAATCTGATTCCTAATCTGCTTCTATCTTGGCTTCTATAGCTGATTCTGCACATGCTTTTGGTGTACACTTAAGAATCAATAAATTCAATGAATCTATTAAATCTTATATTTATCTAAATGTTATATATAAAATAACGATACATATTAGCAAATAACATTGAGCTTGAGGCTATAATTAAATGCTGCTTCGAAATTTCGACTCACTTTGATTTGTATGATCCAGTGATTGTTATATCGCTTTCAGCATCCAAAAGATAGCTGAGCGCGCTGAGCTCAGCTGCCTGAAAACTGCATGCGAATGAACGCTACACACGCGTACAGTGGCCATACATGCATTGGTGCGCACCGTATTACCATTCAGCAGCATTAGAGCTGAACTATATGGAATACGTTTGCGTTCGTTCCCATGCGGTTTTCAGGCAGCTGAGCTCAGCGCGCTCAGCTATCTTGAGGATGCTGAAAGCGATATAACAATCACTGGTATGATCATATGATTTTTTTTGTGCAAAGTTGCACATATTTTATTGTGTGAAATGAAATTGAATATGTGAAATGAAGATTCCGTGTGATCACACAATACGTATAATGCTAATAGGTGTTTCGGAAAGTTCGGTCCGTTTTTTGTGTTTTTTACGCATTTATTTAAATAACAAAATGAATGAATTCAATAATCAAAGTATTTGCCATCGTTAGCTAGGACTTTTTCCCATTTTTTTGGCAATTCATGGATTCCGTCCCAGTACCACTTCTCATCTTTTGAAGCTAACCATCCATCAAGCCAATTTTTCACTGCTTCGTTCGAAGTGAAGTATTGTTCCGAAAGTCCGTGCTGCATCGATCGGAATAAGTAGTAGTCTGATGGAGCAAGGTCTGGTGAATACGGCGCGTGGGGTAGTACGTCCCATTTGATGTTTTTCAAATAGTTTTTCACCGGTTGTGCAATATGAGGCCGAGCATTGTCATGAAGCAGAATCACTTTGTGTGTTCGATCACCCCATTCTGGTCGTTTTCGCTTCAATGCTTAGTTCAATTTGATTAATTGCTGTCGGTAGCGATCAGCAGTAATCGTTTCACCAGGTTTTAGCAACTCATAATACACAGGTCCTCTCTGATCCCACCAAATGCACAGCAAAGTCTTCTTCCCATGAATATTGTGTACTGGTTGTGATGTTGATGGTTGGCCTGGGTCTACCCATGATTTTTTGCGCTTGGGATTGTCGAAATAGATCCACTTTTCATCGCCAGTAACAATTCGATGCAAAAAAGACTTTAATTTTAACCGATCAAGCAAAATTTCGCAGATGGTTTTTCGTCTTTCGATGTCTCTTTCTTTCAATTGATAAGGCACCCATTTTCCATCTTTTTTGATCTTTCCCAATGCATGTAAACGTTCAGAAACGGTGGATTGGGAAACTTCCAATGTTTCTGCCAATTGTTTCAATGTTTGAGTTGAGTCTTAATCCAATAATGCTTGCAATTCTGCATCTTCAAACTTTTTTGGCCGTCCCGATCGTTATCTGTCTTCAACATCAGAATCACCTTGTTTGAAGCGCCGATACCATTCTCTGCATGACTTATCGGTTGGAGCTATTTCACCATAAACTTCCACAATATTTCTATGTGCTTCCGCTGCACTTTTACCACCATTAAAATAGAATAATAAAACTTCGCGCAAATGCTGTTTATTTGGTTTGTATTTTGCCATTTTTGTTAGAAAAACAAAGTTTGTTACTGTACGAAATGTAAACTTCTCTTGACCGATTATTCAATCAACTTAAAGTGAATGTCTACCTAAAAAAATCAATAAAAATAGTCAGCTGAAATCGTTTGATTTTGATGAAATGATTTCAATTCACTTCTTTCTTTTCGTAAAACTACGCAAATGTATCGACGAAAAACCGAAAAAAAATTGCTTAAGTCACTTGGTGTACAGGACTGACAGAATCACCGAGGTACGCTAAAAAGGGATATAGAGATGGAAGAGGAGAGTATATGGATGTGTTATACGGAACATATATTTAATAGAAAGAGAGAGAACATTTCGCTTCTTTTTCCATATTCTGTGAAACGCTTTGGATAGCTGACTGTTAAACAGCTGTTCGAGTCGAATGTGCTGCTTGTTTTGGTCTGAGGTTTCCGCCAGATTATTTTGAGTGTAGTCATGCCGAGGAATCCACTTCAAATCTTCCTTAAAAACAATTGTTGATCCGCGAGTGTAATGGCGTCTTCTGCGAATGTGTAACTAATCATTTGTAATAACTCACTTCTCTGTGTTTTGTTGGACAGATAGTGAAATTCAATCGTTATCGTTAAAATGTTTTGAACGTAGCGTTCATATAAAGTTTGCTTGGGCGAATTGACGTTAGTTCCTCTCCATGACTGCAATCAAATACTTCGCAGCACTTTTTATGTTCCCCAATTTCATTCATTCAATTTTAGTTGGAATTTTTGAACGAAATAAAACAGATAAGATTGACAATAAAAGTATTTGCCGATGAACCAAAGCAATTTAAAGCGATTTGTGACATATCCAAAGAATGAATAAATAAATGGCTTTACTCCTTGAAACTCTTTATTCTTGTACTTAATAGCGAGAGATTTTGCACGGACTGCGCCATCATGTGACGTTTCAACTTTACTACATTATCTAACAGTTATGAATTCAAAGATCTCTTCTTGTTAATACGTATGCAATATAATCACATGGCGTTCATTTCTATACATCATTTTAATCAAAGTGTATTTACTATATGCTGCGTTTTCGATGGTGGAGATAGTAATATGCAAATTGAATGCCGAGAGGACTGTTATTCACAAACTTCTTCCAGCTTTTCTCTTTACTTTTATCGAATCAGCATTTAAACTAAATAAATATTTGATATTTTTTACTCCGTAAATACGAGTCTCTGCTTTGCTGAAGAATCAGATAATCACGAGAGATTTGTGGCTATTGACGATGAATTTACTCAATTTAAATTGCATTTGCTTCGTATCATTTCCATAATTCAATTGATGCATTCCAATATTTTCGCTGCAATTACAGTTAATTAAATAGGAGCTCATTTGCCGAGCAACAGATGATCATTAAAAATATCTGATACATTACTCAAATGAGGCACTTGTGCAATTTGCATTATCTTTTGCATTTCATATGAAATCATTCAAAATTTAATATTTGTTGCAATGGCGTGAGCGAAGCCCTCTGAGTGTGCTGCTTAGCGTTTTAGTAGCAAACATTGCCTGGAATAATCTTTTTGTATGTGATGCATCTCAGTTACAGGCAGAGTCTCCTTGTACAGAATTCCATTCTAATTGCAGCAGCAAGGCTAACCCAATATAATAGATGCCGTAAAAACCATTCCATATTTCATGTTGCGGGCATTTGGTGAAGTGCAGCTTACTTTGCTTTTTACGTAATTCAATTTGAGCTGAAATCGGATTTGCATTGCATTTTTTTACATAATGTATGAGACAAAAATCGAGCAAAACTGCAAAATCAATCTGCATGCTGGAATAAATTGGCTACAATTTTAAGAGATTCTTCAGCACAAATACCGTTGAAACCACGCGCGAAATTCTTCCGTGCTGTTTTCATTCATGCACGTGAACAGGCGGTGAATATGCGTCAACGCGTCTCTCTTCGTTGTTTTCGTTTATTTTGTGATTTTTTCATGCATTACCTCATCAAACATACAGCTCAAAGCTGATTAAACTGTAGACCATAGGATAAAATCCATTCAGAGGCGCCTAAAATAAATGCGCATACAAATTGCATATTATAACGATGAATAGATTTATTGAATTGATGTTGGATGATAATAAAACATAAGCACCAAACAATTCTGCCTGAAATGATAATTCTTTCGAACTGCTAAAGGGTTTCCCAATTAGCTATAACCCGAGGAACATTTGCTCAGCTAAATAGGTTTTGCATTCCTAGATAAAGCCTATAAGAGCCTATCTAAGAAATTAAATAGGTACATTCCTATTTCTGTCTATATAATTCCGATTTAATGATTTATGAAGGAACGACGAAAAAAAGGGCGGAGCATCGGCACTTACCTATATAATTTGAATAAAGGCTTTAGAAAGGAATTAAATAGGGAATTAACTATATAATTCGTTGTATAGGCCTTATGAAGGGTTTATAAAGGCAAGTGTAAAATACCTTGATATAAATTTAATTATAGCCTTGTGAAAGGAGTTAAATAGGGAATTAACTATATAATTCGTTGTATAGGCCTTATGAAGGGTTTATAAAGGCAAGTGTAAAATACCTTGATATAAATTTAATTATAGCCTTATGAAAGGAGTTAAATAGGGAATTAACTATATAATTCGTTGTATAGGCCTTATGAAGGGTTTATAAAGGCAAGTGTAGAATACCTTGATATAAATTTAATTATAGGCTTATGAAAGGAATTAAATAGGGAATTAACTATATAATTCGTTGTATAGGCCTTATGAAGGGTTTATAAAGGCAAGTGTAAAATACCTTGATATAAATTTAATTATAGCCTTGTGAAAGGAGTTAAATAGGGAATCAACTATTGTATAGGACAGGCATTTGACAGCTGTTTTCAGAATTTCAAATTTTTTTTGGAACTAAACGACATATTTCGGTAAAAATCAAAACTTTATGGGCCAAAGTTAATAAGGCTTTGAATAGGAGTTAATTAGGAATTACCCTGAATAATTCGTTTAATACGCATTACATAGAGTTTATATAGCTGTGTGTTTGAAATGCCTATATAACTCATTATTTAAGTTTTATAGAGACTCTTGTAGGCATGATCCTATTTAGTTTCTTAAATAAACATAAGATAGGCATTCATTTACATAGACTTAAGAAGGTATTGTATAGACTATAATAGAATGCGGCCATATTTTCCTATCAATTTTGTTGCAAGAACTTGGAAGATTCAAAATAATTTTACGTTAAAATTATTAGATGCTTAAATAAAAACAAATTAATTAAAAATTAATTGAAATATGATAAATCGTCGAAGAAAATTAATTTTGGCAACAAAAATTATTTGTTTAAAACAAAAGTTAACATCTAAATTCGTGTTATGAAAACCATGAAAATTTCTGAAAAAATGTCAATAATGTATTTTATGAAGGCGCTTAAAAAATAAGAGGGGTAGGATGTGTGATTTCATCATAAAAATGCATTTGCCCGTGGAGTTTCGAGATGGAGACAGTTCAAATCGCATTTTCAAGTTGCATATGAATGTTAAATACGTCAGACATGTTGAAATATTTTCAAGAACATATCCACAATCAACGTTGATGTTGGCTTAAAATATAACATCGTGTCGCATGCCTCGATTCAATATTGCGTTCCTTCCTATGCATATGCAAAAAGATGTGCAAAGGAAATGAAAGAGAGAACAAAACACACAGACTGTTGGGTGATCTTTTACAGACAAAATTTAGGCATTTTAAAGACATTACAAAGGTATTAAAAAGGTATTAAAAATGCTTTGTATAGTTATATTACAGGTTCTTTTCTAGGTATGAGCTTATATAGTAAGCATTAATAAGGTATTTTATAGGGTTCGTTGTTACCTATATTACTTATTATATAGGCGATCTTTCACTTATATAGGCCTTATAAAGGGTCCTTTATAAAACCTATATAAGGGCAATACCCTATATAATAGTTTTAAAAATGAATCCCTTAACCTTTAAGAGTCTATATAAGTATAGGAGCTCCCATGTTAATAGGCTCCACCCCTGTACTCTATGTAGGCTATATATAGTGACTATATAAATGCCTATAAAACCATATAAAGGATAGAAAATGTTCCTCGGGAAGCTGTAGCTATCATTGAATATCACCACGGATGTGGTGCATTTACTATGAGAAAGAAATGTTCGTTTGCCACCGGCTGATTATCCATTCGCTTGTTGCTATTTTGGTCGAATATACATCGCAAATTTGGGCACAATCTTATCAAAATAACATAATCAAAATTGAGTCAATACAGAAACAATTTCTATTGTATACACCACGTCAATTATGTTGGCAGCACTTATTCCACCTACCATCATACAAACATCGATACTACTCGGTACTATTTCAAAAGAATACACTGGAAGATAGAAGAACCATTTACCAAATAACTTTCATTCATACACTAATAAATGGATCCATATCTGCGCCAGCGTTACTCAATAACCTTAATTCTAGAATACCGGTGAGAAGAACAAAAAATATAGCAATTCTAGATAATCGTTTCCACATTGGCAATGAGCCATTCAGCAAGGCTTAAGAAAATTACAGCCAATACATTGATTTCTTAGATTTTCATCTAAAAAATGACAATGTAAAACAAACTCTCAACGGGGGATAGGATCTATTGCAGTTTGTTTATAATGTATACAATAGGAGTCATTGATGGGTGTCACATTTGGCATTTGCCATACAATCTGTAACATTTGTGGATATTTGAGAGAAAAATGGGTGGACGTCAGTCGGTCTTACGTCAATGAATCTAAAATAGACTGTCCTTTTCACGACATTCATTTTAAAACCTCACTTTTTTTTAGATTCACTGTAACT
Source organism: Obolodiplosis robiniae (assembly GCA_028476595.1). NCBI lineage: Eukaryota > Metazoa > Arthropoda > Insecta > Diptera > Cecidomyiidae > Obolodiplosis > Obolodiplosis robiniae. Next base: position 26,831,140 of record CM052014.1, on the reverse strand, counting down.
ATTGTGAATTTATTGTCGCTATTGATATTAGACCGAATGTCGTTAAAAAACGTCGATAAATGTAATAATAAACTTGATGAACTTTACCGCACTGTAATATAGGACATGCATCCTTAGCTTTTAACTTTTAAATGTATTTAACCTTCTTCCATTTCATCTGCGATTGGAGTTCTTTTCATTGAAAAATCAGAAAATAAAAGATTCATAATGGGATGATGTGAAATTAACATGGAAATAAATAAAGTTCCCATACACATTTTTCGTGTTGACCCCGAGAAATTACGAATCTGTATTGGGGACTATATCTATCATATTATAATTAAACTTTCAGAATCTTGTTTCTTTCAGTAAAAAAATTGGGTTTCAAAAAATATCAAGTCATTCGGATACAAAATCGGACCCCCTCGAAAATCTTCTTGACCCCGAAAATTTGAAAATTTGCAGGGGAGGAAGTGCTTAATCTCATCGGAATGACTTAAAATTATCTATAATTTATTTTTCCATTACAAATTGTCGCTTATCGGATCGAGAGCCATTTTAAAATCACGGTGAACTTTACTTGTTGGAGGATTCATTACCATAGCCCTCGGAATTCATCCGAACTACTAGAGCAAAATCATTATGATGTAACTTTGCTTCAAATCATTGAATTATTTTACTTTTCCGCACACACCACTGTGTGTGTTAAAGGTATTGCGGTAGATCCAAAAAATTCAAAACGCTCGGAATAAGTTTTCTATGCGTTTTGAACATAGTAAAAACGATTGCAACCATTCCTGGAGAAATTTTTTGTTCGTGTGCGGTACGTTCTCCGTTTTCCGTTGTACGCAAAAATTTGTTAACACGATAACTCAAAAAATTGAGATTAAAATTGATCCACAATTCACACACACATTGGTCTTCATTAGGAATAGAAACCTATTAATTTTCAGCCCAATCGGATAATTTTTTCGGATAGCTCTAGTGGAGTCGAATAGAAAAATGGGCTGTTTTTCAATATAATTAAGAAAAATGTGTATGGGGACTATGTCTAGTTCGCATTGTATCATAATGAAACTTTCAGAATATTAATTTTTTATGAACAAAATGAGTTATGCAAAATTTCAAGTCATTCCGATAAGATTTAGGACTACCACTGAAATTTTCTGTGATTTATTTTCAAAGTTGCATCATGATTCGATGAAAAATATACATAAATCCAATACAAAAGCGTAGCAATCAATGGAAAACCCGTCAACCCGTTAAAATGTGCGGAAAAGTTAGTACGTAAGACCATTTATTTTTTTTATCGGAATGAAATTCCTGTATAACCAATGCTTGATTTGTGATTGATGTTGACTTATGCGTATACATATAGAAATCGTTAACAAATGATTCAGTTTAGCGGTGAAACATTTTTGAGTGCAGCGATAAAAATGCAATTCAAGTATAAATATTTATGAATTTGTGTAAATTCGTGCATTCGATATTGACATCCCCGATGCACACATATTATTGCCTCTCTCTCTCTCTCTCTCTCTCTCTCTCTCTCTCTCTTTTCTTTCCTTTTTTGTGAGTGAAAATTTAGTTGTCTTATTCAAATCAATCTCATAAGAATAAGAAGATAAACTGTGTGAAATGTGGTGTTCTTTTGAATTTTTTGCATCGTTTTAAATTCGATAAAAAATATGATTTAAGAGGGGTGTTGTTACGAGTAAGTGCAAGTGCAGCAAATGGATTTGCTCTGCTTTGAATTATATCGACATTAGCAACACATATACATATATAGAGTTTGTAGTTGAAATGACATTTTTTTCAATAAAAGTCAGCACAGTTGACAAGTATGTAAGATCCAACTTCTTTGTGTTCTTTTTTCATCGAAACCGAACCAAATTCAACTTTGTACCATAATTAATGTCGCTGAGAGTGTTGAGTGCCTCGTTTGCATTCGAATGCAGTTTCCCATCGCTTTCTTTTGAGATTGGAATATTTTTAAATTGAAAATGAAATTTTTTTGATGGACGAGGATGGTATGTGAAATGCTCAGTGGAAATGAAAATCGTTTGAAAACAAAGAAAATGAAACAAGGGTTGCAAGAGCTCAAAAATGGGAGAAACCCACTTGTTTCTTATTTCGCCTAAAACTGTGTATTTGATTCCTCGGCACTATTATGTTTATTTGCTCCTAAATCGAGATGAAGTAAAACGTGTTTCGCTTAACATGACTTTGTCAGTAGTAGAAAAATAAAAGCACACAGCGCTGAACAGGAATGTAGAACAAGTAGCCATTCCTTACTTTTGCATTGAACGCTTTTTGATTTCCTTTTTATCGCTCAACGAGTTTTAGCATATTTCTTCCCGCACTACGTTTTTATGCTGCAATTTTGAATCACACTTAATACGGTGTGCTTTTTTACAAAGCGTCTCAATTTTACGTTGCTATTCAAATTTTAATAAGCCTAATTAAAATTGATTGTGCTTTGAAATTCCAATTTTCGCGATGTTCACGATTAAACATAATCTGAATGGACGAAAACAGTAGACATTGGAAAAACCAAAACAGTAAAAACGCGATACATTCCACTTTTTCTCTTTTTATTTTTGTGCATTATTTGAAATTTAAGCGGGGAAATGTGAGAACGACAAATAAAAAATATCGTGCAGATACTAGCTTCAAAGAGTATATTCACTCTCAAGCGAAGATAAACGAATGAAAAAAAACAAACATAAAAGCGTTCGTAACACACCGAATCGTGCGCGTGCCCAAAAAAAAATCAAATAAATATTGCAATAAACAAAACCAAGTCAGAGTCAAAGGCCTTGTACCTTAAAGCACACACAATCAAACCTCACTGAAGTTTTGAATAATCCTTTCTTAAACTATGTATGAAAAAAGTTCTATCGATTGAAATTGACTATTCTTTAGCTTGAAACATAATAGATTTTTTATTTTTTCTTATTTTCATTGATTTTATTTTTATATATTGCATTTGCTTAAACAAAAGTGATATTTCATGCAATGTCAAGACTTTGCCATATTAGTGATAGTTAGACTTAAAGCTTCATGCTTCAAATTTGTTTGCAATGACAAAACTCTTTCAATATTTGAAGATAACATTCACTTGAAATTGCACAGTGCTATAAAACCAGATAGATTTCAATTGAAAATGTCGGAAACATTCGATTTTTTTAAAGGAAATCAATATTAATAATTGCAGCATAATAAAATCCAACGATGCTTTGTGTTTTCGACAATGTACATGAAAAATCAGTGTGAGTTTATACGCTCAATCTTTACTCTTCTTTTTTCAAACTTTTACACCAGAAACATTCTATGTTTTTATATTAATAAGTGAACAAAATAATCAAATAAGCACTTCATGTGTAATAATTTTTTGAGTTGGAATAAAATAAATGCGAAATCGAAATTTGCGATCTATGCTGACGTAGGTGAAAATTGGTGCCACGCTTACCGGCTGTCACTCAAAATTGTGCTTGAAAACTGAAGTTTTTTTACTCACGCCTGAGGTTTGAAAATGTATGGCAACCAAAACTTCACCATAAAAAGGGTACATTATGTTGACCACTCTTTTTGTTCTGCCACATTTCAACCAACAACATTATTTTAGATCGAGTATCTTTTAAATATCATTTTAGCATTAGTCACATCATTTGTATCCTTTTGAATACACAGAAAGAAAAGAGTTTTGGCAGAATGTATCAATTTATTTGGAAGAAACTGTTAAAAAAACACTCATGTGAGAAAAATGGGGTGATTTCTGGGCGAAATATCGGCGATTATCAGGAGAATTTGCCGATCATACGATATTTATTGAAGTTCACTGTTTGATTATATTTTGATGGGGAAAACAGAGACCGACGACGTTATGCGGTTTTACATGTGTACCGTTTTTAAACGTTAAAGCCGCTTTGTTTCAATGTGAAGTTGTTATTAACAAAACAATTTGAACCGGCATGTAACGTTAAAGAAGGAAACCTCAGTATTTCCTGGAACAGGAACAAATTAAATTTGACTTGGATGTTGACACTGGGTCGGAACAGGCTGGGTCTAAGCGGCTAGATATTTGAATCATATTCCTTGCAAGACATTATATGCTCTCTGGTTTCAGCATTAAACCTTTTCATCAAGATTTAAAAATTCTAAATCGCTTCTCTCACAGACAATTCGGACTTGAATTTGCAATGAAAAATGTTATTACCTGCAGTGTCGCAATGCTTCCGGTCGAAAATATTAGTATGAGATCTTTTCTACTATATTGCATTTTAATTAGAATGGAAGGATGCAAATCGTTCATCCTTTTTAATTTTCGAGATTCAAATACTCTTTTGTTTGGCCATTAAGTCAGCTTTTCCCCATTTTTTCTCCTCAATTTGACATAATGCGAACCGCGGGAGCTACACGTGCGTTTATTTGAAAAGAATTATTACGTACATCTCGATTGGTGTGAACGGGAAATAGAAAGTACGCGCTTTTCTTTCAAATAGAGGTGTTATAGAATTTTTGTCAACAGGATTTTGCCTTTAACATGATCCTAAACAAAACCTATTCAAATAATAATAGCTATAGCGCTGTCATAATCACCGAAAAACCACTTTGAGTATGCGAACAATTAGTTTTTAATTTTTAAAGTTATATTTTTGCCTTGAAATCGTGTTCTTTCATTGACTCGATGCGTTGCTGTGAATGAGTATATTTCTTTTTTGTTCTCTCTGCATCGACCCATTTTCTCGACTTGGCTTGTTTCTCGACAACTCACATCCGACTTTCACTCTCTCACTCTCTCTCTCTCTCTCTCTCTCTCTTTCTCTCTCTCCCTCTCTCTTTCTCTCTCCCTAACTCTTCACGCAGACTCTTTTTTATATCCATTATTAAAATCACTTGTTAACTGTGAAGATGAAAACAATGGAGTTTTATGTTGTTGTCTCGGTAGATGCAGCAAAATGGTTCGAAGGAATAACAAATCGAAGCAGAAACACTTCTCAAAACAAACGGTACAAAATAAACGCGATAAAATGGATTTCACGAAGAAATGAGTGAGCGAGATGGCGAAACAAAAAGGAGGCGGAAGATAGGGTGAGCGATTCCTTGTTCGGCGAACTAATGAGAAGGAGAAAGCAATGTTTATAATTGCAAAAGTAAAACTCAAAGTTTGACGTTCTTATGGGCTTTGGACTGGTTTCCACTTTCCATTAAAAGAATATAACACATTTTTGCGGAAAGATGCTGTTCAAATTGGAGGAAAATTGCGTGGGTGCAATATTAGCAGAATTTTGGGACGCAAACTTAAATTGCTCTCCGTTTAGGCATTTTTTTTTAAATTCTTTATAAGTGCTTTTGCACCGTCGGTGATGACAATAGCGCAAGGGTTTCGTAAGAAAGTGCAGTTTGCCATAAAAGTGGATCTTTATGGTAACAAAACTAGGCTATCCGCAAAATACGTCTGATTATAACGGCCACACGATACAAAGAGTCATGTTAGTAAACTAGGATAGTTTAGTTAGCATAAGAGTCTTCATTATAAGTATTTTTTTTTGTTCAACTGTTCCACCACGAGTATTCTTATTGTGAAAGTTTTCTTTTTTATTGCGATGCGAATACAACCGTTTCACCATTTCTGGTTATGTTAAGTGCTCTTACTTTACAGAAAAATAAATATACAACAAGCCTTTGAAGAAGAAATGGTGGCTCAGTTCAAGAGATGATTCTCATTCAATGAACATAAAATGTTAATTGATCAAAGGTACGTTTTATGAAATTAAAGAAAAGCCATTCGTTATTTCACAATTATTCTGAATAACCTTGAGTAACTCTCTTAACTTTCGTACATTCCAAGCATTTTTGACGATCGGGATAATATCTTGGGAATTATTCATTTTTCATCACCACCCAATCGTTTTCAAACGAACCTGGAAATAGCTCATTTCATTTCAGGAATTATTTCTTTTCATTGAAACCGTTTCAATATTTGTCGTAGTTGGCAATACCTCTGTTTCAATGTGTAATAGTGAAAGTAATTTACGGTGTAATGCCATTAAATTATGCACTTACATTTTTGTGAGACATCGAACTATTAATTAAATTATCCAAACAAGTTTTGGCGAAAACAGTTGAAGTGTATTACTAATATTGTTGTTCACAGTGCAATTCATTATTACACGGTCAACACTGCTGTTGCTGCAAATCATATTACAACTACTCTTTTTTGCATTTTGGCAACTTTCTTTCGGATGTGTTTTATGATGTTTTTTTACAGGATTGGCATGGAATAATTAGTTCCAGTTTGGGTGGAATTTTGTTGCTGGGTTCGTCAACATTGATTGCGATTACATTGGTAATCGACTCGGAGCTGGGACCACGAAAAAGCCCAGCCGCGCACCTTTCTTCCGGAATGCGTGGTGCAATCGGACTTAGCTGGTTCATGCCGATTCTTTATGCCATCACCACACTACTCATTTACACAGTGATGGGCGAATGGCCACTCAACTGGTGGATGACCGTCAACACAATTGGTTTCGCATTGTTTGTCATCATCGAAACACTTTTTGTGATATTATTTTCCTTATTATTCTACACATTGTTGCAAAAGCTCAACTATTTTGCCAAAAAACATGACAACCATAGGATTCTCATAACAAAACGGTACGATCGACTTCCGTCGCTTTCCAAAAACACAATAATTTAATTAATTATCTTGGAATTTCTCTTGCAGAATTGGTCTTGCTTATCGAATCACATGTCTTCTAGTATTAAAAATATCAACGGATATTCTATATTTAATGTATTCCAATTCAAATGAAATTTTATTAAGTTATATATTCGGTGTGCTCAGCATTTGTTTGGTAAGTTTTGATTTTAAAAACTAATTTATTTGAGCCGAATTACGCTAGAATTTTTATAATAAATCATAAAATGTGGCATGTCAAATCACCGAAATTTCAGAAAATATAAATAAGTATGAGCAAATAATAGCTAGAGTGAACATTGAGCAATGAGCATTCAATTTCCACTTGCATTCACGGCTAATATTAACACTCGAACAATATTCCAGAAATATATTGTAGCCTCAATTTCTCTCGTCAGTCTACAAATTCCATGACAACTCGAGCATTTCTGTTTGTCAACTTAATATCAGAAACTGAATATGAGCAAAAATGCTGGAATTATATAAACTTCAATTTCATTCGTATTTCCTGTTGTATACGATGAAACATTTGTTTTTTGCGGCGATGGGTATGTTATGAAACTGAACATTTTGTATGAATAAATAACGGCACGGCATACCTCGCCTTTTCAATTCGGTCCATTCAGCATTTCATTAAACTTTCATTCGACACAATTTTCATTGACTTTTTATTCTCTCGTTCTCCAGCTATTTGTATATATAAGTGACTTTCCTCTATCGTTCGCTTCCTCGTTGGGTGAACTTTTCATGTATGTTTGTTGTAAATAATTTATCAGAAAATGTTAGAGACAGCAGAAAAAAGTGCAGTTTAAGATCCGAATCGAACATAAGTACAAAAGCCTTTTCAAGTTGTATTGTTATCAGAATGCCGGGAAATGTCACATTCCCCATAAGAGAGAATTCCTTTACAAAACCCATGCAAAAACTTCGCAAAAATGTTTAGATTCTCAATTGTTCAAGCTTTCGAAAAGGATTTCAGAAGGAATATCCACACATGCACATAGGACCCCCGTATAAAACAACAGGTGTTTTCTTTCATTCAAGAAGACTTTCCATTACGTTCTTGCATTACATTTGAATATCGACACTATTTTGCACACACACAAAAAAACAACATTCGAAGCGATACGGTTTCTTTTTGAATAACGGACGGTATTTGAATTGGATTTTTAAATGATCTTCTTTATTTCTGAATCGCCAGGGTTTCACTTTACTGATTTGCTTTGTTATAAAAGCTGAAACAAAACAGAAATCGAATGCATTGAATAACAAAAATAACGACAAACAAATTATCGAAGACTATTGTTCGGGATCCATCAATAGTCCTCTCAACTGTAAGTTAAATTCCCAAAATATTCTTTCGATAAGTTTTGCATGTAATTCAACCCTCAATATAATGGATTTTGCACTCATAAGCTGCTACACAATTCAAATAAATTGTTGTTAGAAATAGCTTAAGAAAATTGCATATAAACACATTTAATGAATGCTTTGTAAATCTTTTTTCTCTCGTTCTCATTCGTTTTTTTATTGTTATCCTAACTATCTGTTGCGCGCATTCCAATCGGTTGCAGTTTATACAAATCATGAGATAGAAAAGGAAAACGATTGCGCTGTGCCATCGTCAACACAATCATCAACGAAGAAATTGCCGTTAGCTATAACAACAAGACGATATCCATTGGATCACTTACAAACGACAGCAAACATTACTGATCCGTATATAACAACTGGTGGTTTATGTGAAACAACATTTTTAGAATTAAACGATCCATCGGCCAATTTAGATGTAAATTTTATCGAATTCAAACAATATCCAAATCAGCAACAGCATCAGCAGCAGCAGCAAACGCAATCATTACACACTTTATCGAAGCAGCCATCACAATATCCATCTCTGCTGGGTGCCAACGGCTACGAAATAGAAATCGTGCCAACGGATTTAAGCTTATATGGCAGCAGTTGTAAACCATCACAGGGAAAATCCTATTTAAGCGATACCAATGATTTTGTTGGCGTTGGCAGTTTAGACATTCTGCAAGGAGTAAGACAAGGTCAGTGAGTCCCCGAATATACCGACGAGATAGCGAATAAAATGTGTACATACGGCTCATTTACATCTCATCAAAATTTAGAGTCTCATTGCGTTGATTGTTTATGTGCACTAGTAAATTGTGCGCACGACCATTTTGGTCATGACGCGAATGCATGTGTTGTTATGTCAAAAATCTGGTGTACAGCCATGAATTGCAGCGAGGCCCAATCCAATTATAATTGCCTCACATTTCTTCTGAATTGTTTCTCATTACAGATAGCATAATAGGCATCCGCAGTAATTATAATATGAACGACCAAATGGTTAATCCTAGCATAAATGCCGATAATTTTTCAGCTTTGACACCATCCACATCGAGTTTGACTGCTAGTGAGGGCAATGGAACACATTCATATGTCGATCAAAATCAATTGCTATTTGATAAGGATCATGAGAATTTGCCTAAAAAGGTATTAGAATCAGTAAATGTGCATGTGATCAATACACAGGGGTCAGTATCGAATACGCTAAAGGCTGTGCCGCCAACGATAACCGTCACACCGACCGTTGATGATGCCGACAAAACTATCGACGGCATGCTCGACCGGATCTCACACGATTTGGATTATCTGCTGGATCGAATGACTGAAATTCCACCCGGACCACCACATCCAGTCTCGACCACTCCAACACCGCCATACACAACAAACAATCGTAGCGTGTACGATGTAATTCCCGAAGAGGAAAATGAAGATTTGTAATTGTACAGATTTTTTAACGACAGCGTCTTTTCTATAATTATTTTGAATTTTATTCACCGGAAGAAATGTGAATCAAACACTTCATTTAGATAGGATAATACTAATTGAATTGATTCCGAAAAAATTCCAATCTGATTCAATGAATGAATTATCTAATTCGTTGAATTCAGAAAAGAGGGAGTACAGATTTGCTAATAATTTTTCGAGTTAAATTCAGTAAGTGGATATATTTTCGACATCAAAGTTAACTCGAAAGTGGGTTTTGCATTGACCTCAAACCAGTTTTCAATATCTCTATTATTTTCCCACGCGTGCGTTTGTTTTCCCAAGCAAACGTTGAACTATACAGTTTTTATGCCGAAGCTCTAAATTGCGTTTTTCTCTTCGAAACAACGATCACCAAAATGATACGGTATCATTGATACCTGCAATTGAAGGAAGAAAATTGCTAAATAGTCTGATATTAATAAATCGTAAGAGCAAAAAATATTATAGCCATACGAAAATAAAGAGCATATATTTTGATTGGGTATCAGATTCCTAATTTTATTTGAATTGAAATTGAATGCGAGCGCAAAAAACGTGAAATTGTTTCAATCCATTAACAATAACACATGTCAATAAGTCCCGGGACTAACTAAGAAAAACAATTATTTTTCAAGAAATTCAACTTTATTTATCAATATAGTTTTCTTCCAGAGATAAACATTCATTCCAACGCTTTTCCAACTTTTTGATCCCTGTTTTATAGAAGGATTTGTCTTTGCTCTCAAGATAGGCCTCAGTTTCGGCAATCACTTCATCATTGGAGCCATATCTTTTTCCCTGGAGCATCTTTTTGAAGTCTGAAAAAAGCCAGTAGTCGCTGGGGGCCAGATCTGAAGAGTACGGTGAATGGAGGAGCAGTTCGAAGTACGATTCATGTAATTTTGCCATCGTTTTCAGTGAACAACACGTTGTTGTTTTTGATAAACTGTGAGCCAACGCGGTACCCATTTTGCACACAGCTTTCTCATGGACTAATGTTCTGGAATCACTGCCGAATTTGGGTGCCCAGAGCGTTCAGCGTCATTTGTGTCTGTACACCGCGTTTAAAATCAGCAAACCACCGACCAATCGTTGTTTTCGATCGAGAAGAGTCTCCGTAACTTTTTTCAAGCCTTTGTTCTGTTTGCACGGTGTTTCTTCCCATCAGAGAACAATGCTTAATCAGCACACGAGATTCACTTTTTTCCATTTTTAAAAAAACTCAGAGGTTGTTCACTTTAAAAAATTCTAACAAACAAACTATTGGATGAAATGAGCTCAAAATTTGACAGATGTCGTTTAAAAGATGGTACTTCAAGAGAATAATATAAAAATGCGATTTGTGGTGCCACCTGTGGGTTAGTTCCGGGACCTATTGACTCATGTGTTAATTATTTTCGGTTGAAAATAAGTTATGAGTGCTTCATAACCAGTCAAAATATATTGCCAACATTCTATGAGTCAAAAAATCCCCTGCGATCTGATGTTACTGCATCAATGGATTGTTCCATCAATTCCTCGGTCAATTGAAAATTAATGCATTCAAATAATCGAGCCCCAACTGTGTATTCATGTTGAAATAATTTGAGCCTCCTTTGAACGAGTAATTGAATTTCTAACGAAGTTTAATAGTCAACATTTTTAAAAAAAAAATTTTGGCAGCAAAATTCGCTTATTGAAAAAAAAAATGATTTACCCACTTCGCTTAACATTTTTTGTGTAAGAATTTTGAATGAAAAAAGAATAATATTTCATCGAATGGAAATCATATTTTTTTAGCTCTGAAGTGCTTGGGTTGCGATATATTTATTTTGGATGTTTATTAAATGGATATCAATTCTTGGATGTGAAATTAAAATTTAAGCCGAAAAAGTGCAAAAATTACAACAAAATTGTATTCCAAATGTGGAAATGAAATGTGTGAATTATCATTTTTTACGCTATTAATTGCATGAATTTATCTATTTATCTCATTGTTAAATCCGACTGTATATATAAATCTCTATCGACATATGAATAGTAAAAATCAATGTAAATGTATCATTACTGCAAAAAATTAATTGTAAGTGAACGTTAAAAAGGAGATAAACAATGAAATGTTTAATGTTTATACTTATTGTATCATTTCAATGTTCCAATTTAGAGTTAAGGATTGAATATTTTGGGTAAAGACAAACGAATGTATAATGAATCAAAATGCTCAAATGCTGTTGGTTTTAAGAAAAACATGATATTTTATTCGGACTCAACATCAAATCTATCAGATTCAACTGATTGAATTCTAGCTTTTATTCTTGAATGTTTCTGCATAACTATGTAATATACTTGGTATTTTTCAAAATGAACTTTTCGATCACATTCTTTAGGAATAATTGAAATGGAGTTTTCATTTTTGGTGATAATAGAGTATGCATTTGGCCAGTCGATTGAGTGAGCTAATTTTCGAATGGTAAGTACATTCTTGATGAACGTTTAATTTCAGGCAATCTTCAATTGGAAACAAAAGGTAACATCAATTTTGTCGTATGTTGAATATGCTGCAGAAACAATTTCTTATTTTTCAATGTACAAACGACGTGGTGATGATCAAAGAAAAGATGAACGGAGCATCATGAACTGCATTATAACGCGATTCAAATCGGAATCAATTGCAACACAATGTGACAGTACATGAGTACATACTCCAAAGAGTTTGGCGTTCTCAGGTCAAGTGAAGCGTTAGGATAGACGCTGGCAATTCGGAATTGAAACAACAGATTTCGTGAAAAAAGTGAACTAAGTAACAAAGTGAATGTGTTCGGAACATTGAATGGTCGACGAAAGAACACATACGAGAAATGAGATGCAATGTAACAACTTTTAAAAAAATTCCACTAATCCGGTGCATGTGTGCCCATTTAAATCCCACAAAGGCAATGCAAAGCACATTTTGTCCAAAATGTATAAGCAGCTGTTATGAGAAAATGCCCAGACATTTGCTATGCAACAGCTCCAATGTTTATTCACATATTCAATGTGAAACTCGCTAAGATTCAGCTCCACTGAACCGAGTGTTTGTAATTTGACTCCCTTATTTGATTATCATAATCATAAAACTAGATTTCCATACATGTTGTTCTTGGTTCCGGCAAACATTGACGAGGTAAAAAACTTTCTCAGCTCATACAATCAAAATATTTTCGTTTTTCGGCGCATTTCTGGTTCGGCTGCTTGGTACGAGATGTTGTGTGAACTCACAAAATTCGAAATTTTGCTACTAAACGGGAACCTGCTTCGCAAATTTACTGAAAATGAATTAAACAACATTTGAAGGAAGTTTGGTCATTTTTTACTCGCTCCGGGAAATTTTGTTATTAGACAATTTTTTTTTGAAGTCTCTCACTTATCCAGTCATAATCGACCAAGACAAGGCACAATCGATAATCGATTTTCAGTCAGTACTTTTCAGTACGTTTAAATTTTTTGTCTCTACAGTAAATTGCCATGTATCGCCATATTATATAGCAGAACATGGATATATAATGGCTGTGAAGACCGAAAGATACACTATTGTACAGTGCACATATTGGCGTTTGGCAATTTTGGCGCTAATTGTTCCCTTTTTGTCTGTGACTGAAATTGTTTGGTCCTTTCAATCTCCTTTGGGCCAAGATCAACACAAAACCATGTCAAGTGTGAACTGAAGAGATAATCATATAGAACATAATCGCGCTACCAAAAACGTACCATAGCGTACCGACCCGCCATTGAACAAATACGCAGTTAAATTCTATGAAATATTCAAAGAGCTCGATGCGGTTCTATCAAAACAAAACAACGAAAGCCTAAAACACCGTAGCACAGCGTACTCGTAAAGAAGAACCTGTCTTTTGACTCATTTTCTATGCGTTAGAACAGATATTCCAACACCGTGACTATACACACAGTAAATAGCTTTGTAGGCTTGGCAATGTTGCATTAATTTACGTGTAAACTGTACACACTGAATAGCACAGCGCTTTGTTTGAGTTTGTATGAGTAGTCGCTCTGCCACATAGTTACAGAGCAGAAAATAAATTTCAAAACAAAACTAAATAACGAAATTCAATGTATGCTGTAAATACACATATTTGCCTTGCACACTGAACTTTCTTACACGTACGAAGCGAAATACAAAAAAAAAAACACGAGCGAGCAAATGAGCGAGAGGCAGAGTGAAAGAGAGGTGGAATTATTATTAATTCTTTTTCGTGCGGTTGAGTTTAGTTGTGAAGTGAATTTGAAACGTGTTACAAGCTTCAAACTTTTGCCCTCCATTCAATTTTATTTCTAAATTAGTCTTGCTCAGTTTCATATTTTGGTGCATAATTTTATTATCAGCAGTGCAGTGATTGTTTTGAAGGGGAATTTATTTTTTTACGAGAATGATGTTGAAATTTGTTGGAATTTTTGCATTGATCGCCATTTGCAGTGCAAACGTACGTTTAACATGTCATTAATTTATTAATAGAATTTATAGGAAATCAATATCGAAGTAACAACAACTTCATGTTGTCAGAAAATACTGGAATGAGCAGAAGCATTACCAATAAAATACCTGTCCTATGTTGTTTATATTTTTCATTCATTCAAGTTGAATGAATTTAATTCAAGAAAGATTTGAGTTTCGAGCCCGCCAATTAACTTTGCCAAGTCACAATGAGAGTTTCATCGATTTGCTTCATTAACTTCTTATAACTTCAAAATTCTTATAACTTCACAATGATCACGCGTGGGCACTTTGCGCACAAATCGAGAGTAATGAGAGTACAAGTAATATGTTGCCATAACCATCTTGAGAAATTAAAAATTTTATTTTGCAAATAAATCAAGATTTTTGACTACTTCACTAATTGATTCGATGCATCGATGACTTGTGGACCGGAGAAGTAATTAAGAGTAAAGAGAATTATTTCATCGATTCGTTCCATTCTTCAAAATTAATAAAAATAATCCTCTCCAAAGAAGAAAAACGATTTTGGAAGTCAAGCTATTTCTTGGAGAAGACGCCCCGCTCTCTCGATCTCAAATCCTGTGTTTGATTTACCTTACATATTTTCCCCTCTGAGTTTGAAAATTGATTTGATTCAATTTAAATACAGTCATTTTAAATGACATTTCATATTCAAATATTGTAAATTGAATTGATATTTTCTTATTGTTCCAGAGAGCGGGGCGTTGGCGCTGCCGACTAACATTCTCTGGCTATTAGCTGCTCAGTATTACTGTTGAAAACACATATACAATAGTTGATGCTGTATTTTACTGTAGGGTTCTCTTCCTCTAGCTCTGTTTTCCATTTGATTCTATTGTATTTCAACATTTGTTCTAATTGCCATAGTTTAATGCTTGATAGCGTTCGCTCTGAGGGCTCGACTCCAGTGCAATGTGAATCTTGCAACTATTGCTGTGTGTATTTAGTCAAAAGTATATTATGTGTGTTACACAATGAGCGTTGAACATGTGATTTAATGTTTTTACATTTTTGGGTCGATGAACTTCATTTAGACGGCATAATGAACTTCATGCTTCTATCGCATTTTGTCAAAGTCTTTTTATTTCTGCTGTAATCGTATTCTGTTGCCATATTTATCAAATAAATGTGGCTTTTGGAGTATTTCTCCTAAATATTCGATATCGGTAAACTCAAAGCATTGAATAAAGGGTGATTTTTTAAGTGGTTTCTTTTTGAAAATCGAAAAAAACGCAAAAAATTTCGAAAAGTGAATCAAATCTTTATTGAAATCGATAAATTGGTTCTTGCCATTTACTTTTTGAAAATAATTTCATGCAAATGTTGGCCGCGGCTACGGCGCAAATGGTCCATACGGGAAGTCCAATTTTGGCACACTCTCTCCAACATATCGGCCGGAATCCAACATATCGCCAATAACGCGTTCGATGTTGTCCTCCAAGTCGGCAATCGTTGCTGGCTTGTCCGCATAGACGAGAGACTTAACGTAGCCCCACAAAAAATAATCCAGGGGCGTTAAATCGCACGATCTGGCCGGCCAATGAACGGGGCCGAAACGAGAGATGAACTGTTCGCCGAACTTACGGCGCAGTTCGTCCATGGATGGACCCGATTTGCAAGCGTTGCTCGTTTGTAAGTCTTTCCATCTTGAAATTGCAAAGCATACTGAGCATTTTTGACTGTGACAGACGTCAGTTGGAATTTGACATCTGTCAAAAAATTAAACGTCAAAAAGAAACCAGCTAAAAAATCACCCTTTATATTATTTTATTTATTTATTTATTACCGATCCTAAATTTATACCATTATGTGTATCTAGCAAGCTAGATACATGCTGGCTAAGCGCCCAATGAAGTATAAATTCCGCCCATGGTGCGACTTTGAAAAAGAGATACAATAAAAGGTAGGGAGGGTATTTACGAATTACTATAAATACCGATATTGGGTCCGGAAAACCATAGCAAAACCGGTCTGATTCAGAAGAATCAGAAGAAAAACTTAATTCTATCTAAAAATTTATTTTGAATTGAAATAATAAAAAAAAATAATTTATGCATTTCCAGTTAATGTTTGTGTGTCAAGATTTCCGGAATATACTTGTGCGTCGAATGACAAGAGTTTCTTGAACAGATTTGTGAGAAGAGATTTCGTAGCATATAACTGGTTGCGATAAAATTTTGATAGCCGTCTGGACAATGCTCGAAAATCATAGTTCCCAAATCAAGCAGAAAATCATAGTTCCCAATCAGTGTTTAGAAATCCACAGTTGAACAATGTGCTGATTCACCATTGCTTTATTCACTATGGATGATGTATTCAAACAACGATGCTCAGCTAGCTGAGTCAGCTATGACTAATTGTCTGCGATTTCGCTGTCAAGTTCTGTTTTGAAGGATGATTTTTAGTCATCTATGTCATCTCCATTCAATTTTTCAACTTAAAGTGAAGCGCTGTTTTTAGTAAACAACACGAAACGCAACACAAAAACTGCAACTGTCACGATCTCGTACAAGATTGTGACTCTTTAGGAAAACAATTGTAGACCTTGAAAGGACGTTAGTTCCCCACTACGGATACACCTCTACTCATGTTTATCTTTCACTTGCAATTTCAAGACTTTCATCCTGATTAATTCCGTGTGTATTTTATTCGGTATGATTATATTATCAGGAACAGAACGAAAAGTAAGACGTGCAACCACATGTTTGATATAATCAATGAAAGGAGTATAAAGTGCGTCTAGAAATAGAAGAAAAAGCGAGATGCACAGCAAATGCCAGTTCTTCAGCCATCAAGCTCTATCGCGGCTTATATTTTAACAAAATCGTTACGGCTGTTCCTGAGTTATCTTGGTTAAACATTTCCAGGCAAAATTGGTTCTCGTACCAAAATTACCTGAAGGAATGGTCCGGTACTCAGCAACATCTAATCAGATTTGAACAAAATCGGCCAAACCGTTTGCTAGTAATAGTGCTGACCAAAAAGAAAGCCGACAGGCCCGAACATTTTTTGGTCATGAAAATTAGTTTTTCCACCATCCTGGGCAAAGAAGCGAAAAAAAAACATTTTCGTTGATTTCAGGCGATGGAACAAATCTTATCCCATGTCCAAATAAAGGGATTGACTGATTGACTGACTATTGAATGAAAACCAATCAAAATCAGCCAATTGTCTCAAAATGAGCAACTAAGGGTGAATGAAATCAACTTATTATAGTTAACTTTAATCGATTGACATATAGTTTTTGTACTGGAAAAAGTAAATCATATAAAGGGTGATTTTTTAATAGCTTGCGAACTTTTTTTTTAAAAAAAAACACAGAAAATTAAGAAAAATGCATGAAATCTTTATTTGAATCGATAGAACGGTCCATATAATTTAATGTTCGAAGATAATTTCATGTAGATGTTGGCCGCGACTGCGCCGTAAATGGCTCATCCGTTGGGTCCAATTTTGGCACACTCTCTCCAACATATCGGCCGGTATCTCACGAATAAATTCATGAATATTGTGCTCGAGAGCGTCAATCGTAGCGGGCTTGTCGCTATAAACATGAGCCTTCGTGTAGCCCCACAAAAAATAGTCTAACGGTGTCAAATCACAAGATCTCGGCGGCAAACTGACGGGCCCCAAACGTGAAATAAACTGTTCACCGAAAGCGGCTCTTAATTGGTCCATTGTTTCGCGTGCCGTGTGGCATGTGGCACCGTCCTGTTGGAACAACATGTTGACCAAGTCCAATTCTTGCATTTTTGGCAAAAAAAAGTCTGTCATCATCGAACGGTACCTTACTCCATTGATCATAACGTTGCGGCCTTCGTCGTCTTTGAAGAAGTACGTAATGATGCCGCCCGCCCATAAACCGCACCAAACAGTGCATTTTTCGGGTTGCATTGGTAGCTCCTGAATTGCCTCTGGCTGCTCTTCACTCCAAATACGGCAATTCTGCTTATTCACGTATCCATGGAGCCAAAAATGAGCATCGTCGCTGACGACAATTTTCACATTTGACGCATTTTTCACAGAGCACGAATTTTGATAATAAATTTCAATAATTTGCAAGCGCTGTTCGTTTGTAAGTCGATTCATGGTTAAATTATAGACCAAACTGAACAAGATTGACAATGACACAAGACACGAATCACGCGTGATCTGTGAAAAACAGTACTGCCAAAAAGAAAGTCGCTAAAAATCACCCTTTAGTAGTAGCCGGCTACGTCCTAAAATAGTCTGAGTGGACAAACAAGATGTGAGATTGAAGCAAAAAAGTATCAAATTTTAGGTAACACTAAACATTTACGCATAACTCATTTCTTTAAAGATTATATCACATCTTAAATTTGAGTTTATTCATTTGTAGTGATACGAATCAATAATTTCTACAAGTAACCAGCTATTTGTATTTGTATGGGTATTAAATTCCGAACATTTATTTGGCTTCCATATTTGGTCATTTCCGCGTAGTCTCCATACAATATTGTCATTACAGACATTTTCATACATTGGCCATAACTATAACAGAAAAACTTGTTAGGTTTTAAGTACGGATTTGAAATTTTGCATTGCTCATATTTTGGACAAAATATTGAATATTCTGATTTTGCAATTTTGTTGTGCAAAAATTTTATTATTTGGCGTTGAAAAGCACAAACGAAATTTGCACTGAACTCACATCTCATTTGATTTTGGTTTTGAATTGATTTTATGACAACCGCAATGAAAAGCAAAAGATGTAATTTAATATGACTTTTTCATCTATTGAATAGATGGCATTGAATCGGTTCGTTTGTTTGCCTGTCGTCAAAACTATCCAATGATTCAAAAGTAAATAAGAACTGTTACATTATGCAATGATTAGCAACTTTCCAAGATAATCCACCATGAAACATCAAATTTACAATAATGTAAAGACTTCAATATGTCTTAAATCGCAAACCGCAGTCATCAATCGAAGGCTTTGATTTTTTTGCGATATCACCATTGTAATAAATACGTAGCCAGTGTCACGTGATATAAAGACATCAAAATAACCAAGGCTATGCAAACTACATAGCGTAGTCTACTACGTGTACCAGTGATTTTGTATGGCGTTTCACTGGCCTGAAAATAACAATGTTGCTTTGTTCAGTATAGCGTTTCTGCAATTGCCGATGGGTTGTCACTAGGGCAAAAAATTTGATATGTATTCACCGCAACTGACGGCTCATCAATTTCAAAATGATTTTCGATAGCGAGTCCGGAAATAAATGAACGAGATTTTATCGTTTTGTATGCTGAAAATCGAGAGCCTGAAATTGCAAAACGTGAAATATCAATATAATGTGATCATGAAGTGCTAATAAAAATTTTCTCTTGAATCAACATTTTATCGGCTGGAATAGAAAATGACGATTAGAATGAAATATTACAAATGTATTGTACTGGCATGAAAAATCGGTGTTCAATTAACATATTGAATCCGAAAGGCTTGTAAATTCGATGGGCCCAATATACAATATTCAATATGGGATCCACTTATCTACATTCAGTAGAAGTCGCAGCCCAACGGGCCAAATTATTCTTTTACACCTAACATTTGTTTCTCACATTAATTTCTGGGTGAATGTTTAAAATGAGATAGATTACGTGCAATAATCACATTTCGTCACTTGCTGAAATATTTTCGGTAGTATTTTGCGCTCAAAATAATAGATATGTATTCCGCATTGAATACTGCTCCAGAAATAAATGTATTTTCAAACCGAATGCCACTCATCGTAGCAAGTAATTTTTGTAACGGTAGCCTTGTATTCTTCCAGGTCCAAGCAAAATCTAAAAATAAATATACATGCAAATATACTTGTATATGAGCTCGTTAGCTAGATATTCAACAGGCTGTCGTTGCATCATTGTTCTTCTTGAATTCCTGAAAAATTGAATCGCCCGGTTGAATTTATTACAGTCGTATGCAAATTGGTCAATAAGGAACGGCAGCGTACGATAATTATCTTGAACTTTGTAACCGCCTGGCTGTAGTTTAGTTGAGAATCGAGACTCAGAAATTTTGGGATCAATGTGAAAGTTTGAGTAGGCAATGGACTATGAAATATTTATAAAATATCTTGGAAAGGATGAAGTACGACACGTTCATGTGCATGTAATAGATTACTCACACCAAACAGAAGAACACCGTGCACCAGAAAAATGAATTGCTCTACTTGCTTTCCAATCGCTTAAATTTTCTAGAATTCAAATACGAATCATTCTCCATATTTCTTGATTATCTCTCCATATCTTTGTTTTCTAATAAAATCGATGAATGCTCGCAACTGCGTGAGTGAGTAAGAGTGGTGGATCTGATGGTTTGTCAGATTCAAGTAGATTTCAATTCAAACCAAATATAAAATGCAGTGTGAATACCAAGTAAATACACCATTTTTTCGGCTCAGAAAAAAAATCACACGAGAAAAAGAGATGGGGGTTTAGATGTTGATTTTTTCTCTTATTTCTATGTATGTATTAAGTTAGTTCATTCATTAGCCCGACTCTCTAGGCCAGAGAAATATTTGCTGTCATATCAAAACGATTAGCTAGCTTTTCTCCACTCGATAAACGAGTGGATTTTACGATAAGTAAGACTTATGTATTTACTTCGGCTAGAATAGAACTCAATCAAATTTTTCCAGTGAATTCACTGAATACGATGTACAACATTGCATGGTTCAATATGCAACGTGATGAGCGAGAAAGGGACTCAATGAAACATTCATAGATGCAATCAAATGCGAACAAAATACACTCAATCATTATCAAATTGCAATGGAAATACATACTACCTTTTACATCTCGAAATGGGACACATTTCACAATAAAATTCACCAGACATTCTTGTCTAATAATAACGAGCAGGGGTATGCATAATCGTGAAATGCACGGTAATTTTGCAACATATTCGTATCATTAAAAATTCATTTATCTCCATTCCATTCAATTTGTTTGTGTCAATTGATGCACTGAGAATCACATTCTCAACCGGTCAACAAAAGTAAACATACTAATAGATTTTTCATTTATTTTTCAAATATGGTATTTGAACTTGTATTGTAAATATTGCCAGAGTGGCCGCTCATTAAGCATCAAGTGAATTTGGAACAATGAACTTATCACCGTTAGCATGCTTATAGGATGGAACCAATTTCATAATCTATTGACTTTTTGCAGACTTCATTTTTCAACAAACGTGCATGAACAGCTCTCTCTCTCTCTCTGCCGATCTCTGTCTTATTGTGCGGAGACTCATTAGCACAGCCACGATAATTGAATTTTATTTTAAAATTTCAACTTTAGCATCGTTAGTGGTGTCACAATTATTTGAGCACAATGTAGCAACCTCATTCCCAATTGAAAATAGCCAAGTATTGTGCGAGCGGCGTCCATTCATTGGACATTAGCACACAGCCACATGAAATAATCGCTCGTTCTATTTGAACTGCATGCGAGCATGTGATGATCTTTTGCACAATACGACTCGCTCTAAACTTCGAGCGGAAAGTACGGTTGAAGCTTCAATCACTCATATTTTAGTTCGGAATACAATTGACAAATTATCCTCTCTTTTTACGTCTTTCACCGCTGGTAAGTGCTGGTTTATCAACAATTGATAGTTTCAATTCTGAATAGACGATCGAACAAATAGAAAGCAAACAAAATATAGTTGTAAAATAATATGTAAATATTTGCTGTAAAATCTGCGTAAATGAAAGACATATGAGATAATAAAAACTATTGAATTTCAATGTATTGGTTCAAAGATGCAGAGGTTTGGTTAAATGCGAAAACTTATGATGCGAACAAATGATTCCTACAATTCCAGTTGAATTGTTTACATATAATTTATTCTTGAGATTTTATGCCAGTCTGTGTTGTAAGCAAAACTTAAGTTTTCTCTAAAGGAACATTAGATCCATTTCTCAACTGAATACGAGTTTATTGAAAGTGAAAGAGGGAAAAATTCCAGTAAGTGCAACTCGAACTGTTTGCGGATTACGAGCATAAACATTTCAACAAATATAATATACAGCTCGTGAACATTTGATTTGGTATTCATGAGCATTTCATGCGGAATGTTCACCCCGAATATGGAGAATCTATTTAACAATTTCGATTAGGTAAATATGTATACAATTATTTCATGCTAATGAACAATATTTGAATTGTTTTCGCAAGCACATACAACATGCTCGTCATCTGTATCAGGGTTATTTTTAAAGCAAAGTTTTTCAATAATGTTTCGCTCATTAGTTAGTCATTTTATGATTTGAAAACACCAACATCTAATTCATTTGTGACCATATCAATAGCGCCATTCTGACTGAAGTGTGATGATACGCTTCGTTGTAATATTTATGATTCATTCATGAGCTGAAATGCTATTGAATGGATGCTAATCTCAACAATAGATTTATTTATGTTATGAAGTTCATTCCCCGCGAAAAAAGCTTTAATTGTGCTCAATGAAAAGAAATGTATTTCCGAGCAAATGGCAAAGGATAAAGTTTCAGCATGTTCTATTAAAACTATCTACTATTAACCGATAAAGTTACTAAGCTAATAAAGTGGACTAAAATGATGTAGAGCATGTTGGGCTTCAAGCCCATGGAAAGTGTAATAAATATATGTCGTGTTCACTGGGAAGCTATCGAAAATCAAGTGTAAACTTTGAACCAAATTTAATTTTAATCTAGAGTAGCGTAGATGTTGCCATTTTTGTCTTTATCTCTCCATCATTTTCGACTTTTATTTCGATTGAATTGCACAAGGAGAAATATCACCGACACTATCTCACTTGTTCTTTTTTTTATTTGTGTTGATTATTCTGTGTTTATCTCTAGGTGAAACTAGCAGTGTATTATGAGTCACTGTGTCCCGACAGCGCGAAATTTATCACCGAGCAATTACTCCCGATTAAGAGTGCCCCATTGGGTAGCTACGTCGATGTAACACTTATCCCATACGGGAAAGCGACCGTAAGTAACAAAATGCATATAAACTTTCGATGAAAATATTCATACCCAAAACGTGCAAACACACACGCATGCACGCATAGAATAAAGTGCATTCAATTTATTTGCAATGTTTTCAGATAGTTGCACTTTAATTTTTATCAGAGAAAGTCAAAAAAATATATCGAGGTGAGAATAAAAGTGGCCATAAAAATCTTTCTCCCGGCTCATGCTAACAGATATATTCATTGGAGATGCGATGCGAATTACCACTTTTATTCTCAGTCCGACAAATTTATCCACCTTTCGTCTCTCATTGATGAATTTCGGTCTCTCCCTCCCTTCACTCTATCTATGTGTGTGTCAAAACAGCACAAAACACAAGGAGCCGATGTATTATTTGAATGTCAACATGGCCCGAACGAATGCTATGGCAACAAAGTGCATGCTTGCGCCATCCAACATATCCAAGTAAGTATTCGTATTCTTTTCTCCGTTCAATTGTTCCGTTCTATTTTTATCGGGCAGTCTTCACTACACTTTACAGGTGAACTCATATCAGAATTCACAAACAAAGGAATCACTGACCTTGGACTATGTGGGTTGTTTGATGCACAGAGCATTGACGTTCCGAGATGCTCCTTTCCCAGGCCAAATGTGTGCCGAACAGTTTCAATTACCAAACTGGAAAGTGATTCATGACTGTGCCAACACAACCGAAGGCAGCAAATTGTTGCAAGATCATGGGGACGTGACCTATCACTTGAAACCACCTCTTACTTCAGTGCCAACTATCGTTTTCAATAGCGTAATTCATTTTTTAAATTTTAAAAATTCATTCTAATTTTCTTAATATTTTCAGCAACCTGATAGCGATTTGATGGATCTGGGACTCAAAGATCTACGGGTGGCCGTATGCAAAATCATGGAACGCAAGCCGTTTGAATGCCAATATGTACCTAACAGTGCATTGACCAGTGCTGCATCGGTTTCCGCTGCTGCTATCTACGCTGCAATCTTTACATTCATGAAAATATTCTAGAATATTTAAAAGTATTCAGATCACAAAAAAATACGAAAGAGACTTGACATTGCTGTTTCGCACAAATCCGTACCATATGTATATCGAAATGCGTCCAAATTCGAATTAAACTTAATTGCATTTAACGTGATGTATTTTGTAAATAAACAGGCTACCTTCAGACAATATGTTACTAATTTCAACAAAATGATTGTACAAATGTATCTTCTGGATATTTAATGTGAATATGAACAATAAAATGTATCATTCATTTCATTTTGAGTACTTTTTATCATTTTCACCTTTTTTAAATTTTTGAACTCATTTTTGAGACATCTTAAAAATCAATGGGAGATGATTGTTTTAAACTTGTTGAGATTTGTTATCACGAGAACTTAATCTTTATTTCTGAAATTTTTTAAATCGACATGTAGATGGGGCTAAGAACTGAACGAAACTTCAGACAGCCGCCTGAAATAAGAGCGAATTCCAATACACGTATGCGCATCTAGACGTGCTCTGTGTGAAAATGCCATTGGAACATTTGGCCTAATAATACTGGTTTTGCATGAGTGTTCAACGCATGTGTGTTAGATCTTAACGAAGCAACCGTTTGAGCTAAATTTTCAATTTCAATTCAAATTCTTCAGCGAACAACTGTCGACATTGTGTTCTTTGTACTTGTCACAAGCACATCATCGTTTTTCTATTTTTTACCTTTTGAACAAAACTTTTGAAATATATAGAATCGTTTTGTTCAATTGTTTTTATTGATTGTTAAGGTAAGTCAAATTCATTCATTATCATTGAATACTCAACAAGGAGTTTTGAAAATGTTCAATTGAATTGTGGAATATTCTATTCCACTATACTTAAGATGGTGATTTTGCACACATTTTATTTAGTTTGATATCATTTTAAACAAGTCTAAGTTTGCAAACCGTTAGAATTTTATGCAAAACAATTTGAATATTTCCATGAAATCTTCATACATATTGAAGACAATTTTACGATTTTTAATTAAACAAATGTTCAAACGAATGTAAACAATTCCATACTCTTTCAAACAAAGAAATTCCTTCAAAATAATAAAATAAAATACTGTTGATTTTTGGCGGTAGAATAGGTTATGTCATTCGAAAGAAACTTTGATGTCGATTGATATATATTGATTGCGGATGATATGTGAAACATAGTCGCTTATCGCATTTTAAGGGAATTGTTTTGTCTTTTTAATTTGCATATAGAAACAAGTTAAGAGCCAAAAATGGAAAATCGTTTGAAGAACTATAAAAACAGTTCGAGAAATGTGTCGGACATTCGCAACCGACGCAATGATGTTACAATCGAACTGCGTAAATCGAAGAAAGACGATCAGATGAATAAACGTCGTAACATTGATATAAACGCAACATCACCGCTCAAAGAGCACAATTCACCCGTCTCACCCAACCATCAACAATTGTATTCATCGTTAGGGGATATCATTGCTCAAATGAAAAGTGATGATCCAACTGTCGTTTACCGTGCTACTCAGGCCGCACGCAAAATACTCAGCCAAGAACGCAATCCACCAATTGACAGTTTAATCGAGCTGGGTATTGTTCCGATTTGTGTTAAATTTCTAGAGGCCAATAAGTGAGTTTTTTTTTGCCCATTCGTATCGCATTGATACAATTTTACAGGAAAAATATTTTTGGTTTCTAATGTTGAAATTGTAAAACTTTGAACATATTTATTTAATACTTTTTGATTCTTTAACTTTAAATATTTTCTATTTTGAATAGTTCCGAATTACAATTCGAAGCGGCATGGGCTTTGACCAATATTGCGTCAGGTTCATCTGACCAGACACTCACTGTTGCAAAGGCCGGTGCCATTCCAAAATTCGTTAATTTGCTAAAATCGCACTCAACTAACGTGGCTGAGCAATCGGTGTGGGCATTGGGTAATATCGCTGGTGATGGCTCAATCACACGGGACGAAGTCTTGAAACACAATTCCGCTGAAGTTTTATTGGAAATTTTGCGAGAAGAACAACCGGTACATTCGATGAAACATTCAAATTTCCATTAATTTTTAGATCTGACTCTGTTCATGGTTTCCATAGATCTCTTTCTTGCGCAATATTGTTTGGCTAATGTCAAATTTGTGCCGAAACAAAAATCCTGCTCCGCCAGCTGAAAAAGTAAAATTGATGCTGCCAGCACTGGCACAATTCTTATGCCACTTTGATGTTCAAATTTTAAGTAAGTGCTCTTCTTTTTACTAAGCATTGTTATACAAGTCGCTTTGTGCAAAATCAATTATAAATGATGCGTCTCTCTTTCGTGTTAATAAAACACCAAAAGTCTTCAAAATTAAAGCGTGAATATGTTATTAATATATTTGATTCATTTCACTTGAACAGCCGATGCTGCTTGGGCTATAAGCTATGTGACTGATGAAGATGGTGAAAGAATTCAAGCTGTTATTGATGCTGGCTGTGTTCCGTCTTTGGTCAGACTGTTGGACCATATGGAAAATTCGATTGTTGTGCCAGCTTTGCGTTCGGTCGGGAACATTGTAACTGGAAGTGATACTCAGGTAAATATTTCAATCTGTTTTATGTGTTCCCGCTTTTTTAACCCAACACTTTTGTTCACACTTTCAAGTTTACCCTTGTTTTAGGAAATGCACTTAATTTCATGTCCAAATCTTTAAAAATTCAACATTACTGTATATTCTCTCATTTATGTCGATTCCCAAATAGACTGATGTGGTTATAAATGCTGATGCTTTATCGCACATGAGAAAATTGCTGCGAAGCTCGCGAAACAACATTGTCAAAGAGGCTGCCTGGACCATTAGTAATATAGCTGCCGGAAATCCAACACAAATCCAGCGTGTCATCGATGCTGGCTTGTTTGAAGATATCTGTGAAGTGTTGCAAGGTGGCGAGTTCCGATCTCAAAAAGAGGCCGCATGGGTTGTAACAAATGTCACTTCCAGTGGTACCGAACAGCAAATCTTCTATATCATTGAACAAGTTGGTATTCTGAAACCATTCTGTGATCTCATGGCATCAAAAGATGCGCGCTGTATTTTGGTCGTTTTGTCTGGCTTGAACAATCTTTTCGCTTTGGCTGATAAGCGGGGTTTCCTAGAGAAATTCTCAACGGTAGGCGCTTTAATTTCATCTGATTTTTGAAATAGACTAGATTCATTACCGATTTTATATTTATTTCTAGGCCATCGAATCAATTGGTGCGCTTGACTTATTGGAAACCTTACAGGAACACGAAAACCATGACATTTACACACAGTCTCTGAAACTGATCGAGACTTACTTCAACGCAGTAATTGATTTTTTTACTAATCTTCTTTAATCGCCCTTCAATAATAATTGAATTCGGTTATAATTTTGTTTGTTTTCACTCCTAATTTTTCAGGCCGGTGAAGCTGAAGATCTCGTTCCCAAAGAAGTCGGCGGCAATCTTGAATTCAATACGAAGAATACTGCCAACGGTGATTTCAATTTCTGAAAAATGTTCACAAATGGTAGTATTCATCACATTTTTTCTACTTGCCTTTTTCATAATACCATTTTGTATTCATTCGATTTCAAAGATGTTTGTTATATGAAACAGCAAAACTGAATTATACATATTCCATATTCAACATCATAATATAAAAATCAATAAAATTATTTTAAAATTTTGAAGACAACGTGCGTGATTGTATTAATAGGTTTTGTATCGCAGGCTCTTTGATGAGACAACTTTGTATCGCAGAAAATGCAACAAAAACAATGAAAAAAAATTTACAAAAATAGCAAAAAATAAACACACAGATCTCGATCGATTTATTCTTTATTCGAATTTCATGACAGAATTGGAAATTCTACTGTACAAGATCATTGAACCATATTTTTGCACCACACTGGGGCTTTAGTATCAGTATCAATACACGGTGTCAATACCGCATAAAATAAGATCAGGCAAGAGAGAGAGAGAGAGAGAGAGAGAGAGAAGCGGTGGGAGGTATCAAAACAGATTGCTTGACCTTTGCCACTAACGGTAGTGAAGCGAGGCAGGAAGCTCACAATAAAACAGACGCACTTTTGTAAAGAGAGTCTTGATATGGAATAAAATTCACATTCACACAAAAATATCGCAACAATTGTGATGGAAACGCATAGCAGACGATATGCTCTGAATACCGACTATTTGAATTTCCTTTTTCACTGTGTACGGCAAAATTTAATTGTGTGTTTTGACTTAGCGCTCGCATTTACAGCGATGACTTATCGCACAGTGAAGCTCAGTGTATTTCGTGCAGTATGTGTATATGCCACAGAGTGGCACCGCCACTAGCACACACATACACCTCAATAGAACATAGGGCATCCTCGTAAATTCATGGTGCGATTGTGTTGACGTCTGTATATTTTTGAGAACTTTCTCTCATGTGAGCCGTAGAATTAGGAACGGTCTGCGTGACGTAAAAGGGACAGCAATAAAGCCGATTGACACAAAGAAATCTATTGAAATTTATCGTTTCAACGGCCAGTGTCACCATTTCTTTTTCACAGTGCGGGCCTAACAGAGCGTTTATTTTGTGTGTTGCTTTGTTGGCTCTCTCGGTATTTCGGCAGTGTGTGTGTGCTTCGGTCAACATTTTTGGAGAGAGAGCTAGTGCCATTATTAAATATTATTCAATCGACTCGTTTTAACAATGAGGTACATTGTACCGTTTTACAACATGAGGGACATTGGCTCAGGCAATATTATTATCATCGCAATTTGTGCTGTGATGTGTTCATCAACAATGGCAACAATGAATTTGCATATGAATTTAACAGATGATTTACCGGCCGCTCAATCATTTGTCGATATTTTGATATCGGATTATTTCAAGACGGAGAAAGTTCTGTGGCAACGCATCGAACATCGTGCCGATAATATTTTGATACAAGTGTTTAAAAACCATTCCATGTTTTTCGATCAAGCCATTTATCACAGTGGCAGTGGTATTTTAGCACGAGACATCATTCCTAATATTGAAACCCTCGTCAATATTGGACGAAATGTGAACAGCACGGCCGAACAGGGACAATCGCATTTGAACGAACAAACTCTTGACCGTCAAAGCATCACGGAATATTCTAATGACGCATTGAAAATACTTAAGGATGCCAGCAATTTGTACGATTATGCAAACAATGACACATTATGGGACCATGTGATCACGGTCAGTGAATCAATGGAACCACATTTAGTTAGATGAAATTAGTTTCAATGGAATTTTGTATTCACTCCAATATTTGTTTACATTTTGTTCTATATTCATCTACAGCATTTGTCAAACTGTCATAATAACGGCAACACAGTGCAATCATCGCATCAAGTGGTCTACGATCTGTACAGAGATATTCAGTCGGGCTTCCTGAAGAGTTACATTTCGGCACAAATGGCATACATGATTCTAGGCTATTATAATGGCAGCGGTAGTCAAACAATTAATTGACGCTCATTCAAATCTGTAGTTCTTATATATTTTTCTGTTGGCAGAAATTGAAAATTACGGTGAACAAGTGGAAATCTTGAGGGATACATTCCAGAAGCGTTTCACTGATTTGCGAAAAATTGCTCGAAGATTTTTAAGAAAATCCACAAAAATTGTGTGGAAATGTGATACAGTTATTAACAATGGTAAAATACATCGATTGAATTTAACAAATTACAGCTGATGAGGCAAATATTGATTGAGCTGTGCGGTTAGTTTTCAGTTCGTACACAGAAATATCGAATTTTCTGCAAGGCTTTATCGACAACGAGGCTAATTTGAATTCGGACTCCAGCTGTGCAGGCGTGTGCTCTGACTACCATAAAACGTCTCATTTTCTATGCCAGTCAGGTTCTCTTTGTGACCGGAGCGTTAACGACCATGAACAGGCTAAATGCACCGGCATCATCAGAGACTGTCAGGCTATTGATGACTCGGATGTGAATATCTGTGAGACGGTAAGCAACCATCCCACAAAAACCTTCAAGATTCAAGCATATTCCCTCGCATCCGCACCAGAATGTTAAAAAAATATATATTTGATGTGTGTTGTTTTTACCAGGGTGAACTGAATCGTCGATATAATCATATTAGGTATAGCGATGGACGAACAGCCGGTAATTTGAAAGCTGTATGCCACGGTCGATTAAGAGTTAAGTATTGATACTAAGCGATGAACAATAGGTTAAGTATTGATAGCGCTTGATTGAGAGAGCCAACACAAAATGTCACATCATTCGCATTCTTCACTTGTTTAGCAATATTAATGCAATTTCGTGCATCGCAGGCACAATCATGGCATCGCTGGTTTGTTCAGTGTTCGAATTGCATTTGCTTGTGTGACGACATCAAAAGCAAGCGAACCGAAAGATATTTCAGTTTGCGTGAAGTGGTTTCGAATATAGCGGACAACAAGTATGTGTGCTTAAGAGAGAAAGAGAATTTCACCGTTGATAACGGTAAATGGCCGATAGCTAATAACGCAACTGAATCTCTATTAAGGATCGTTACAGGTGTGATGCTGACGAAACAAAATGGTATTATTCATTTGGCGATTGCCGAGCGGACTCTGTTGCCATATGGACAGGCGGGTACCACTTCAGACCATAGCTTCTATGAGCCGTGGAAATCATCCTATGAGTTTTTCAATATTGACGATGTTGAAATTGAAGAGAATGTGGACTACTTTACATTGACGTATGAAAATCGTTCGATTAACTTGGACATGGTGACGGTACCAAACGGTTTTTGTGTGACCGGAATACGGTTTCGTTTGACCAAAAAAGGGCATATTACATTAGATGTGCGAGCGACGCCTTTCGATTTTGTCATGGGTAATTTGAAAGAATTGGCAAGAAGTGTGTGGGTGTCGAACCCGAACTGCGGTCAAACAGAAATCACACTGCTTCGACCAACCAATCCATTAAATTATCCGAATAGTATATCACAAATAAACACCACTCCAAACGCATTTATAAAATTCGGACCAACTGATTACTGGAATGATGTCATGCAACTTACTGTACCATTTATCGACACTCAGCGTGTTGAACCATACAATCCGGTCGTGCTATCCGGAATTGGTTTGTATCACAAATCAATATCCGAATCAGGTGGTTTTATAGGACCAAAATTGATTGTATATGATTTTGAACCATATATTTTAGATTAATTAACACATTTTTCAGTGTTAATATTTCGGTGTATAAATGTAATCAATGCGAATTAAATGATATTATTCAGAATATAACCCAGCCTAGGGATTCTTTTGACATGAAGGAGAAAGTTCATTCAAATTCTTACAAAACCATATTGAGTTGGACCAGACACGGCACAAAGTCCGTTTCCCGATTTAAAGCAAGCAACATAGAGAGAGCTTGAAAAAAACGTGCCTGAAATGTAATGCCTAACACTGATAAACATGATGGAGCACAAATCATTTACTATGATACACACACAAGAGGTTTGTATGTGTATGCCCCCCTCAGCGATTACATGGCTACTTAGTTTTTCCGTTTTGGCTCCTTTTTTAGAATAGCTCGTGTCCTTTGAAGCTCCGTTTCTTTCGCTTGCGTTTTGTGAAGGACGTGCAAAAATAACAATCATCAATGTCACGATTTTGACGAGTCTGCTGCTCCTTTTTTCGGCTGCTCGCATGTCGTCTATCGTATCAGCAAAAAACATCAATTCATAACACCGATTATGTCGCACATCTCGAATTCCGAAAATGTATGGCCAAAAGGAGAAAATAAGACTTATGCATACAGTGCACGTTCTTCCATTGTCATTTGACTTATTTTTGCCTTCAATTGGCCCCATAATCTTGATTTTCTACTTTTGCCATTTGCATTTTACGTATCAACGCATTTCATTTATTCTCTGATGACAATTCAAAATGATTTTACCTTTTTTCCGCCTAAATTTAGCTAACACCCGGCTCCAAGTGTGTTCTAATAATACACATACATAACAGTTATGACAGTGGAAACGATTTAAATGAACAACATAAATTTAGAACAATCAGAGAATTTAAACAAAAATTATTCGGGCAAATTTTAATAATCGTCTGTCATGGCGCAAGAAGGAGAATGTGTGAAAAAAGCATGAAATCATTTCATTGAAATGTGTCCTCATGTCAGCCAGTAGTTGGAAGAAAAGAAGGCAATCGGTGTTGAAGCTTTTTACTTTTCCGCACACACCACTGTGTGTGGTAAAAGTATTGCGATCGGTCCAAAAAATTCAAAATGCTCGAAATAAGTTTTCTATGCGTTTTGAACCAAGAAAAAACGATTGCAACCATTCCCTGAGCAATTTTTTGTCCGTGTGTGGTACGTTGTCCGTTGTACGTTGGCCGTTGTACGTTGTCCGTTTTCCGTTGTCCGTTGTACGGAAAAATTTGTTAACACGATAACTCAAAAAATTGATTTTAGAATTAAACAAAAATTTACACACACATTTGTCTTCATTAGGAATAGAAACCTATTAATTTTTAGCCTAATTGGATAATTTTTTCGGGTAGCTCTAGTGGAGTGGAATCAAAAAATGGGCTGTTTTTCAATATAATTACGAAAAATTTGTATGGGGACTATGACTATTTCGCATTGTATCATTATGAAACTTTCAGAACATAATTTTTTTATGAAAAAAAATTTCAAGTCATTCCAATGAGATTCAGGACTACCTCCCCTGTAAAATTGTCGATTTTCGGGGTCTTCTCGGGGTTGAAACGAAAAATTTGTATGGCAGCTATCTCAAGTTTACATTGTAACGAATTGAAACTTTCAGAATATTATTTTTTCATGAAAAAAATGAGTCGTGCAAAATTTCAAGTCATTTCAATGGGATTTAGGACTACCTCCCCTGTAAAATTTTCGTTTTTTGGGACCTTTTTGAGGTCAAAACTGAACATTTGTGTGCCGACTTTCTCAATTTCACATTGTAACGAATTGAAACTTTGAATATATTATTTTTTTAGGAATAAAATGAGTCATGCAAAATTTCAAGTCATTCCGACTAGATTTAGGACTACCTCCCCTGCAAAATTTCGGATTTTTGGAGTCTTTTCGGGGTCAAAACTGAAAAATTGTATGGCGGCTATCTTAAGTTCACATTGTTTCCTTTTGGAACTGTCAAAATATTATTTTCTATGTTTTTCAAGTCATTCTGATGAGATTTAAGACCAGCTCCCTCACAAAATTTTCAATTTTCGGGGTCAATATTCAAATCAATAAATTGGATGAAATATTTGTGATTTTCTAATCTGTGTTTTTTCATCAGTTTGAATGCTCATGCTGTTACCGAAAGTTATACTGTTATACATAACATAAATGCAGAACCATATCTATCGTTGGCATGAATTGAAAGTTCACATCAGAGTGAACTAATTCGTAATTGTTATTACCAATTCAAAAATAGAGAATGTTGAAGTAAGAATTAGGAACTGAGATGTTTATTTGTTTTTATATTAAAATTTAAATTTAAATCACATGATGTGTTATGACTCGAAATTCGATCTCATCGTAATGACTTGAAATTTTCTGTGATTTATTCTCAAAGTTGCATGATAATTCGATAAGAAATAAACATAGATCCAATACAAATGAGTTGCAATCAATGAAAAATGCGTAAGCCGAACAATTTCGGGAAATGTGCGGAAAAGTTAGTTTTACGTACGTAAGACCATTTATTTTTATATGAATTCCGTAATTGGCACACGCATCAAATCACTTCTCGAATCATGTATTTCATCAGAATATCAATGGAATCTTAAATTACACTCGAATCACTTCCTTGAATTGAATATTTGAAAAACTTGCTCGCACACAGAAACTCATGCTGTCCCACTTACGCTCCCGCTTTTCCTTCCTCTGCAGTCGCTATGCTACATATTTTGAATACAAAAATGATTATAAAAAAGAAAATGCGTTGCGTGCGTTGTCCTTGAATAGAAAAGTGTTTGTATGAATTCGACGCAATCCTCATTGTGAGGCAAGATCATCCATATAATTAGGTACGCTTGTGCACCAACGACAAGGAAACAAGAATTCTGAAATACTTATTAGAATTATAATGGAAAAGAAGCGTCGCTGACTTTATTCGTTTAGACGGAGGAAAAAAATTGAAAACACAGCCGCGCACCGTGATTTATTATTATCGCATTCAAAGCGAATCGTTTATTTGTGATCTTATATTATTTTGATGCTATTCGCTTTGTATGTGCTATAAAACATTCGCCCCCAGAAATATTGCCGAGCTTTCCCTTTCATATTTAAGTGTATTTCTGAATCAAGAGAAGTCACACGAAAATAAATGCATTGCCTACACCTAAAAGATAAATTTGATGCTTCGGTGAATTTTTCAGAAGATTTATGAAATGCCTAAAACGACAATCAATTCGATGTGCGCAATTACACTATCGCCGATTTTCGAACTCTCAGAAACTTTAATGGCCCTTAATCAACTCTCAACCCTCTTTCTCACTAACTCGGTCACTCGGCGTTTACGTTGTACGTAAAATAAATACCTTGTTGACTCATTTTCCACGTCTGAGAAAGAACTATACTTTCGCCATAATTGCGAAATCTGCTTAATCCGAGTTAGCCTCTGGAATGTTCATTTGCCGACGGCTCTTATGTGAATGCTCTACTTTTCGTGAAACTGGCGCTTACTTTCGATTTGCATCAACCAAAAATGAATTTAAAAATGAACAAATCTCCACATATCAGTGCGACATGCGCAAAATCGACCGAGTTTGAGTGATTCTTCCAGTTCATTTCCTTGTTGAATAAGATAATGTTGATAACAGTCGCACTGAAACACTCCAGAGAATATTCATATAGATACATTCGTATCGAAAAGTAGTTAAATGAAATCAAAAAAAATCAATTGCTATGTGAAATTCTATGTTGGAAATTTTGGTTTGCAATTTTGTCACTTTAAAATGAAACTAAATACTTTTCAGGAAATTAGGTAATCCAGAAGCAAAAGGGCTTCTTAACCGTACGTTTAAACATAAACATGCGTCGAGAATATTGTACAAACATTGTGCATTACATGTGGAATATTGCTCTTGAATGAAGTTGCACATTCAATAAACTAATTTTGAAGAGGATTCGCAATTCAATCGGACGTTTCAATACGATGGTAAATGGGAAGATGGAGAGTTGAAAAATCCGTTTCTCCTTAGAACTTGAATGACGTTCAGCTGGGGAAAATGATGATTATTTTTAAAGTGTGATTTGGATTCATAAAAAGAGTTATAGTTTTACTATATATATAAATATATATATATATACAGTTACTCACAAAATTGTTCGTACACCACACGTTTTCGCATAAAAATCATGATAAATCATATTTTTCTAAAAGATTTGCTGAAAATACCTTATGAAAATAAAAAACAGGACTGATTTCTTTTATTCTTGGCAATTTTTATTTAAATATATCATCCAAAAAAAATTTATAGGCCAAAATTCGAGATTTGGCCGTTTTTGACCGTCACAAAATTGTTCGTACACCAATGTTTACTGACCTTTATTGATACTATTATTGAAACTTATTGACACTTATTGCATTTTGACTACAAATGTGCTGTTTTATTATAACGGTACAATCGGATGATAGTTTTTTGTATTTTACATCACACCTTTTGACAGTTCTAATCAGAACAATTAACACGATGGCACCGCGTGGTAAAGAAGTGGACAACGCTCTCAGAGAAATCGCAGTAAAACTGCACAACGAAGGTAAATCGCTTGGAGAGATCGGAAAAGTGATCGGAAGACCTCGTTCCACCGTTAAGTCAATAATTGACAAGTACAAAACCCACGGAACCGTGAAAAATCTGCCCGGCCGTGGTCGAAAGAAGATGCTGACGGCGCACGATGAGCGGTATATCGTGAGACAAATCAAAGTAAATCCCAAAACAAGCATGCCAAAATTGACGGAACGAGTGTCCCAAGTGATCAAAAAGCCAATATCGACAGAAACTGTTCGCCGAGTGCTCCGATCGGATGGTTACAATGGCCGCATTGCAAGAAAAAAACCATACATTTCGCCGAAGAACAAGAAGAAGCGCCTGGAGTTCGCCAGAAATCATCTTGGTAAGCCAAAATCGTTTTGGAACGAAGTAATTTGGAGCGACGAAAGCAAAAAAAAACATTTTTGGCTCGGATGGACGTCAAATTGTGTGGCGCAAAAAGAACACAGAGTTCAAGAAAAAGAACATACAATCCACGGTGAAGTACGGTGGTGGAAATGTCAAGTTCTAGGGCTGTTTTTCGGCCAGTGGCGTTGGCAATTTGGTTTTTATCGACGGCATAATGGATCAGTACGTTTATTTAAAACATTCTGAAGAAGAATTTACGCGATTCGGCCGCTAAATTGGGTTTATCGGATAATTACCGATTCCAACAGGACAACGATCCGAAGCACACGGCCCGTACTGTTCAAGATTGGATGGAGAAAAATGTGCCAAATCAATTGAAAACACCGCCACAATCACCAGATCTCAATCCCATTGAACATTTGTGGAATACTTTGAAGCAAAAAGTCGAAGAAAACCACCACGTGACCAACCAAAAGCAATTGAAAGAGGCCATCCTGGCCGAATGGGCCAAGTTCGATGCCACGACCACACAGAACCTTGTCGATTCAATGGAAGACCGTTTATTGGCCGTGATTGAAGCTAAGGGAGATAATACGAAGTATTAAAATCGAAAACGTCAAATGCCTTTACACATTTACACATTTATTTAACGTTTACACCAAGTGTACGAACAATTTTGTGACGGTCAAAAACGGCCAAATCTCGAATTTTGGCCTATAAATTTTTTTTGGATGATATATTTAAATAAAAATTGCCAAGAATAAAAGAAATCAGTCCTGTTTTTTATTTTCATAAGGTATTTTCAGCAAATCTTTTAGAAAAATATGATTTATCATGATTTTTATGCGAAAACGTGTGGTGTACGAACAATTTTGTGAGTAACTGTATATATATATATATATATTAGGGCGGGTCGATTTGTAGGGAACCAAAAAAATCCATCAAGTACCTATGATTTCCGTGTTCTATGGACCATTTCAAGAAAATTTGCCAAAGAAACCATACCTCTATCGTGAAAATCGAGTCTGCTGATTTTCGTGGAAACATTTTTTGTACATATATGAAGTATTTTTGGGTACTTACTTCACGTTCACATCCATAACTCAAAAACTATTTATTGGATCATATCGAATGGACGCGCGTTGGAAAGGTGGGCTCATTCTGATCAATTTACATAAAAAAAATCATCGACATTGATGTTACGGTTCAAAAGTAATGAGCATGTTTGGGAAATTTTTTGAACTATTTCTTTTTTTTTTATTTTTTTTTTCTTTCAAATTAAGAGGGAAAAAAATAAAATACTAAATATTCAATTTCAACTCACCAAGGCCAATAGATTATTACGGTTGTATGTGACAACAAATAATCCAACTATAAATTTAAAAACTCTGGCAATCTATATAATAAAAGTATATACCCCAATGTATTTCAATATTAAGTATTATAGCTCTGCTGTGTACGGTAGTACATTACTTTTACTAATTTATACGTTGGACACAATATTTGCAACCGAATTTACGTCAAATTGTAAATAGAGTAATTCAAGATAATGCATATTTCGCACACTCAGAAAATGTCTTGCTATCTATGTTGTTCGATGATAGAATGGAAAAACGAAACATTGCTATAAAGAAGATTTTACATTATCGAAAAGATCTGAACGATCCAATGCAACTTAGAGTTTATGAAAAACCTATTATAAACTTTAATTGTACGGACTATACAAATATGATTGACTTGAATGACGATAATATTTTATTCGAACCACCATTCAAGCAAAATTATCCGTATGAACATTTGGAAGGATATTTAGACTACGAAGATGCACCGTTCCCTGATCCAGAGATTCAGTCACACATACAAGGAACGGAAAGACACGTCCAATTGCTGGCTGCCACTGCCAAACGAGTTTCAGGACAGAATGTAGAAGGTGCTATGGCGACGACATTAGAGAGCCGTAAGAAAACACCTAGACTTGAAAGCAGACAAGACTTTGTAGAAAAATAAATGTATTTTTTTTTTCTATTAGTAAACTCAAATTGAATATTTAGTTTTATATTTTTGTTTCCAAAAAATGTTTCCACGAAAATCAGCAGACTCGATTTTCACGATAGAGGTATGGTTTCTTTGGCAAATTTTCTTGAAATGGTCCATAGA
Organism: Obolodiplosis robiniae; assembly: GCA_028476595.1. NCBI lineage: Eukaryota > Metazoa > Arthropoda > Insecta > Diptera > Cecidomyiidae > Obolodiplosis > Obolodiplosis robiniae. The sequence goes on along the minus strand of CM052014.1, from coordinate 26,792,830 downwards.
ACACGGAAATCATAGGTACTTGACGAAAAAAAAAATCGACCCGCCCTAATATATATATATATCTGAGATAGTTGAAAAATTGGATATTCTTGTGAATGCATTAAATGGAATATATAAAGAATTTTCAAGCCATGCATCTGCATATTAAAGTATTTGAATGAATGTAATTAAACGCAGTTGAATAAGTTGGAATTGTTTCTATGCGTGTATGTATTCATTGGTCTTACTTAAATCATGATTTATTCTCTATTCCAATGAAATTTGATTCCCCGGTCTTGACGCTTTTAGGAGAGAATTTCAACTTACGATCTGCATAATTTCAAGTTTCTCACGAGCTCTCATATAGACAAGTATTACCACGAATTTGCTACAAAAAGTTCGAAGATAGAGCAAGAGAGAGAGAGAGCCGAAACCCCCCAATCGAAATCATTCAAGTTGAAGATTTTCTGAAGCATCACTTGACATGCACAGATGCACACGTCAAATGCTTGAACATTTGAAATTGTTGCGCTTCAAATGGAATGCAACATTTTTGACTTCGTACATGCATATGATGTGTGAGCGCGAGTGTGTGCATTGTACAATGAATATATTATACTACAGCCATGACGCATCCAAACATTTGAATTGGAAACGAAGATAGAGCTCGAATTGCAAAAATTGAAGAGTATAGAAAAACGTGGATTTTCTTCGATTCCACATTTGAGATGAAAATTCATTCTTTTTCAATGCTCGTTCATGCTTTCATTTCATTAAATATTGATCACAGTAGAGAAAATTAAAATAAAACCATCACTCTCAGTCCTCGAAATTATACACACAAAAATAAAGTGTTGTACGTATAGTAAATATTTTTTGGATTTAAGCAGTTTATTCGTACAACTTACAAAAATCGTGTAGAATGTATGGTTTGTACAGAAGGATCATATTAATGACAGAACACACAGTATCAAACTTAACTTTATTGACAGCTCGAACGATGTATTTTTATACATTAATTGATAGTTACACGAATTCACTGCATAGATCCAAAAAATATTTACTACAACGTGTAAATTGTATATTTAAATTCTTTGTGTGTAGGAATCTCATGTTATGCTTTCATCATAAACAGTTCTGACTTCGTCAGTTGATACACAAAAGATCCTAGAGAGTGCATATAAATCAGTGCTATACAATCGTCTGGAATTATGTTTTTTTATATTGGTATATGGAATATAGAGCCTTGCAATTCTGTGAAATGTATGGGAAAAGCTTAATCGAGATTTTAAACTTTCGTGTATTCGAACTGAAGAACAACTACCAATTTCTGCAAATAAATGCTAACGTGAAACAACAAACGAGCGGTATAGCGTTTGCAAATCAATTCACATTGATGAATATTCGATAGATCGTTCCCTAAATCGTAACTGGTCATAAATATTTAAATGCTTTGCGAGCTTTACAAATGAAAGAGTCTGATTCCTTTTTTGTGACCGTATTCTTCGGGAGACCCAAATTCAAGATAAAAATTTACATCACGAACAAATCTAAAATATTACTTATAGCAGATCTTCTAACTGATCTGATTATGTTTGCAAATGCATCACATATCTTTTTTCATAATTCATGCGGCTTATCATTGAAAGCTAAAATTGCATTTCCAACTATTTATTTCAATCGGGAATATCCGAACGCCAACTACTAGACGCTCAAGGTTAGCTAGCCACGCAAGTTCTACCGACCAACCAAATTACTTTATTCCTGAATCTGTCGAATATTTCGAATAGCATTTTATGTTGTCCCAAAAATGTTCATGAATATCAAGTGCATTTAAATGCTTAATAACTGAATTTTTCTATCTGTTGCCTCAAAGGTATCAAATATTATGCGATGAGTCAATTTTCGATTGCGATAACTGATATTATAATCTTCTCTTAAGTTCACAAATTATTTGAATTAAGCAATTTTTTGCTTTCTCTTTTAAATTTAATTCTCGAACAATTTTATTAAAGAAAGGAGTCTTTTCCGTTTGAAACGATATACGTCTTTTGTGCTTTACTCAGATAATGGTGAATTGCACCATTTCCTTTTCATACAGAAACAAATTCACGAGTCAATTCAGACCAACTTTTCTATGTCGTAGCAAGATCTGGGTTGATTCAAAGAATTCAAGTGTCTGATATGAATGTGTTGAGAATGGTTTCAGGAGTCTCGCGCCGCGATACGTAGGAAAATAGAATCTGAAATGAGACGATTCGGGGGGGTTCAAACGTTGATTGTTGAGGAGGAAGCAAGAAAATCCAGACTCAGATTGTTTGATCATGTCAAACGCATGGGACAAGAGTGATTACCGAAACGAATTCTGTTCGCCTAAGCTGATGGGTCGGAAGGTAGGGGTAGACCACGTAGACGTTTTTAAGATTCGGGTAAATATGATTTGAATGCGAGGAGAATATTGATGCAAAATAGCCGTCTCAGATTCTTTCGTTATTTTTTTCGAATGCGTAAGAAAACCAACGGAATTGATATATTTTTGCGAGAGAAAACATTGAGCTCCTCCAAGGCACTTCATCATCGGCATCACGACTAATTATATCATTGTAGAATTCACCTCAACAAGAGGTTTCCTATTGTATATCAATTGTTTTGCTTGATTGAATTTTATAATGGATGGCAGTCACCTTTCCGCCGAATGTACGTATGTTTTCTTAGGAATTACCAACAAAATGTGGACTACTTTTGATAAATATTCATCGCCCCCAACTTTTTCACTTGGCGTGCTTGCGTCACTCGCATGGGCTACCATCCACAATAACTATTTAAATAATTCAATATATATTCATTGTTTATTGTATGACCCATGGACCTTATTCAGTCTGTGATTATCGGTATAATAAATAAATAACGTACTCCGTCAAGGTGTATTGATAATGCGTTATAACTTGAGATGAATTTGAATCGTTATAGATAAACAGTGTTCAATTCGTTATATTATAATATACAATATATTAGTGAAATGTTCATTTTGCAGATCTGTGTTCCTTGGAATCTTTTCCTCAAATATGAATAAACAGCGCGTCGGACCAATATGATTCCTTTTTCCACAGCATGTTTTCAGTCGGTGGATGATTGAAATTTCGATTTTGTCCAATATTCTGAAATTCGAATTGATGAATACTCTGGAAGTTTCGTTTAATTTTAAATACGCGTCAATCATATCGATAATATGATTCTAGTGACAAGAAACGATTCTGATGATGATGACCAAAATAATCGGCTCAGCTTCAGAAATACACTCATAATACAATATTTCATTTAATATAAAATGACATCGGTATGAGTGTGAATTTGTTACTTGTCATCACAACCAAAGCATAATAATAACACTCAACATAGCTATAGTAGATTCTTCTATTTATTTTCAATCAAATTTATTTAGTTACTAAGCGAAACACTACATAAAATTTGATTTCCTAAATACAAACTATATTACGATTCACCGAATAGTTGAGTTCGTTATTTAATCTTCAATTGGCTCTTCTTCTTCTTGATCTGGCTCACGCTGTTGAAGTTTTGAATGTTTTCGTCGTGATACTTTCTTGACTTTTGATCTTTGCGTAGTTGTCGTTGGGTTTTCGAGTTCCTCCAACTGTTTATCCGTCAATCGATCCTTATACCAATCAGCGCTGTAAATACAAAACAAATACACACAATATTCAGTAATTCAAACGCAATGTAGAAAGAACGTTTGATGGTATGAATTTCTATATTTTAGAATAAGCTGCAAAGTAATTGCAAGTTGAAGTAATTTACCATTCAGGAATTTTGCGAGCCCAATCACATCGTTTGGAAACATCATCAAAAGCTTGGCCAAGTTTACATCCGTTACGTCTTGGTTGCACGCCATTGATGCAAACATAAAAAAATTGGCAGTCTTCTGGGTCGGCGTAGCGTGGATGCGTTGCAGCCACTGACTCATCCACTTTTGGACATGTAAACTGGAATAGTTCTGAAATGTAGAAAAATAAGTATAATGATTTGTAATATCATTCAAAAAAGATTCTATTTGAATACTATGCAGGATTCGGATGCTAATTAATCCCCAAAATATTCCATTGTTTCTACACAATTGAAATAAAGCCAATAAAAATATCGTTGAGAATGTTGTAAATGGATTTTATAGCCATAAAATTGACTTTATTGTTTTAAAGTTGGCATTTTTATGAAATAATAGAGAGACATGCTGACGTCGGAAAAATTCCAAAAAAACTATTATCTTATACGGAATAAAGCCTTTAGTTGTCTTCAATTATCGAAGCAAGTAATGATAAATTGTGAATATTTTGGGATTATTCCAAAATAGAATGAAGTAGTTCATGAGAACACTCCAAAAATAGCCATTGCACCACAGTAGACATATCAGCTTACATTATAAACAGAGTTTACTGAACTTACCTTCAGACGAACACCCTTTCTTTTGGGCTTCATCCGGCCACGTACAAATACCTTTTCAGACAAATGTAAATCAATTCAAATAAGAAAATCAATTATCTCAATAAAATGAAACAATGTAAAAGTCATTTGTTTACCTGTTAGTGGATTGAAGACTAAATCGGCTGGGCATTTAATCATATTGAATTGTCCATCGACGCAATAGTAGAATTTGTCGCATGATCCTTTGTGGGCGAAATATCCATTTTGCCGAGGGCAATTCATTGATGGTATCGGCTCTTCTGCAAATTTTCAAGCAAATAATTGAAAATCCTGGTTAATTTCCATTTGTTTTATCGAAATATTCACTAGATTTAGAGAATTCGATAATTTTTGGAATCTTTCACCCTGTGACATAAAATGGATTTCAGAATTCAATCAAATGTGAATAGCCGAATGAAAATATACATACGTTCATTGTAAAATGCATTCTTGATGTTACATATTGCTGGATGCGATTACAATTCACTTTGACCGAAAAATATTGAATATGAACAATTTCAAGTGTAAATATAAAAAAGTTATTGCTGGTATTGGATAAACGCCATTCAATGAATGTAAGAGCGAGCAGCAGCAGCGACGAAAAACTTCCCAATTATGAATATTAATTTTATATTTATGAATTAATTATCTCGGATTTTGATCCAGCAAGACAAATACACGATGAAAAAAAATTGGCATAGTTAAACACTGTGGCACTGAATTCTGTGCTTTGTTAAAAAAAAAAAATCCCTACAAAAATCTTTACTTCTATGACCTGAAAGATTCTCACTTAGGGTAAGATGGGGCTATTCCCCGCATGTAAGCATAAATCCGAATATCTCGCGACTCGGATTGAGTTTCGAAACAAGAGTGGTATCGTTGGAAAGCTGGACCCAACGCGCAACTTTGTTACTATATTACTTATAGTGTGTGATTTACCCGTAACGAGCTACAGCCACTGTCCCAAAATCTAAAATCGTGGGGCTATTCCCCGATGGTGGGGCTATTCCCCGCACTTCCATGGTATGCTTCTGGCTATTCGATGATGCCAAACTAATTTCACAAAACGAAACTAAAAACGCTCTATATTCACTCGAAAGTACTCGCCTTCTAGTTTAAAAAACACTCACCTTTAAATGAAAATATAAAACATTAAATAGAAAAAGTTCAAATTCTGTGGAACGAAAAAATTGCAGCGAGGAGTACAAAAAACACGTTCGACGATCTGTCACTGAATGAAAAAAAAAACTTTCACCAACCAAACATGACTCATAGTATGACACATACAATAAGAATGCACATTCGAGATGTAGTGTTACCGTTTCTGAGAAAACAGTGGTGCGGGGAATAGCCCCATCTTACCCTATGTATAAATATCTACTAGATAAATCTGAAACCAATCAGATTTTTCTTACCATTCAGCTATAGATTACACAAATGCATTCCAGGAACTGAAAACAAGTCATACGAATTTTTGTTTATCATCATATGTGCATTGTATGACTTTAATTTGTGCACACTGTTTGGGTAATTTGTGAACAGTTTTAAGTTGATATGTGGACAAGTTTTAGGTAGTGCATGCAAGTTTTCAGGTAATTTGTGCATGAATCACATCAGATTACATGTATGTTTTGCGGTCAAAAAAAAAAATTTAACTGCTCAAAATTAGTTTTCTATTCGCTTTGAATCGAAAAAAAAAACCGAAAACAACCATTCCCGGAGCGATTTGTTGTCCGTGTGTGATAAGTTGTCCATTGTACGCAAAAAAAAAAATTACGCGATACCTCCGAGCACTGAAGACGGTGAACGCACTGGACGCCCAAAAGAGGTGGTTACCGACGAAAACGTAAAAAAAATTCACGAAATAATTTTGAATGACCGTAAAGTGAAGTTGAATGAGACATCAGACATTCTAAAGATATCATCTGAACGTGTACATCATATGATTCACGAATATTTGGGCATGCGAAAGCTCTGTGCAAAGTTGGTGCCGGGCGAGCCTACAATCCATCAAAAACACCGCGTCTCAAATCAATGAAAACGATGGCAAAATTGAATGAACTGGGTTGCGAATTGCTTCTCCATCCACCGTATTCTCTAGATCTGGGTATTGCCCGCGAAGGGAACTATGTTGAATAAATAAATTGATTTTTGCCAAAAAATTGTGTTTTACTATGTTAGGCCGGGGAATTTTCAATTGACCTGTTATGTTTAGTTCACATTGTATCATTATGAAACTTTCTGTTTCATATTTTTTTTGTGAACAAAATCAGTTGAAAAAAATTTCAAGTGATTTCGAACTTGTATTGCTCCATGTAATAAGGTTCATATTAGAAACAAATAACATGATTTTCCTGCAGAATATTCATGGTGTGACAATAAACCGAAATTTTAAATTGGGCGCGCTGTTTAGTTTCGATTTGACGTGTTAAATTACAATGACATGCCCTTTTGAACTGAAGGCACTCGCGTGCTTATGTAATATAAACTTAAGCTGCTGCCGGAACATGAAAGTATTCAAATTCTCTCTCTCTCTCTCTCTCTCTCTCTCTCTCTCTCTTGATACTCTATGATTACATTTATAGGGATTTTAGAAGAAAAATTGATCCGTTTTTGACTTCACTACAATAATATTCACATCTCGCTAATAGATCCCGTCTCGCTATTGGTGAGCTATAACCAAATACCAATACATTCGCAAACATTCCAAACCTAATTCGTAGTCCTAATTAATCATAATTCTCATCGTAATGACTTAAAATTTGGTGTGAATTATTCTTAAAGTTACATGATGATACGCTGAGAAATAAATATTGCTCTAATGGAAATTTGTAGTGATAAATGAAAATTCCGGAGACTTTCGTAAATTTGCAGAAGAATAAGTTTTACGTTTGTATGACCATTTATTTTTTGTTGGTTTTTGCAGTTTTTGTGCGTTTTTTATTTTGTTCATTTGTGTTGCCAAAAACACAGAAATCATTTGATATCACCTTATTATTATTAAATATTGACAACGATGAACGAGCATGAACAAAACAAGTTTTGATAAATGCGTTTGTTTCGAATTTCATACATTCATCAATCTGAACAGATCATAGAACTATTTCGATTGGCTAGCAAATGAAAATTGTGTTTGTCAGCAACTTACGCAATTTTGGCCGTTGGCTACAATCGATATTGTACGGCAAGTCGCACTTTTCATATTCCGAGCTGTAATCATTGAAAACCATTCCATCGGGACAGAGTTTCTCCGTCATCTCGCCGTCGCTGAAAATAGCAAATTAAAAATCAGTTCTTGTCTTTCAGAAAAAAATATAGCAATGAAATACACTAAAATGCACAACATATGCACCATAGCTTGTCGAAGTAATTGAAAGTGCTTGGTAAAAACAAATTTGCTGTAAGCTAAGAGCAATGTCATTGCAACAGGTTGAATATAGAATAAGAAAAAGAACGGAAAACATCAATGCAGTGATTGCTACTATACCTGCAAGCATAAAATTTGTCACATTGCTCTGAGTCGGCGAAAAAACCATTTGGCTCTGGGCAATTGGGGGATGTGCGAACCTTTTCCTCATCGTCGTCGTAGGCTGAAGTTGTCGACTTTGGCTTCAATCGGTTGGCATTGCTTCGCTGTGGCTTACGATGCAAAAAGTTGGTTCTTCGTGTTGCCTGTTCTGTTTCTTCTTGTGATGCTACCAAGCCTGTTTTTGAAAGCCGAAAAAGCTACTTTTTAATGGACATTTCCCAGTTTTCAATGTGTGTTTAATTTTTTCATGTGTATAAACTTTTCCATTCAGTAAAAATAATGATTGACTTTATTGGCTGCGCCCTGAAGCAAATAATATTGTTTTGAAAGCCAGTCCTATGGTTTTGCTGAGCTGGTAGCGGTTGCTGAGAGCAGTAGCTCCTCAGCTATGCCTGGGCAGCCGCTGGTGATGTGCTTCTTACGGAAGACATAACGGTGTTGTTTTCCATGGATGACGAATGACCAAATACATTGCAAGCTATAGCTGACCAGCTGGCTGCTCTCAGCAGCCAATACCAACTCAGCAAAACCAGAAGTCTGTTAAAACTGTAAAATTGAGCTTCTGGCTACAGAATGTCGCTTTCAACTCAATAATTACATTTCAATTAGGAGCTACATTCTGTAAGCAACAATCTATTGCTTGAATTGCAGTGCGTGCTAGACTAAAAAAATTGCACCTGCGACTTAATGGAGAGCATGAATATGGGTTTATTATTTTATTACCGACCGAAATCCATATGGTTAGTATTTTAAATAGTATTTATCCATTAATATTCTATTATTAGGCGACATACATATATAGTTGCATTTAACAGAAAAAAATCTAATTATTTCATCAATATTTTCTAGTGTTATGTGATCGTATCTGATAAATGTCGCCACGGTGCCATTAAATTTCATACTAATTTATTGGCATTGAGAATTGAAATGCAGCCGCAATAGAATAGCAAGGCACCATGAACCGTACGTCGATATGAAACTCTTATTGGTTAATTGTCCTTTGGATTCAGTTCCATTTTGTCCAACCGTACCGTGCTATTTGATACATTTTAATCATATCTATTCTCCAGCGCCATCTATTGGGCAGTAGTATTGATGTGATATTTCAATCGTTTCAATAGCTTATTTGTTTTTATTATTTGTATCAATATTGAATTTTGTTCGTATTACAATGGATCTAAATTGAGTTCACCGATGTAAAATAAGATGGCGCAGTCGATTAGCATACTCTCGAATAGCTCTCCAATCCAATACAAGCACGGTCCCCTTGATTTTGTCGCAAGGAAATGTTTACCGAACAATTCCATAGTGAATGATTTTATTGGCAGTTTCAACTTGACTGAAGTGTTCAACTCAGCTGAATGCACTTAGAAACACAGATTGTATCAAATCATTTTCATTTGGTAAGTCACTTTTGAATTGCAGAGCTCAAACGATAATGGAATTTATTTTAGACTTTCATTTCAATCAGAAGTTCTGGATAAAGAAATAATGATCAGTTGCATATTTCTATGTGTATAGCTATTGTTCATTGCATCTGTAGTCTTCCTCCATATTTCTCCAGGATAAACAATAATGGAACAACATTAAATTATAAACCATATTTTCGGTGAATTTTTTTATTTTTTTGAATTTGCAGATTCGTATGACTTATGATCCATGTCAAATCATGTACGACAGGCGGACAGGAACATGTTAAGTTAAAAAGAATATGTACTGTTTTTTTTTCACTTTTCACCGCATAATTGACACGTACACCATACATCTTCTTCGAATGCACCCATATCATATGGCGCATCGAAACAATGTTGAATACAATTCCTTTGGCTCTTCAAATCGGTGATGCGAACCGATTATAAAAGCGGAGAGAGAGAAAATGTTCCAACTGAAAATGATATGACGAAGAGTCTTATGTAAAAGCCAGTAAAAAGATGCATGGCATACAGACAAGATATGTTACTCTCTCCCACTGAATTGCCATGTATACAAATATGTTGAACATTATATTTTGTTGGCATTCACATCAAGATACAATATATGTTAAATAGCCATATATCAATCGCATTCGTATGCTGGCCGCTGATGAACTTATGCTGTCAATTTTTCCACATTTCTTTTTGACCATTTCCATTATTAATCTTTAAATCTATTGAAATCGGAATATTTTCAATTCTTAGCCGCCGTTTTGCAATCGAAAAATATACACAAATTCTAACTTTTTCTTTCATTGTGCCTCCGGATTACTTTGTTCTCGTGTCGTTCTTTCATTCTCTCTTGGCTCAAAGCATTGGGTCTGTTTCATGCAGTCAATCTTTCATTTTTCAGCGCACAGCAGAGGTTTTGAATTTCAATGACGCAAAAAATTCCTTTGAATTTTTCCATTTGAAGGATTGAAAGTTCAAGTCACTTCAAAAAGTGCTTCGAATGAAAAGCAAATGAAATATCGAAGATAAAGAGAGAGAAAAGAAAGATCAAATCGAATTTTTCTGATAAAATATTGGTGGAATAAGTTCAAGAATATGTGAGACGCACTTCGTATTACTTTGGTTGCATTTTCGCCAACTTTTTTCGAAGCATTTTGATTCCCAAAATATCTTAATTCATCATTGAATCGATTGCATTTATACCATGCTGTTGTTTATCCGAATTCTTGGTTTCAGTACATGACTCTCGACGGGTTGTGTTAATATTATTTGAAAATAAGGAACCTCGTAAAATTTATTGCAAATTTATCATTAAAGCTCGAAAATGACTTGTAGATAATAATTCACAAAACTCGCAGTTCTTCAATTCGTTTGATCTGAAATTTTCGCACTTTCACTTTCGTTTCATCTCATTTTTATTCAATATCAAAATACGTTGGCCTCACCAATTCATTTAAATTCATTTAATCTTCTCATATTTCGCGAACCACATTTCCGTGCGCTCGCCGACATTGATTTCAAACTTGTTTTCCATTTTTGAAAAGTGCAACTCTTTATGATAATAATGTAGCCTTCGCAATTCTACGTGGAATAAATATTTTTCAGTGGCTTTTTTCCCGCATGTTGGTTTAGCAACAGTTCCAATGGAAACTTCACTGAATTGCATATTTCGCTGAGTTTTGCATTTCTACTAGCACTCGTATTGAAGAGTACTCAAGAGCTTGCGGCAAAGAGATAAAAGTTGTAGGTACATATGAAAAATATAGTACAACATATATATGAAAAATTGTGACTCACCCACGAGCAGTGCAATTAAGCTCAGCTGAATAATATTCCTAGATACTATCATGTTGAACACACTGATACAACTAATATGCGTCTCACAATTTCTAAAACCCGATGGCTTTGTGGCGACAAAAAAAGAGAGTGGCTTTTATTTTTGAACTGGTATGTTGCGGGAGAGGTGGTAAATTTATGGCACTTAAGCAGCTGTGCGACAGCGGAAACCAATGAAGGTACTCTAGATGTATGAGAGTGCGGTTTATCGACACAAACTTGATGAACCACAATCACATCGAATCTGTACCTGTTTGTTGCTTTTATTGTATAATGTTCGGACTAGATTTTGTACTGCTGGCAATATGAAGCACATCCAAAGGTAAACAAATTATGAATGGAACGGCGATAATTGAGAATAAGTGGCTTCTTGATCTTAGTCAAAAGTATGAAAGTCGCGTTATTTTCATGAAGTCGAAGGAATTGGAGAGTCTTAACAGCCAATCAATGTTAATGCACGCATTGTTCGGGTGAGATAGAACCGTTACTAGTTCTGTAAAATAAACGTTAGAACTGCATGCGGCCACTCACTGCAGAGAAGATATACACCTAATTCATGCCAACATCATTTTCAATAGATGTCACAATAAGATTCAAATTCAAAAGTCTCAATTCAAAGCAGAGTATTTTCATTTAGAGCAAGTTTTTCTCTAGATTTTATTTCATATTGATTCTTATTCAAGAATTATGCGATATGATGAGCTCTTGTGCACAACATAATACGTTGTCGAGATGGAAAATCACATGCGTTCTCACTCATATGTAAATATTTGTGGTCACTCGAGCGAACGAATCAAAGAGCCTCAATGAAAATTATTGAACAAAGATCACTTTGCGGCATTTATTTATATTGATAAATAACTGAAATAAAAGAATTCTACTTGCAGTCTCTATACATCGATTATGTCATTGCTGTTTTTATCTCTCTTCGGTGTTAGTTTGTAATACTAATACACACTTTGGAATCATGAGCAGAATAAATAATATCGTCTTACTTGAGCATGTATGCGTATGCGTAAGCGTTCATGGGAAATATTTGTTGATATTTTTGAAGAGACTCTCTTGGACGGATTGCTAAGGTATTTTGCCATCGTAATACGAACTTTAATTTTTGTTTCGAAACGAACTGTATTTTGGCTGTTGATGAGCAAAAATGAATTTCTTTCATAATAAATTCAGGGTTTCTTTCATAATAGATTCGGGTGATATTAACCATTGTCTTTTTGTTTCTATAAAACGCACCAAATTGAACAAATAAAAACGACCAAGGCCTGTGCATTGTACTCGATCAAGTCAATAAAACCAACTTTCTTTCGTTTATCCATCATTCTGGTTTCATTTTTATTAATGAATTGTTCTTTTCGAATAACACAACATAAAATATTTTAAAAGTAATAATTTCAATTGGTCAACACATTAACATTTTCTATTCATTTCAAAAATAGGAAAGGAAAAAAATCTCCATTGAGACCGTAATTTTTCAAACTTCAAAAAATCACCTGCACGATTCCTTGAAAATGTCCATATGCAATGTTCCTTCTCATTTGTTACATATTTTATCTCCTAAATACCGGAAAAATAATATTTTTTTCTACTAAATGGAAAATGAATTCGAACACTTCTGGAAATATTCACAATTTGGAAAGTAATCTATTCAGGTAGTTGACATATTTAAATGTTGACCTGCAAAGACGGAGGCGCTATAGAAATTTCGAGACTCTATATTTCACACGGCTCAAAAAAGTATACTCAATAAGTTCAAGTACAGAACTACCGCTGCAGTCGCCGATCAATCTCAAATAATTTTCTCATTGTGTTGAGTAAAGCGCTTCGATGTGGTGTCCACACCAAAGTAGTTCCGCTGACCTACACATGCGGCATTTTAGTATTGCAGTTTAATATGTCAACCCCCAGAGCCATTCTCTTCTCTTCGGTTTGATTTCACGAATTGCTTTAGCGAACGTCTAACTTCGATTTTCAGATTATTCGTTTAGAGCCATTTCGCTTAATACACAAGCTGCATATCATTTATGTTAACAATTTTTCGCTAGTTTGTTCAGGTATTTTTGTATTTCATTCGTTTCCGCAGCATTTTCAACTTCTAAACATAAACTACAGGAAATGAATAAAGAATTCGAACTTTCCCTTAATCTTGTTGCACAGAGAGGCCATCAAAAATGGAACCTTCTGTAAGCAATTCAATGCTATTCGCAAGAATTTCAGTCAGTTCGTTCGTGTTGTTTGTATTTCGGGTGAATGGGAAAAATGAACTGATCATAGGCATATTTTGGATGAGATCGTCATCAGATTTGGCGGGTTTGACCATCGCCGCGTCATTGAATGATCGGGTTTGCAAGTCTTGTTGCAACTTTGAAATACTGCTTAAAATCATCCTATTGAATAGATCAACTTGTGGATTGCCACCGTTTTTAATTTCCAGCACGGGCAGCCAGCGGTAGTAGCATTGCATCCAAATCTCCAAATCACGAATGGCTATATTTGGTTTCAAAAAGCGACTCTGCAAATTGAAAAAGAGAGAAATGAAAACATCTATGCAGGAAAAAGTGATGGGCCTGAGCGCAATGGAGCTTCAAAGAGATCTTACCTCAGGATATGACTGTAGCTTTTGTGTACGCGCCGGTGAGGTGGCCAATTGACTCGCAATATTTATGGAGAATCTTGTGTTGTTCGGTTTTTGGAGGCCTGGCAATGGAACTGCCGATGATGGTAGCAAAACAGTCAACGATTTTCGAGCACTTGTTTGTTGTTCGGGTGGCTTTTTATACAATGGATTTGTAAAAAGTACCAAGTCTTTGTCAGAGAATTGTTCAGCAAAATCCCAAACGGGTCGCAACACCAAATGATTCTAAGAATTGAAACGATTCAAACATTCGTAAATTGGAAAACTGTTTCACATGTTAATTCATTGAAAACTTTGTATATAGGTTTACCTTCCTGAGGGCGACTTGACGATCATGCTCTGAGTTGAAGAGGAATGTGTCAAAAATGGATAAAAATGCGGAATCCCATAATGTCGTTAAAAATGTTTCGGAAAATTCAAATTCACCAGGAAATTGCTGTAAGAGTTGCCATGTGCAATCTAAAAAAAGCAACAGCAATGGACTTTGTTCACTTGTATCAGTATTTATGACATGTCCGAGTCGATCACTGCAAAACAAGAGCGAAAAATACAGTTTGATGGAATGCTTGTGTTTTGAATTGATCCTGCAGGATGAAATGTACCTAAATGGATGACCGAGAGAAACCCAATCTTTTTGAATGAGTGATGCAAATCCGGCTAAAGTTCGGAAATATGGATCCAACAGAATTTGTGTCAAACTTGAAATCACACAGCACATGTCACGGCCGTCATTCTCTTGAAGAACCACTGTTCGTCCCTCCCGCATGGTATTCGCCGCTTGATATGAATACTTTAGACACAACGAAACGTATAGAAGCCAACATGTTTTGTCTAGATGCGTGTAGAACCGAATATCTTGTGTCTAGAAAAATGAGATTTGAGATCGAAATTAGATCGGACCAAGTTGAACATAATAAAATGAAAATTAACTGCTTCATTGAGGATTGACAAATTCAATCGAAGATTGAAAAATCTGCCAATTCAAAAAATTCCAATAGCTCCGGACACAGCTTTTTTGAGCAACGACTTACCATAAATTGGCGCGATGAATCCGGTGTGAACAAATCTCTCAGTTTTGTGTAACTTATTTGAACATCTTGATTGCTGGGTAAGTGTTTGCTCAATTCCATGATGGATGGTTCTACCATTGCTGGATCGCATTTCCGCACAATTTCTAGTATCAAATTCTCTTGCCGTGTATCATTGATCGTAGTCATTAATTCCGCCAGTCGCACTAGTGACACATTCCCCAAACTATACACCCAAATCGCAGCACGGCCATTTCGAAACGAATTCGATAATTTGGTATAGTTGTCTTCAGTTATATTTTTCGGTATGACAAAGTATGTGGGTAGTGATCCATTCGGGATAGCACCTTCCTGGTCCAACGACAGGACTTGCCAGTTCACTGCACCGCATCGATTCAACTCACATATCCAATCGATTTTTTTGTTATACATCGTCACATTTCTCAATGAATTGTAATATTTTTCACTAGAAATATTTATGCAATGAAACAGTGAACATGATATAGCCGGGAGGAATAAAATAAAGTAATAAGAAATCTAATTCCTCATTTATTTTTGTGGAAGAATAATTATTCCTTATTCAATCTTACTCAATGAATAAGAATGGAATAAGTAATTATTATTCCAATATTATAATAATGTAAAACATTATTCCAAATTATGCGTCAAGTTCTACCTTCATCTTATTTCTTTAAACTCTTTTTTATTTAAATATTTCAAAAATCATCGATCCAAAAAATGGCTGCATACTTGTCGAATTTATTAGCGCCGTTTGTAATGTGCATTTTTTTATTTTGTTGGTTTTTTTTGGAAAAAAAAGTTAAAAAAAAATACGACATGAGACATAATGTGAACCCAGATTTCGGTTTTCATTTGTGAATAAGAATGGAATGATTGTTAATTATTCCTATCTTATTCATTGAGTGAGATTGAAAAAGGAATAATACAGCATTTTATTCAAAACTCTGAAGAAATAAGATTTCCACTAAATATTTCAAAGTGACCCGGCTATAGAACATAATCAGCAGATAATAATTATCAAATGATACATTCGCATGATAATCCAATTAAAACTCACTTGTATTTATAACAAAACAGCAAATCATGTTGGTTTGGAAAGGCGAATTTGGTTAGAGCTTCTGCAATCCTCTTCCCCTGTCCCAACTCTGATCGTTTGAAGCTAAATTTTAGCATACGAAAATTCTGAAAGGCCATGGAATGCAGTTTATTACGTAAAATGTTATTGGGAATTCGTTATTTGGCTATCAATCAAAATGAATTATTTGACTTCAGTGAAAACAATAAAATTGTGAAGAGAAAATTATATATATATATATTATATATAATATAAATTTCCATAGAAACTTCTCCTTTATGAAACAAATTTATAGCTGCAATGCCAACCTTGCACACAATTTGTAGGCCTTCCAGCTTTGGATTGATTTTTGAATACGAATTTATCAATCGCTTCTTTCGATCAACTATTTGGTAGATACGGTCGATATTCTGCAGTGTTACATCATTTCGTTGCAGGAAAAAGTTCTCTTGATACGTAATATTCTGCAAAAAACGTAGCGTTATAAATTCTTTTTGCCATCGTGTTTTTCATGACACAAATCTGATTCGAACCTGATCATTGTCGCTGGTCAAAAATGACACCTTGAAATTTGTAACAACCAACAAACCACATAGGCCACCATTTTCGCGATCTTGGCTTCCGTTTGATAAAGTGGTGCTCAATGTGACATTTCTAGCGCTTGCCACTTCAAGTTCACCTATAAATTATAAGAGATTATTGAATCTGCAAAAAAAATCATTTATTTTTTTTGTAGCAATTGGCTACTAACCAAATGAATAATTTGTATAAATTTAAGTAATGCGATGAAAATGAGGGCGTTTATGTTCATTAAACACGCAAAACACACAATTCCATTCAATGTAAATAAACTCACCTGTCAAAAGCTTGGGCTTTAGTTTCTCTTGCAGCAACTCATTTTCGGTGAGGGTCTGAGAATAAACAAGCGAATAATGATAATGAACACAATTTATTGGCTAATGCACGAACAAAAAAACGACAAATGCATGGAAACTGCAACAAACCTCAGAGTCTAAATAGCTTGTAAAGTTATCTTTGACTTTGAAAGCGGATTCAGACATTGTTGCCACTATCGCTGAGTACATTCCACTTAAATCTATTTGATATATTTATACGTTGAAATGATTTGATGAGTAGTAATATGACTACAAACGGATCGACCACCTTTTGAATGTACGTTAAACAACGATCGACACGTTTATTATATCAAATTTAAAATAAAAACGAGGCGCATGCAACTGATATAGACGAAAATATGGTCCTCGCAACTTATCTCTGTGCTTTCCATTTATTTGTTGATAAACATAACCTTTACGCAAACGGATTTATCGAGAACGTAGTCACCGTTTTTGGAGCAGATATATTTGTATAGTTTATTCCATTTTTGTTTCGGTATTCTATTATTTTGATGAAGACGATATTATCAATTATTCCACAGAAATGTCATAACGAATAACTTGATTATATTGATTGCAACTAGCATCGATTTAGCGGTTCATTGATTTCTAAACGAATAGAATATTTCAGCGATTATTTGAAGTGAAAACATTTGATCTTTTGAAATTTTTTAATTGCTCCTCAAATTTTCTGCGCTTCTCTTTATTTTTTTTCTTTCTATAATTACACGACAGACGGTTGAATAAAATAGTAATGTCAACAGAGTTTGACAGATGAAGGTGCCACTAGTGTTGATCCGTTTCGAAGCGTTTCGTCCAGTTTTCGTTGAGTTTTTACGCGACCATTCGAAAATATGGAGCGAATTAAATCAGCGGATTTTTTTACGAAAGTATTTATTTGAACATGTTTTTTGCAAATTACGAAGATTAAATTTTATAAAATGTTTCATATAAAACTGCCATTTTCAAGATTTTCTTATTACGAATCCAAAATAATTTGACATATTTGATATGTGTGGACAACGCAGGTCAAACTTATAGTTGTAGAAATCTATTCAACGCCACTTTAGGCATTTCCATGAATAAACAAATTACAGTTTGTTTATATTAAAGGAATATTGAGACTGTTCGACACATGTTATCAATAGACGTTTAGCCAAAAAGTAGCATAAAAACAAGCCAGCCAAGCAGACTCGAAAAATCTACCGAAATGGAAAGAATTATTTCAAAGAATGTGATTACGGCCATTCCAGGCATTGGTGCAAAATATGCCAAGCGTTTGGGCGATGCAGGCATAAACAAGGTGGGGATTTTTTTCATCAGAAAAATTTATCACTTTCCTTCAAGAATAATTGTCAATTGAAATGAATGCCCCAGAATAAAAGTACATCTTTATTTTGCTACACGTATGAACCACACTCAGACGCGTGGCTTTTAGAAGCGAAACAAAATTTCGTTACGGCATGAAAGCGGTGCCTATTGTTGTTGTAATCCCGGCTTAGAAATCTGTGTGCAATTTTTATATGTTTCACTTTGAAAAATAATTTAAATTTTGTGGCGCTTCGATGAGATTTCTTCTTGAATTTCGCTTTTACTAGCAGCAGAATGAAGATGTACTTTTATTCTATGGCATTCAAATTTCAATTAAATTCTTCAAAACGAATGCAAGTAAATGAATGTTGAAACATGTTTTTGTGTGAAATTTAGCCACATGATTTACTAAAACAATATGAAAAATTGGAAAAAGATCCGCATCGCTTTGCATGTTGGATGAAAAAGCAATGTCATGCCAATTCCAGTCACATAAGGAAAACAATTGATGTCGTAAAGCTGATGAATGATAATATCGATCGAAAAGTTGGACAGGAAAATAAACTGAATATATCTACACCAAAACTGCTGCCATCTAGACCGAAGAAATATTTGCATACTTTCGATTCCAGCCAATTGACATCGCCAACAGTAACAAATGAATGTAAGGCACTCATAGGCAGCGAAACATCTTCCGATAACCCTTCGAAAATGCAAGTCAAGGCTCAATCTAAAGATGGCACTGAAAGAGATGTCCTTAATCAGCACCTACTCAAGATGCGGGAACAATTCTCGACCACGCACCACACAGCAAATCATAAAATGCTCGAACTGCAATCTGAACTCACCAAAATGCTGTACATGTCTCATGAATTGGATATTTTGGCTGATATGTTCAATTCAGAAGAAACTATATCGTTTTTCCAGCAAAATCTGGATCATTTGCAGAAAACTGTTAGATTGACTGAAAAAAAACTAAATGAAATAAATGCCAAGAACCACAAACTGGTTCAGCAAATCAATGGCACTGCAAAAAGACAGCATGAATTTAATGAAAAAACAATACACGAAATTGACGAGCGATTCGAACGTTGGGATGTAAAATTGGATGGCGTAATTCGAGAGATTTCAAGTCAAAATATCGAACTCACAGTGAGCTTGGAAAGAATTAAGAACGTGATTTTTTGCATCACATCAGTGATTGCCATAAAAGCATTTATAATTGATTTTATTATGTAATATGACACCGTTCCGTGTTAAATCTTAAATAAACAATTGTCTGCATTATTTTTTTCTGTATTTATTATTGTTTGCTTTATTCAAGTCAAAAAATCTCCTTCAGTGGACTTTCTATTTAGTGTCATATTCTATTGCCAAGTTTGGAGATTTTGCGTGACTTTTGACTATTTATGTGGCAAAACAATCATTTTAATCAACCGAAGTAGTTCTGAACTTGAATTATATCATATCGAATAGAAGGTGGCAATAATGAGGTAAAACAGGATAATGAGCAAGTGCAGAAAGCCATGGACTTTTGGAAATTCATGGCATTGATTAGTTCTGATACGGACGTGCCTTTAGAAGCTTATTTACAACATTCCTGAACGGATTTATTTTGATAATGTCTCAACATAAAATTAAACATAGATACAAAAATAAAAATAAATATTCACATCTAAAAAAAAATATACACAGCTTTCTTGTGTTGTATTTCGAGCGCGCCAACATTCATGGATTTTCCTACTTCGGTTTTCAGTATTTGCTGTGGATTGAAAAGTAAGGTTTGAGGCCATCATAATGATTGCTTTCTGTGAATAATAAAATTAAGATAAACATTTGCGCCAAAAAAGTCATTTTTCACACATATTTGCAATGATCAAATACACGCGTAACGTAGCTTGATTCGAAATCTCAAGTTTAAGCGCTTCTGAATATATTTTGAAAAGCCTGTTTTGGACCTAAATAAAAAGTTAGAATTCAAATTAATTTCACATTTACGCGAAAATGGGTCTTCATTGTGAATAGTAACCCTTTTAATTTTCAGCTCATTTGGATCATGTCTTCGGGTAGTTCAATTGGGATCTAGTCATTAAATGGAAGTTTTTTTTCAATATAATTACGAAACATTTGTATGGGGACTATGTTTTTATACGGGAAATAATCTTAATTCTTATCGGAATATCTTCAAATTGTGTACAACGTTTACAACTGAATTTTCTCATTAAGAAGATCCTAGAAGTTTCATAATGACACGATGTAAAATAAACACAGCCACTTTGTGTGAAATTTTGTATTGCTGAACATGACGTTCAATGCTGTAATTGTTGCTTTCGAATCGGAATCCCACGTTCAAATATCCACAAATATGTGCATTTCAAAATATATTGCATTTTTCTTTGATATTTGAGAATGTCGACAGATTTTGGTAGATAAATGCATTTACTCATTCGAAATATCTGCCAATATTTGCGCTTTCTGGGAGCGTGTAATTCCCCTCTTAAGAAATAATCATAACTCTATATGCAAATTTGTAGTTATCAATAAAAAATCCGTAAACTTGCAAACCCCTGGGCTTTAAGGAAATGTGCAGAAATGTCATTTTAACGTATATTGGGTGAACAAATGAATTTTAAAGGATTTACAAGAGATGATATACTAGCACTATATCGCATCGGGCAATCTTGTAACTATCTTCATGTCAAAGCATCATCATTACTCATCACTTTTCAGCATCTGTCATTTCACCGAAGTGTAAACAACATAGTTTTTGTGTGCCCCGAATATGTCAACTTTTGTTCCATCAAAACACAATTTGCGGGAAGGATTACTTCTTTGCTTTCATTTGAAGAAATCTGCAGCTGAAAGTCGTCGTGTGCTGCAGGAAGATTATGGGGATCATGCTCCATCGATTTCCACTTGTGAGTACTGGTTTAGACGATTTAAAAGTGGTGATTTTGATACGAACGACAAAGAGCGTCCGGGAGGCCCACAAAAGTTTGAAGATGTTGAATTGGAGGAATTACTCGAGCAAGATTCATGTCAAACGCAAGAAGAACTTGCAGAATCATTGGGAGTTACTCAACAAGCTATTTCCAATCGCTTAAAAGCCTTGGGATTCATCCAAAAGGTAGGAAATTGGGTGCCGTACGATTTGAAGCCGAGAGACGTAGAACGGGGTTTTTGCATGTCTTAATAACGCAAGATGAAAAATGGATTTATTACGACCATTCGAAACGTAAAAAAGCGTACGTGAAGCGCGGCCAACCCGGCCCATCGACGCCGAAGCCGAATATTCATGCGGCCAAGGTGATGCTCTGTATTTGGTGGGATCAGAAGGGTGTGCTGTTTTATGAGCTGCTAAAACCGGGTGAAACTATTACTGGGGAACGCTACCGACAACAACTCATCAAATTGAATGCAGCAATCAAGCAAAAACGGCCAGAATGGGCGACCAGACATGAGTCATTGATTTTCCATGATGACAATGCTCGGCCACATCGAACTCAAGAGGTCAAAAATTATGTGAAAAATGTTGGATGGGAGCCGCTACCCCACCCGCCGTACAGCCCAGACCTGGCACCTTCTGACTACTATCTATTTCGATCCATGCAGAATGCCCTTGCCGGAATACGGTTCACTTCAATCGACGGTATCAAAAATTGGCTCGATTCGTTCTTTCGCTCAAAAGATGAGGACTGGTTTTGGCAAGGAATCCATAAATTGCCAAAAAGATGGGAAAATGTTGTGGCTTCAGATGGACAATACTTTGAATAAAATATATTGTACCAGCTTTTCAAAATAAACTCTCTAAATTAGAAAAAAATCCTTTAAAATTTATTTGTTCACCCAAAACGAGACCATTTGTTTGTAATTAAGATGCCATAAGCGTACATATTAATTTTTGATTTGTATAACTTATTTCTGTCAAAATATCCGACAGACTATTTTGGTTGGCGCTGGTAGTTGCTGCCTTTTTTTCAACCGTTCTTATGGGCTTGTCATCGTTGAATCGATATGAAACTAAAAGTACCGTTGTTTCTATTGAGAGAGATCATTATTATTGGAATACATCTTTGCCGAGTTTTACAATTTGCCCAAGTTTAAATCGGATTGATAGGGGTCTTTTTGAGAAGTATTGCAAAGAGCATGGCATTGAAGGACAATCAAAAACTGAATTTTACGAATTTATTGAGTCGATGGCAAATGCCACTTATGATTCATTCCATTTGATCAAAAATTACAGCAGCATTAGAGTATTAATTCAACACATACAGCTGTTTGAGAAACTAGAACTTATAAGTCTGTTTCATTGATTTTCAGAGACTAGAAATTGATCCAAAAGACTATATGATGCTAATATATAATCTGTCACTGGATTTATTGAGAGATGTGCAGGGTGAATTGAAAATCCGTGCATTCCGAAATCTAGATTTCATTGGAAGCGAGCAAATTTTAACAGAACAAGGAATTTGCTACATTTCAAACAGTTTTTTGGCACCATATTTATCGGCAAAGTAAGAATTAATCAAAAGGTAGATCTTCTACGATTGACATTTTGAACTTGGACCACGATTTCAGACATTATTTAACTGGTGTAAGGCCACAGACACTAAAGTCACTGGATTTCTATGAGGATCGCAACTTCTTTGAGGTTATAGGTGGAAATCTCTTTGATGGTGATAAAAGCTATAGCATGGTTGGTTTTACTGGTGCTGTAACGGTATTTGAATATGAATTTGATACGAATTTATTTTTTACGTTGTGTTTAAGGTTGCATTCAGACTTTTCCTAAGACAAAAACTCATTTAAATTTTCATAATTACTTGTTGTTGTTTTCTCAAGATATATATTCATAGTTCTTTTGAGACAATGAACATAGCAAAAATGAAATACTATGCAAGAAATTCGTATGAATTTTTGTGTTCGTCAACCGAAATAGTAGCAGATCATGATTTCCAAAGGTAAATATTCATAGAAATATTATAAGAACCATCTCTTCAGCGGAAAAGCATATTAAAAAAACGTGTATGAAAAATTCTTCAAAAATATTTAATCAACGTAATGGACAAATATTGCAGGGATACAAGCATATCGCAGCGAAAATGTCGGTTTAACTCTGAATCAAATCTAACACATTATTCAATTTACACGCGAGGACTGTGTTTGCAGGAATGTCGCCTGGAAATGGTTTACAAAATGTGCGGTTGTATTCCGCATTTTTATCCAAACAGAAGTGAATCACACATTAATTTTATCCATCTAAATGATTAATTAAAATGATTTTTTGTGCATTTTCAAGGCCAAAGCCGGTGTGCTCGTATCAAGTTCTGATTGATTGTGTGGGTCCGAAGAGGCAAGTATTGATGGAGCTTCGCACAATAGAACATGGTCAAATAAAATCGATCAATTGTGAGTGTCTGCAAAACTGCGTTGATTCGGATGTTTTTATAAATTCGTATAAAGTGCTAGTCGATACCAACGAGTTGCTTGGTACGATTGGAGGAATCGTAGTTGTTCGCGAGTATCCCCTTGTGCGCTACAAACGCAAAATTCTATTTTCTTTTACAGATCTCCTCGGTAAATTATTTGTTTATTTTTAAAAGTATTAGCAGACTGATTCCCCACTTTTTTTATTTTACAGTGTCATTTGGAGCAGCAGCTTCGTTTTGTACTGGATTTTGTGTGCTTGGTATCATCGAGATTGTATACTTTTTCACACTTCGATTGTTCTGGCATTTTTTGGGTAGGAAGGTGCAGCCCATTGAATTAAGTTCAATCAGCAAAAAATATGACATTTGAATGATAGAAACACATAGAAATGACGACCGTGTGCCACGATTAGTGATGATTTTTTTATAAAAGTTTTGGCAGTTTGTTGCATCAGTCTATTTGTTAAAGTGCCTGTATCATCGAATGGCAGATATATACTTTAAATTTAGCACTGTGTAACTGACAGAGCCCCCGTTCGACATCTGTGTGAAATTAACTCTGTGTGACAAGATGGATGCTTGTAATTGTTGAAAGAAATTTCAATTCGTGACTTACAATTTTTGGGGTGTTTTTTCGCTTATTTTCTGTTCAAGCTAATAAGATATATGAAAAAAAAATTCAATAGTTCTCCTGGATCTACTCATCAAGACGCTTCCTGTTAGGAGTGTAGAGTCAATATGGGCTTCTTAAAAAATAATATTCTGAAAGTTTCATTATGATACAATGCGAACTAGACATAGTCCCCATACAAATGATTCTTAATTATATTGAAAAACAGCCCATTTATGGATTAGACCTCACTGGAGCTACCCGAAGACATGATCCGATTGAGCTGAACATTAATAGGTTTCTTTCCCGAATGAAGACCAATTTGTGTGTTCATTTTCATTCAATTCTAATCTCAATTTTTTGAGCTATCGTGCTAACAAATTTTTGCGTAGAACGGAGAACGTACCACACACGGAAAAGAGCAATATTTATAACAATCTTATTATAAATAGATTCATCTGGGAGTGGGTTTTCGTGGATTTTCAAGATCGATCAGACTCCCTCTGGAAAATGGTCTAGTCCACCCAGATGTATCTAGTAGTAATAAGATTGTAATAAAAAAACGTTTCGCAACTTTTTGTTCGATAATACTATACCATCTGCTATTAATGTCTAGAAAGCACTTTTGCTAGCAGACTGTGTCTGCAATCGAAAGCAAAACACAAAATTATTTATATTAAACTTTGTTACGCAGTATACATGGCCATGCAAGCAATAAACAAACGATACATTTTAAGTAAAAAAATTGTCAAAAGTACGACTACTTGTGGTTTTTCCAATCTATAATTATTTTTACGTTCATTTACATTTGTTTGCTTATTGCATGGCCATGTATTCTGTGGCACAAAATTTGATATCAATGATTTTGTGTTCTGCATTCGCTTGCGGAAAGAGAATTCACCTCGAAAATAGTCATTTTATTACTTTTCTGCACACACCACTGACTGTAGTAAAAGAATTGCGATCGGTCCAAGAAATTCAAAACGTCCGGAATAAGTTTTCTATGCGCTTTTAACCTAAAAGACGATTGCATCCATTCCCGGAGAATTTTGTTGTCCATGTGTGGTACGTTGTACGCAACATTTTTTTTAACACGATAGCTCAAAAAAGTGATATTAGAATTGATTAACAGCAATTAACGCACGGATTGGTCTTCATTAGGTCGGCTCAATCGGATCATGTCTTCGGGAAGCTCTAGTGGAGTCGAATCAAAAAATGGGCTGTTTTTCAATATAATTAAGAAAAATTTGTATGGGGACTATGTCTAGTTCGCATTGTATCATAATGAAAATTTCAGATTATTATAATAGGTGTTTCGGAAAGTTCGGTTCCGTTTTCAATATATGGATCCATTGGCTATATAGTTATTAAAATGATGGCGGAATGTTGTTGTTTTAAGAAGGTTAGACATCTGTCAACAATAATCAGTCAAGAGAAGTTTACATTTCGTACAGTAACAAACTTTGTTTTTCTAACAAAAATGGCAAAATACAAACCAAATAAACAGTATTTGCGCGAAGTTTTATTATTCTATTTTAATGGTGGTAAAAGTGCAGCGGAAGCACATAGAAATATTGTGGAAGTTTATGGTGAAATAGCTCCAACCGATAAGTCATGCAGAGAATGGTATCGGCGCTTCAAACAAGGTGATTCTGATGTTGAAGACAGAGAACGATCGAGACGGCCAAAAAAGTTTGAAGATGCAGAATTGCAAGCATTATTGGATGAAGACTCAACTCAAACATTGAAACAATTGGCAGAAACATTGGAAGTTTCCCAATCCACCGTTTCTGAACGTTTACATGCATTGGGAAAGATCAAAAAAGAAGGAAAATGGGTGCCTTATCAATTGAAAGAAAGAGACATCGAAAGACGAAAAACCATCTGCGAAATTTTGCTTGATCGGTTCAAATTAAAGTCTTTTTTGCATCGAATTGTTACTGGCGATGAAAAGTGGATCTATTTCGACAATCCCAAGCGCAAAAAATCATGGGTAGACCCAGGCCAACCATCAACATCACAACCAGTACACAATATTCATGGGAAGAAGACTTTGCTGTGCATTTGGTGGGATCGGAGAGGACCTGTGTATTATGAGTTGCTAAAACCTGGTGAAACGATTACTGCTGATCGCTACAGACAACAATTAATCAAATTGAACTAAGCATTGAAGCGAAAACGACCAGAATGGGGTGATCGAACACACAAAGTGATTTTGCTTCATGACAATGCTCGGCCTAATATTGCACAACCGGTGAAAAACTATTTGGAAAACATCAAATGGGACGTACTACCCCACGCGCCGTATTCACCAGACCTTGCTCCATCAGACTTTTACTTATTCCGATCGATGCAGCACGGACTTTCCCAACAACACTTCACTTCGTACGAAGCAGTGAAAAATTGGCTTGATGGATGGTTAGCCTCAAAAGATGAGAAGTGGTACTGGGACGGAATCCATGAATTGCCAAAAAAATGGGAAAAAGTCCTAGCTAACGATGGCAAATACTTTGATTATTGAATTCCTTCATTTTGTTATTTAAATAAATGCGTAAAAAACACAAAAAAACGGACCGAACCTTCCGAAACACCTATTATTTTTATTTAAAAAATAAGTCGCAAAAAATTTCAAGTCATTCCGATGAGACTTGGGAAATATTTAATATGGCAGCTATGTTCTTCAAAGTTCGAACGAAACAGTGCAAATTAAAATGAATTTGATTCTTATTGCTCCAAGTAACAAGATTCATTTTTGAAACCATTCTCAAGCAGAATCTTCAATTTCTCTCTCTCTCTCTCTATCTCTCTCTCTTTCTCTCTCGATACTCGATACTCGATACTCGATACTCGTCTTTTATTTTACTACAAGAATCTATATTTTCACGAACTTTTGTGGGGTTTTTCAAAACTAAAATAATAATTCGAAGTGAACATCAACAATGGCTATAATAAATAGTTCTCGTCTCGCTATTGATGAGTAAGAACCAAATACCAGTACATTCGCAAACATGGTGGGGCTGATTTGTAGTATTAATTAATCCTGAATCTCATCCTAATGACTTTTGATTTGTTGTGAATTATTCTCATATTTACATGATTAACGGAGAGGCGAGTGAGGCGAGATTTCCGGGCCCCGGCCTCCAGGGGGCCCCCAAAAATCCGATCAAAATGTGCAAGAAAAACACAAAACCATTTTATTGTAAAAAAAAATTTTTACTCTACACTTACCCAATTTACTACATCTCAAATAATGAATCAAAGAATTTAGAATCTATATATGTTTGATTGCAAAGTTGACACATAATAATTGGTTTATAATTTATATTGCCTTCTTCCGGCACTTGGCGTGTACAAATGTTTCAATGATGTCGTCCACATTCAAACTTTCTAAAATATCCGTTTCAATTGAAAATAGTGCAAGCGCATTCAACTTATCTTCAGACATTGCGTTTCTTAAGTAATTTGTAATATACTTTAATTTAGAAAAAGAATGTTCGTCAGATACATTTGTAATGAATAAACACAAGTATATTCTTAAAATTATTTCGATATTTGGAAAAATCGAGAGTAAGTCCTCGTCAATGATGGTTTCATAGATTGATTTATGTGATGGCTTGGAATCGCCCGAAAAGAAATAAGTTTTTGCAAACTGACATTCACCAAATAATTCAGTTTCATCAAGCTCTTTTTATGCAGTGGAAATTCCCTCAATTGTCATGTGATTTAAATGAATGAGAAAAGAAAAGTTATTTTTCAGACGACTGTTAACAGCACAACGTTGATTTAAATAAGTAATTAATTTGTCAACGATCGGAGAAAATGTTGTATCAAAAAGTTGCTGCTTTTGGTTCTCAGGATCTTGTGTATTTTGGCTTCTTGTCCGTGTTTGAATATCATCGCTTTGTTGCTTATTCTGCACATCTTCGAACAAATTGACTGCTTCGTCAAAAACCAAATCGAATTCCGTTTTTCACGCTGACGCTAAGGTCCAGGTCAGATTTTTGTAAATGGACATGGACTCGATCAAATTCAATCAAAATTCGTTTCCAGATAATGAGCATCAATATATTGTTGAATTTGCACAGTTTGTTGATAAAACCACGGGCTATCGCTTTATTTTCATCAGTTTGTGTACTGTTTTCTGACGTTAAAGATTCAAGCACATTCACAACATTCATATAACTTGAATGCAGCGCTTTAATAACGTCATATTTTGCCGACCATCTAGTTCCCGTTGCTCGCTTCAAGGAAAATTCACCTTTTTTGGTTAATTGAGATTTCAATTGATCGATATTCAGAATAAACGAAATGATGATACACATTTTCAACCATCTGGGAAAATTCAGTTGCTCCACTGTTTTTCGAAATTGCGTTTTTTCCTACCAAATTTAATGAATGCGCTGCACACGGTATAAAAATGGCCAAAGGCTTGATATCAGATATGTTTGTTTGTAAACCACCATATGGGCCGGACATATTACTCGCGTTGTCATAAGACTGACCTCGACAGTCCATGATGTTGATTGTATTGTCAGTCAAAGATTTTTGAACGGTGTTAGAAAGTGACTGCGATGAATGTTCCGTGATTGTAATAAACTCCAAAAATCTTTAAATTGGTAAACCATTTTTCACGTATCGAATACAGAATGATAACTGATCCGCGTGCGATATATCTGGTGTCGAATCGACGCTGATTGAATAATATTGCAACTTCTTTACTTCATTTATTATTATGTCTTTTACATGCTTAGCAATCAGCATGATAAATTCATCACAAATATTTGCTGATAGATATGATGCTCGTCCTGAAGCAAAAAAAACAATAAAGATATGATTTAGTAGTTGTTCACAATCAACATAAAATTCTGTTCACCTTTTCCTTTATTTCCATATCGTGATAAATGTGACGATTAAAGTGGGTCGAATTCACACATTATTATTATTATTATTTATTATTTATTATTTATTATTTATTATTATTATTATTATTATTATTATTACTATTATTATTACTACAAAAAATCTATTCCTTCTTTCATTCACTAAGTCAATTAGTGTGCATAAACAGTGTACTAAATACTAACATTAATGAAAAAAACTATAGCTATATTAGCTGTCATCATCCAATCTAATGACAAAATTTGAATTTTGACCCCGAAAATCTAAAATTTTGTGAGGGAGGTAGTCCTATATCTCATCGGAATGACTTGAAATTGTATGACTTTATTTTATCATAAAAAATAATATTCTGAAAGTCTCATTATGATACAATGTGAACTAGACATAGTCCCCTTACAAATATTTCTTAATTATATATCGAAAACCGACCCATTTTACTTTTTCGCACACACCACTGTGTGTGGTAAAGGTATTGCGATCGGTCCAAAAAATTCAAAATGCTCGGAATAAGTTTTCTATGCGTTTTGAACCTAGAAAAAACGATTGCAACCATTCCCGGAGCAATTTTTTGTCCGTGTGTGGTACGTTGTCCGTTGTACGTTGTCCGTTGTACGCAAAAATTTGTTAATACGATAACTCAAAAAATTGACTATAGAATTGATCAAAAATTCACACACACATTGGTCTTCATTAGGAATAGTAACCTATTAATTTTTAGCCCAATCGGATAATTTTTTCGGGTAGCTCTATTGGAGTCGAATGGAAAAATGGGCTGTTTTTTTCAATATAATTAAGAAAAATTTGTATGGGGACTATGTCTAGTTCGCATTATATCATTATGAAACTTTCAGAATATTAATTTTTATGAAAAAAATAAGTCATGTAAAATTTCAAGTCATTCCGATGAGATTTGGGACTACCTTCCCTGCAAAATTTTCGATTTTCGGGGTCCTCTCGTGGTCGAAACAAAAAAATTTTATGGCGACTATCTTAAGTTCACATTGTTTCCTATTGATACTTTCAGGATATTATTTTTTCATGAAAAAAATGACTCATGCAAAATTTCAAGTCATTCCAATTAGATTAAGGACTACCTCCCCTGCAAAATTTTCGATTTTCGGGGTCTTTTCGAGGTCAAAACGAAAGATTTGTATGGCGACTATCTTAAGTTCACATTGCAACAGATTGAAACTTTGGGTATATAATTTTTTTATGAAGAAAATAAGTTTTACAAAATTTCAAGTCATTCCGATGAGATTTAGGACTACCTGCAAAATTTTCGAATTTTGGGGTCCTCTCGGGGTCGAAACGAAAATTTTGTATGGCGAATACCTTTAGTTCACATTGTATCCTATTGAAACTTTCAGGATAATATTTTTTTTCGAAATAAATAAGTCACACAAAATTTCAAGTCATTCTGATGAGATTTGAGACTACCTCCCTCACAAAATTATCAATTTTCGGGGCTAAATTAAAATTTTGTCATTAAATTGGATGAAGTATTTGTGATTTTCTAATCTGTGTTTTTTCATCAAATTGAATGCTCATTACAAGCGTTCTGTGCTTGTATGGAATTGAAGAGCTATTCGAGAGTATTCCAATTGACCGCGCCATCTTATTTTACATAGGTGAACTCAATTTAGATCCATTGTAATATGAACAAAATTCAATATTGATACAAATAATAAAAACAAATAAGCTATTGAAACGATTGAAATATCACATCAATACTACTGCCCAATAGATGGCACTGGAGAATAGATATGATTAAAATGTCTCAAATAGCACGGTCCCCTTAGCTCATTAACTTTTTATCGAAAGTTATACATAACATAAATGTGGAATCATACTATTCGTTGGCATGAATTGAAAGTTCACATCAGAGTGAACTAATCTTAATTGTTATTAACAATTCAAAAATAGAGAACGTTGAAGTAAAAATTAGGAACTGAGATGTCTATTCGTTTTTTATTAAAATTTAAATTTTAATCACATGATGTGTAATGACTTGAAATTCGATCTCATTGTAATAACTTGAAATTTTCTGTGATTTATTCTCAAAGTTGCATGATGATTCGATAAGAAATCAACATAAATCCAATACAAATGCATAGCAACCAATGAAAAACGCGTAAACCCGAACAATTCCGGGAAATGTACGGAAAAGTTAGTTTTACGTACGTAAGACCATTTATTTTGATTCGACTCCACTAGAGCTACCCGAAAAAATTATCCGATTAGGCTGAAAATCAATAGGTTTCTATTCCTAATGAAGACCAATGTGTGTGCAATTGCTGATGAATTCTAATCTCAATTTTTTGAGTTATCGTGTTAACAAATTTTTGTGCACAACGGACAACGTACCACACACGGACAAAAATTGTTCCGGGAATGGTTGCAATCGTTTTTTCTAGGTTCAAAACGCATAGAAAACTTATTCCGGGCGTTTTGAAATTTTTGGACCGATCGCAATACCTTTACCACACACAGTGGTGTGTGCGGAAAAGTAATAAGTAGAAAATTTCATACTGTGTGTGCATGAATGAAATTTGTAGAGGAAAGTAATCAATTTCGGACACTGAGTAAGTTCGTAGCTCTTAAATATCCATTTTTTGCTTCGGAAAATTGATTAACAGAAAAAACAACAACAAGCATTTATAAACCATTACAGCCTTCCAGCGTCTGGTCCGTTTTACGAAACAAATTGCCTCATATCCCTAACGATACCTCTCCACAAGCCCCGACCGAGAGCGAAGGTTTGAGTTTCATCACACCATTCATATCCCCTCGCATTCAAATCATATTTAACCGAATCTAAATAACGTCTACGTGGTGCAACCCTAACTCACGGCCCATAAGCTTCGGCGAACAGAATCCGTTTCGGTAATCACCCTTCTCCCATGCGTTTTACATGACCAAACCACCTCAGTCTGGATTTTCTTGCTTCCTCCTCAACAATCAACGTTTGAATCCCCCGAATCGTCTCATTTCGGATTCTATTTTCCCACTGATCGTGGCGTCAGACTCCTGAAACCATTCTCAACATTTTCATATCAGACGGCTCTCGCTACCATATAGAATAGTTGGTCTGAAGATTGACCCGTGAATCAACATTTTTGTTTCTGTACTCAATTCACGTTTATTGAAAACGTGTGATCTAAGTTGCGCTACTATTTTATTTCCATTAACCCTACGCTGTTCAAACTCTTTATTAAACTTGCCATCTTCCGAAAAGATACAACCCAAATATTTGAATTGGTAAACTTGTTCCAACAAGTTGCCATTCAATGTGCAATGAATTGGCTTTCGAGTTTTGCCCACATGCATAACTTTAGTTTTGGTGCCGCTTATGGTCATTCCGAAGTTCGTACAAGCCTCTTCCAAATCTCTGATACTTTCTTGCTGCTTTACTCTTTGCGTACAAACTTTTAATTGCTGTGAGAAGGTAACCATATTCACACCATATTTGGTCAAGTGGGACCACAACTTAGATCTGGGAATGCAGTCATTGAGTTTCTTTACATCCACGAAACAGAAGTATAGTTCTCAATATCTTTCAAGGAATTTCTCCATTAGTTATCTCATATAGAAAATTTGATCAACCACCGCAAATTCCAGACAGAAAATCATATATTTGGTAGGAGAATCTAGATGACTGTACGAAGTACACAAATATATTGTATATAATTTCATTCCATTCATTTGAAAGTTATCGTTGTGGATGTTTGGTTCAAAATCCAAGTCGTTCCGAAGAAATCAATTCTTTCAATATGTTTTCAAATTATGAATTATTATTCAATTTGAATTTGATATGTGCAACAAAAAACAATGGACTTTCTTCGAAAACATTTTAATTTTTAATGACAAAATTGTCTTTGTGGTCAAAACATCTTGATACTTGCCGTGGGTAGGACATATTATTAAAGTTTGAGTATTTAGTGGAATCTTATCGCATTTCTATTTATGAAATAAAACTGGTATTTGCTTGAAATACAAGATTCGAATGAATGCTTTTGATTTTGTTTACGTTCATACAATTAGTTTTTTTTCCATTGTGGAGAGTGCATACTGCACACCGTGCAGCCTGCACAGGGAAACTTGAAATGTATTTGTAGTTAAAATTGGGATGGCTAAAGTAGGTATATATTGCAAGCGGACGAAGTAATACATTCAATTTTGACTCTTAATCCAAAGTGAATTAATTCATCAAAATGAAATTCATCGTTGCTTTTGCTCTTCTGTGTGTTGTCATTGTACATGCTAAAAACGATATGGAAAGTAAGTCAGAACTTGTTACATATTAAAATAAATTTAGTAAAATATATTTTATTCGATTTCAGCTATCGATTCTGTCCATCAAGAGGGTTCTGGTTCTAATATTGAACAACCTTTTGGAAGCGGTAATGTCCTTAACCCGTATGAATAGCTCATGTCGATTTCTTCTATTTTATGTTGCCTGCGTGCTTTCCGTTTGACATGTAATTATTTATAATGCATTGAAGGGCGTACGGAAAGCAACATAGAGTGTAAAAGAGAAGAAATGAGCGTGAGTTGTCTACATGATTTTTTCTCGTTCAAACAGAACGAATTAGTTCAAATTAAAGAAAAGTTGTATAAATTTTACATAAAACGTTGTACATAGTAGTTTAATTCATAAATCAAATAAAATCCTTATTCAAATGTTCATAAATCACAGATGAAACTGACAAATCGACTGAGGATCGATTTGGTCCATTAGGAATTGGTGGCCTTGGCGGTATCGGCGGTATCGGCGGTATCGGCGGTCTTGGCGGCTATGGCGGTTATGGCGGCCTTGGCGGCCTTGGCGGCCATGGTGGCCTTGGCGGCTATGGCGGCTATGGCGGCCTTGGCGGCCATGGTGGCCTCGGCGGCTATGGCGGCTATGGTGGCATTGGCTTTCGTCGGTGAAAAAAATCTTAATAATCAACAAATGAATGTGAAATGTTGTATCATTTAACATAAGTTTCTTTCCTTCGATGTATTTCTCAAGTTTTTACGATATGTGCAGAAATATTTTTCTAAAATTTTATTTTAATTTTTGTAATATAAAGATTGTGAATAAATATTCACAGTGTTAAACGAAACATAAACACAGAAATATGTGTCACATTCTTTTAGTCACACAATCATAAGTGCAATAACGTGCAATTCACAAAGCATGAAAAAATGAATGATCGGGTTTGTATGCAAAATCTCTCGATATGTAGCAAAAAAGGAACTTTATTCATTTGGTAGGATCAAACCAGGTTACATATAAAGTTTATCTGCGGACATCAAAATATAAATGATTTTTTAGGCACTTTCAATGTATGGATCTATCGGAAGAAATCGCACGAACAACTTGTTTTCTTCTCTATGTTGGTGTTATTTTTTCTATATATGGAAAGAATTTATTTATTTTATTTATTACGAATCCTTAATTTATACCAATATGAACAAGAGCTACGCACTAACATAAAAATGCGGTCATTACATAAATATTAAATAAGTATTTGTCAAGCTTGTTTGTTACCGAATTAGCCCACGGTGAGCCTTGGAGTTTAAGCGTAGATAAAAAACAATGTCTTTAAATGATAAGACTTCGGGTTGATTGCGCGATTGATTGATTCATTTGCTATGGCAATTGCAAAATCCTGTAATTAATTTTTACTAAAGCCTAAGATGAAGTTGAAACCAATCTTTAATCAAATAAAATGTCTAACATACGTAAAACTAAGTAGTTTTTAACTTATGGACAAGTCTTCGGGTATTCGGAATACGTTGGAAATCTTATTCTTTCGTGAAGGAAATAAGTCGAACTAAATTTCAAGTCATTCCGATGGGATTAGAGAAAAATAAAAATTACAAATCAGCCAATTGTTATTTTGTTCTCACTCACCAACGTTTAGAAGCGATGATAATGATGTATGATTAAAAAACCAGGAAATTGGGTGCCGTAAAAATTAAAACTGAGAGACGTAAAAAATGTTTTATCACGTTTGAATTGCTGCCTTACTTGCAAATATGAGAGGGATTTTGGTATTATGATGAAAAGAAAAACGACCACAAACGACCGAAAGTCACGACAAAGAATTTCTCCAGCGATAATTTACATTTTGCCACATATTGCGAAGCAAGTCAAAAACTATTTGGATACGCTTCGGTGGATAGCCCACGTGATTTATTCGCCAAATGTTGCTCCTTCTGATTACCATACGGCTCGGTTGAGCAGCACTTCCATTCTTTCGAAGAAGATAAAAATGGTTCGATTCGAAAAGATGAGTAGTTCTTTAAATGATGAATGCATTCATTTTGGTTGCGAAATAAATGCAATTTTTTGGCAAAAAAAACGGACCAAATAAATTTCTGCTCTCAATGAAATGTGGCAAGTGATCTTTGGGCTGACACAATAATGTGAAATTAAAAATCGAATCGTAAATAAATAGAAATAAAGTTATTTCCAAAAATAATAATCAATTCCAAATGTGTTTTTGAACTATGAAACATTGAACTAGAATGTGTCTGGTAAAAACAACAAAAATCCTCAAAATTATTGAATCAATGCTTACGGAATACTATGTATAGATTGTGTATTGGATTTTCCCACAGAGCAAATACAATATATTTATACAGTAAATCGGCTAAATTTTTTGATCCGGATTGCGTCGCAGCTCATGACCAATCTGAATTAGGGCAATAACTTAAACTTATCGCTAGCACAGTTTTAAAGTTTTAAGAGAATACACCATCCAAAAGAAGATCGATATCGCTACACCGATGGCACTTACCCTCTATTTATTTTGAATTTATCGCATGGTTTCTTCTTGTATTGCACCGATATTTCTTTGAAAATAATCTAATTTTGGATGACAAAATGGCCTTTGTGGTCATATTTCGAAACGTCTTGTTACAATGCCGTGGGCAAGACATTTTGTTGAAGTCTGCGTATTTAGTGGAAACGTATTGTTTACCAAATTAAACCGGTATTTTGTGGAAATGCTTGCTTTAAATGAATTTCATTGTTAGTGATGATGTATTAAGTGACGTTCATAAAATTACCATGCTTTTTTAGCTTGAGAAGTACAAGGGGGAACCTCAAATGTATTTGTGAATCAAATTTACATGGCTAAAGTATAAATTGCAGGCGAAGGAAGTAATAAAATCAATTGTAATTTCATTTCCAAAGTGAATTGTATCGTTGAAAATCAAAATGAGATTTATCATTGCTTTTGCACTTCTGTACATTTACACTGTATATGCGCAAGGAGATGTGGGCAGTAAGTCAAAATTTGTCAGATAATAAAATCAAATAAGTCTAATGTATTTTTTTCTCGTCCAGCTTTATCAATAAATGAACGACCTATTGATTCTGACCATCAAGAGGGTTCGGGTTTTAATATTGGAGAACAACCTATTGGAAACGGTAAGACTGTCAATGAATTGAGTTTTGGCTCAGATAAAAGAATTAAATAATTCTTTTAAAAGAATTAAATAATTGGAACCGAAGAAAGTTACAAAAATGATAGTTTAAGTAAGTAAATTTTTATCAATTACAGGTGAGTCTAACGATAAGGTGACCTCAGGTATGGAAACTTCAGATCGTTTTATATTTGGGCATCACCGTCCCTTTGGTCATCATCATGGCATTGGTGGCTTTGGCTTCCCCTATTCAGGTGGTTATGGCTATGGTCCTCTAGGCTTTGGTCGTTAAAAACGAGAACAGTTTTAAATAAATGTACAGAATTACGTGGAAATTCAACATAAATGGCTTTCTTTGTATTTGTCTCTGAATTTCCTACAATTTATGAATAATTAGCGTTTAAGAACTATTTTTCAATTGTTCCATTCCGGTTAGAATAAAAGTATGGCCGAAAAAATCAATTTATATGTTAAATAAATAAAATCACTGTGTGTGGTAAAATTATTGCGATCGGTCCAAAAAATTCAAAACGCCCGGAATTAGTTTTCTATGCGGTTTGAACCTAAAAAAAAACGATTGCATCCATTCCCGGAGAATTTTGTTGTCCGTTGTACGCAAAAATTTGTTAACACTCTAGTGGAGACGAATCAAAAAATGGGCTGTTTTCAAAATAGTTAATAAACATTTGTGTGGGGACCATGTCTAATTCGCATTGTTTCCTATTGGAACTTTCAGAATATTATTTTTTGATGAAAAAATATTTATCATACAAAATTTCAAGTCATTCCGATGAGATTTAGGACTACCTCCCCTACACAATTTTGGATTTTCGGGGTCTTTTCCAGGTCGAAACGAAAAATTTGTGTGGGGATTATTTTAAGTTCACATTGTCCCGAATTGGAACTTTCAGGATATAATTTTTTATGAAAAAAAATAAGTCATACGATATTTCCAGTCATTCCGATGCGATTTGGGAAATATTCCTTCGAACGAAATAGTGTAAAGTTCAAGGTTCAACGTAAACGTCAAATGAATTTGAATCTTATTGCTCCATGTAATAATGCTCATTTCTGAAATAAATAACACCATTCTCACGCAAAATCTTCAAATTGTCTCTATCTGAATACTCTCAGAAAAAGTTTTTAGCGATTTGACAAAAAAAAAAAAAAAAATTGTTGTCTTTTATTTCACTATAAGAATCTATATTATCACGAGTTTTTGTAGTGTTTTTTTCAATAATTAAGTAATAATTCAATATCAAGATCAACAATGGCTTATAAATAGTTCCCGTCTCGCTATTGGTGAGTTTGAACCAAATACCAGTACATTCAGTTTCCAGATTGGAATTTTTTGAGCCGATCTCAATTCTTTTACTACACAATGGTGTGTGCGGAAAAGTAAAAAGTCGAAATACAATGTTGAGTTAATGGATATTTCCTAGTAACGCATTTATATTTGGAGGAATTCCATCAATTTATTTGATTGGAATTGTATTGTATTGTCTCCGTAAAATCAGCATTAATAGTTCTTCGAAAATGCTCATATTTAAGAAGGGATACCTGTTTTTGTGATTCGAGTTTGATGTATCTAGTTATTCGGCAATTTATTTTGAGAACAGCAAACTGGTTGATGTAAGAAAATGTGAATCGTCAGCTTCGTTTAGAATTAACTTAAAACATCATCTGCGGTCTAATCAATAATCTATTTAAATCAATAGGAATCGTAATTTCTCGGAGCAATGTTGTGTGATTTTTAGCCTATTAGTTTTGATATAGTTTTAGTATCAGACAAATTCGTTAATTTATGCAAGGATTTTAAACTTCGCTTCTATCAATTGATGTCATGTCTAAGACAACGAATACTTATGAGACGAATGTTCTTCAAATTAATTTACCCTACTTCTCTCATTCTAATTTAACTTTTACTTTTCCGCACACACCACTGTGTGTGGTAAAGATATTGCGATCGGTCCAATTCAAAACACTCGGAATAAGTTTTCTATGCGTTTTGAACCTAGAAAAAACGATTGCAACCATTCCCGGAGCAATTTTTTGTCCGTGTGTGGTACGTTGTCCGTTGTACGCAACAATTTGTTAACACGATAACTCAAAAAATTGATTTTAGAATTGATCCAAAATTTACACACACATTGTTCTTCATCAAAGATCAAATTTTTTGCATGAGATAACTAATGGAGAAATTCCTTGAAAGATATTGACAACTATACTTCTGTTTCGTGGATGTAAAGAAACTCAATGACTGCTGTTGAGATTACATTATTTTATTTCACTTGATATGTGTTTGAGCCAGCCTTAATTGACAGCCTGAATTCTTTGCCGCACACACAATGACACATTCTTCCAATCTGTCATTGGCTTAAACTTCACTTCAATGTAATACGCGAAACGACACAGTTCACAATAAACTCACAATAAAATACAAATCAACCGACTTATTCTTTTAGCAAAGCAAACTTCAATAGGTTATGGGCCCAGCACACGCGGTCGAATAAACTAAAAGAATAATCAGCAAGCAATTATTTTGAATTGAGTGGACGTACTCAGCAGTATTTTTGCGCGAGAATAAAAATTGAATTTAAGCGTGTTTGAAGCATGTCGAAAAATCCATCGGAGCATCTGTTGCTGTCGCATCGTTTGAATGGTTCGAATTTCAAACTTTGGAATCTGCAAATAAAAGCGGTTTTGCGTGGCCAAGGCACACTCGACGTAGTTAATGGAACGACACAAAAACCAGCAGAGCAAGCAGAAGCAGAAAAATGGATGATACTTGACGGAAAAGCGATGGCGATTTTGATTTCATCGATTGACACTGACCAAGCGAATCACATTCTGGATTGCACCACATCGAAAGAATCTTACGACAAACTTGTGAAATTGCACCGGATGAAAAGTGAGGTTAGAATCATGAATTTATATGAGGAATATTTTTCACTAAAAATGAACAAGGACGAATCGATCACAGCATATTTTTCACAATGCTGTATGCTGGCATCAGATATTGAGGATCAAGGTGAAAAATTGACGGAAAATATAAAAATGGTTCGAATAATCAGCGGCCTCACATCGAAATATAAGAACTTTCGAACTGTATGGTACAATGTGAAAGACGGTCGAAACTTAGAAAGCATGTTATCGCAGCTACAATTGGAAGAGGATCAACTAAAAAAGGCAATGGGTGACGAAGCGAATGAAGCGGCTTTCCATGTCAAAACTCGTATCGCTGGCGCAAAAGGAAAAAGTTCGATTGAGGAGCTGAAGAAAAATACGAAATGTAACCATTGCAAACAGAAAGGCCACTGGCGGCGCGAATGCCCGAAGCGTAAAGAAGCGAAGAAGAATGGAAATGATGACTCCGAAAATACGAAGAAGAAAAATGAAATGGCATTCAGTGCAGTAATTCCAGATATGTCTTCGGCGAAATACAGTGATGTTTGGCTGGCAGATTCGGGTGCATCAAAACACATGTCTTCGAGGAAAGAGTGGTTTAGCGATTTGAAAATGATCAAAGATGGCGGTCACGTGACGATTGCGAACAACGAACGTTTGCCAATTCAAGGTTATGGTACAATACATCTTGAAGCATGGTGCAAAGATAAATGGTATCCATTGCGATTGAAAAACGTGCAATACGCTCCAGGAGTGAAGCAAAATCTTTTCTCAATTGCGACGACAACAGAAAAAGGTTTTTCTATCACAATGCACAAAGGCCATTGCGAAATAAGCGATCGCGAAGGTGAAACGAAAGCGTTTGGTTTCAAAAACGCAAGAAACCAATTTCGAATGGCATTTCGAATGGATGAGAGCGAGCATGCCTATATTTGTTCAACAAAATCAACTTCGTTACAACAATGGCACCGACGTTTAGGCCACATCAACGTTGCAGCGATTCAAAGAATGTGCAAGAATCAAGCGGTTACAGGCATTGATTTTTCGGACGAGGAAAATTTTTTTTGTGAAGAATGCTAGTATGGAAAAATGAAACGAACAACGCATCCATTGAGCAGTATTCGCAATGCGGAAAATGGACAGTATATTCATGCGGATTTATGCGGACCGATGGAAGCAACCAGAATCGATGGCGTACGATACTTCCTGCTGTTAAAAGATGAGGCATCGAGCTTCAGGAACGTCTATCTGATACATCAAAAATCTAAAGTTTTTGGAATATTACTGGCAACAACGTAAAGCATATGCGCTTTGATAATGGCCGCGAATTTGTCAATAAAGATGTGACAAAGCTGCTTTTGGCAAACGGCGTAGTGATTGAACGAATTACTGCGTACACACCGGAGCAAAATGGATTCATTGAGCGCGACAATTGCACCATTCAGGAATCAGCACGCACAATGTTGATAGCAAGCGGTTTGGCGAAAAACTTATGGCCAGAGGCTGTGAGAACGGCAGTCTATATTCTAAATAGATCGTGCAATTCACGCAAACCAACAGTGACACCGTTTCAATTGTGGTTTGGCGAAAAACCATACTTGGGTCACCTCAAGGTATTTGGCACAACCGGATATGCGCTTCTGCCCAAACAAACTCTGCGAACAAGGCAACGCAACAGGAGGAAATCACTTCGAATGCAAATAACTCGAATGTGAATTCTTCAACCGAAAATGATTCGGACGAGAATCATGAAGCGACCAGAGCTACTGAAAAGAACGATCTTCGAACGAAAATCAATCCTCCGCAACGCTATGGAATTGGTGAAGAAACAAGTTACTCTGCGATAATCGACGAACCATTGACATTTGCTGACGCAATGAATTCGAAAAATTC
Organism: Obolodiplosis robiniae; assembly: GCA_028476595.1. NCBI lineage: Eukaryota > Metazoa > Arthropoda > Insecta > Diptera > Cecidomyiidae > Obolodiplosis > Obolodiplosis robiniae. The sequence goes on along the minus strand of CM052014.1, from coordinate 26,751,457 downwards.
AAAACAATGGTTGGCTGCGATGAATGATGAGCTGCAATCGCTTGAGAAGAACAACACCTGGTGCTTGGTGGACCGACCAAAGAAACGCAATATTGTTGGATGCAAATGGGTCTACAAACTGAAGACTAGACCGAACGACGAAGAACCAAAATACAAGTCGCGAAAGGCTATTCACAACACGCTGGTATCGATTATGGTGAAACATTTGCACCAGTAGTTAGATATGATTCGGTGCGTACAATCCTAGCTCTTGCTGCGATCGAAGATTTGGAAATGCTACAATTTGACGTCAAGACGGCATTTCTCAATGGTGATCTTGAGGAGGAGATTTTCATGGAAGCACCGGAAGGCATGATTGATGTAACAAATGGAAAAGTCTGTCTTCTAAAGAAAAGCTTGTATGGACTCAAACAAGCGTCGCGAGCATGGAATACGAAATTCACAACTTTCTTGAAGGAGTGCAATTTAAAGCAATCGGAAGCTGATAACTGTGTGTTCTCTGGCATCGTAAATGGCAACAAGGTAATTCTGTTATTATACGTTGACTATGGCATGATTTTATCCAACAGCAAGGATACACTTGATGCATTAATGCAAAAACTTGAAAAAGCATTCGAACTGACGTATGGAGTGCCAGATTTCTATGTTGAAATGGAAATACAACGCGATCGAGCGAATAAAACCATCAGTATTGGACAATCGGCATACGTTGGAAAAATCATCGAAAAGTTCAGCATGACTGATGCAAAACCAATATCGACTCCAGCCGATACGAATGTCATATTGGCGAAAGCAAACTGTGATGAGGCAAACGAAGCGAATTATCCATATCGACAGGCGGTTGGATCGTTAATGTATGCAGCGACGGTAACAAGACCCGATATTTCGTATGCAGTGGGAGAGGTCAGCCGTTTTCTTGACAATCCATCTTCTGAACACATCGTGGCAGTCAAACGCATAATTCGATATTTAAAGAAGACAGCAAACTATGGTATCGTCTATGGAAGCGTGCTGGAAGAAGCATCCACACTCAATGGATACACTGATGCAGACTTTGCAAGAGATATCGAAAGTCGTCGATCAACAACCGGCTATGCCTTTTTGATTGGCGAAAGCATTATCACATGGCGAAGTCAACGACAGAAGACTGTCGCTCTATCCACTACTGAGGCTGAATATATGGCGGCATGCGAAGGCTCCAAAGAGGCAGTTTGGCTTAGACAACTGCTTGCGGATATTGGACACGAGCAAAATACTGAAACTCCAATATTCATGGATAACCAAAGTGCAATTAGATTGATCAAAAATCCGGAATTGCACCACCGAACAAAGCACATCGACGTGAGATTACATTTCATTCGCGGACTATATGAATCTCACATCATTTCAATTGATTACGTGCGAAGCGAAGAACAACTGGCGGATGTATTCACGAAGCCGCTTCCACTCCGGAATTTCAATTTAATCATAGGCGGTTTTGGAATCCGTGAAATTAAACAATGAGTGGGAGTGTTGAGATTACATTATTTTATTTCACTTGATATGTGTGTGAGCCAGCCTTAATTGACAGCCTGAATTCTTTGCCGCACACACAATGACACATTCTTTCAATCTGTCATTGGCTTAAACTTCACTTCAATGTAATACGCGAAACGACACAGTTCACAATAAACTCACAATAAAATACAAATCAACCGACTTATTCTTTTAGCAAAGCAAACTTTAATAACTGCATTCCGAGATCTGGTACTGTTTGGCAATTCTGAAGAGGAGGTGCAAAATAGTATCAAAGATTTGGAAGAGGCTTGTACGAACTTCGGAATGACCATTAGCGGCACCAAAACTAAAGTTATGCATGTGGGCAAAACTCGAAAGCCAATTCATTGCACGTTGAATGGCAACTTGTTAAAACAAGTTTCCCAATTCAAATATTTGGGTTGCATCTTTTCGGAAGATGGCAAGTTTAATAAAGAGTTTGAACAGCGTAGGGTTAATGGAAATAAAATAGTAGCGCAACTTAGATCACACGTTTTCAATAAACGTGAATTGAGTACAGAAACAAAGATGTTGATTCACGGATCAATCTTCAGACCAACTATTCTATATGGTGGCGAGAGCTGGGTTGATTCTGAGAATTTGATTCATGATCTGGAAGCAGGCATTACTATGCGATGGATCCATCAACTTATTTGAATCCATCGCTTAAATTTATCTACTAAATGCAATGCGACTGACGTATTCATGCTTGTCTGCTACAGCGTAAGCGGTGATACAGTGAACGCGTGTTCGTGTTCGCTGCGACGCTGTCTGTGTTACAATAATGACTGAGAATTGCACTAACGCATCCACTGTACCACTGCTTACGCTGTAGCACACAAGCATGAATACGTCAGTCGCATTGCATTTAGTAGATAAATTTAAGCGATGGATTCAAATAAGTTGATGGATCCATCGCATAGTAATGCCTGTCTGGAAGTGTCAGATATGAAAGTGTTGAGAATGGCTTCGGGAGTCTCGCGCCGCGATCAGTGGGACAATAGAATCCGAAATGAGACGATTCTGGGGATTCAAACGTTGATTGTTGAGGAGGAAGCAAGAAAATCCAGACTGAGGTGGTTTGGTCATGTTAAACGCATGGGAGAAGGGCGATTACCGAAACGAATTCTGTTCGCCGAATCTGATGTCTCGAGAGGTAGGGGTAGACCACGTAGACGTTATTTAGATTCGGTTAAATATGATTTGAATGCGAGGGGATATGATTGGTGTGATAAAACTCAAAACTTGGCTCTCGATCGGGGTTTGTGGAGAGGTATTGTTAGGGGTATATGAGGTTTCGTAAAACAAAACAGACGCCGAAAGGCAAAAATGGTCTATACATTTTTGTTGTTGTGGTTGTTGTTGTTGGTCTTCATTAGGAATAGAAACCTTTTGACTTTCAGCCTAATCGGATAATTTTTTCGGGCAGCTCTAGTGGAGTCGAATCAATAAATGGACTGTTTTTCAATATAATTAAGAAAAATTTGTATGGGGCAGTCCCATAGTTGTCTAGTTCGCATTGTTTCCTATTGGAATTTCAGAATATTATTTTTCTTATGAAAAAATAAGTCGCACAAAATTTCAAGTCATTCCGATTAGATTGAGGATTACCTCTCCTGCAAAATTTTCGATTTTCGGGGTCTTTTCGCGGTTAAAACGAAAAATTTGTATGGTGACTATCTCAAGTTCACATTGTATCGAATTGAAACTTTCAGGATATTTTTTTTTTATGAATCATATCTATCGGTGGCGTGAATTGGAAGTTCACATCATAGTGAACTTATTCGTAATTGTTATTACCAATTCAAAAGCAGCGAACGTTTGTTGAAGTGAAAATTAGAAACTGAGATGTTAATTTGTTTTTTTTATTAAAATTTAAATTTAAATTACATGATGTATAATGACTTGAAATTCGATCTCATCGTAATGATTTGAAATTTTCTGTGATTTATTCTCAATGTTGCATGATGATCTGATAAGAAATAAACATAAATCCAATGCAAATGCGTAGCAATCAATGAAAAACCCGTGAACCCGAACAATTTCGGTAAATGTGCGGAAAAGTTAGTTTTACGTACGAAAGACCATTTATTTACCTTCAAATTCAAAAACATCTTTTCAGCTCTAATTTTGATTGTTGTTTAATGTCAAAGCGTGCATTTTTCTTCTTACAATTAAACATAGTTTGACGAAACAATTAATATTTATTTGGATGAAAGAAGCCATGATGTTCCATTTGTTCGAACATTTACTTCGAAGAGAGCGAAGACAGTGTTTTATTTTGTATCTTGATTTTTTTGTGCAGATTTTTTGGTTTTAGATAACTTGTTATACATTTTATTTGATTTTGAGCCAATAATTTCATCTGCTATCTTTTTCAGCTGAATTCCACACATTTGCTGATCAAATTACATCATTCGATTTTCTTGCTGATACTGATTTCGCGTTGCTCCTGTTCATTAGCCATAGTCATCCAATAGTTCGCATAAAAAGTTCATCATAAAAAATAAATTCATTATCGAGGAAAATTGTATCAATGTTCTCATCTGTGTGAAGTCAACAAAAGAGATTTTGTCATTGTGCATACAAAAGAGGCTTTCTCACACCGTCTAAATTGTCAAATTAACCACTCGGTCGAAACCAAATCAGTCGTTTTTATGGCTGTTTTAAAGACTGAATCCGGGTTTTCAATTCAATTTCTGATGCACTCATTTTGTCGACTAGATGTTGATGTTGTCTTTCTCATTGACCCAAAACCAACAAACACCATAAAAGCTTCAATATTGCTAATATTGCCGCGCAGAGCGCTGAAAGTGGAGAAGAGAACCGCTTAATGGCATAAATGAAAATTGACTAAGTGAAAGAAGATGCTTCTAATTCACTTTAATATTTACGTTAACTTCACATTCCTTCACTTCGGAAGTCTCTTTGATCCCACGTCTTTCTTTTACATATTTTGCATCAACTTCAACCAAATTCTCAGCATTCACTTCGGAGTGCCCACATTCTGCATCGAATATTTTCACTATTTCAATGCAAGCCGCCGTAATGCCTGTAGGTCAGACTCCGATCACACCTTCAATATTTCATAGCACCTCATTTTCCTTGCATTTGAATGAAAATATACGTCAATTTTTTGGGTGTGAACAAATTTTTTGGAAACTTGAACTATTGTAATGAATATGAAAATGTAATGAGTATGGACGGGACATTTGTACTGGAGTAAATCGCATTTTTGCATCTCTAATTGCCTTTCAGTTTAATTTTGATGATTTATTTTTCAAAATAAATACAACGCTAATATTTATTTTGCTGTCGCCGTACAATAAACCGCTTATCACCAAAGCACTGTTACGTCGAATGACAGCTTCATGAAAAGGCACTTGTCGTTGAGTACAAAGTATGTTTTGATAATGGACTCAAGAAACAGCTTGATTTCTTCCTTCCATATTTTGATTTGAAAAATATCTGAACACAAAATATGTTAGAATGTTGCCCTAAATTTATTTATGCTCCTAAATAATCTCAAAAAATTCAGTACAATTTGGAAATCGTGTATTTGACGAATATACGACAAAATGCACATTAACAGCTCACAATTATTTTTAAATTGCCTGAAAAATCAAAATAATTGTGTCAAATTGACACTATCAAAGATTTTGAATATATTTTTATAGTATATTATGGTTTCATTTATGCATATGAAATGTTTTTTCATGTCTCTTTCGATTTCAGATAGCCAAATAATATTGCATCATTGGATTAATGGTACTTTATACACGAGATTTATCCATAACCGTATTCAAAGAATAATTCCTATACATTCCGCTCTTGGCTAATAATTCAGAAAATTCGTTTGAACGTGGATGGTACCTAAAAGCCAGAGGATTGCTTTTAATGCCCGATGGTTTTTAGAAATTCACATTGTAAAACATATTTTCATGCATACCGATTAGGCACGGTGTGTGCATTGGGAGGTATCCATCCGTACTCTGAATTCGATGTGTGAAATTCCGGATGATAATCCTTCCATTGGCTTCCATAACCATTCAATTTGCCTGAAAAAATTCTTATATTTTTAATTTCCCATGAGTAAATTAAAAGAGGCAATTAAAAGACTTAGACGCTTATAAATTGCCTATGTTCAACTCACAAGAATTCTCAAATCGATCTGGTATATTGTGAGTTCGATACAAATCAGATGTTTTCACGTCACGATCATATTCATACACATTTCTTCGTATTGGGATGCAATTTTCGCGACATCCACCTGAACTTATTTCACGTTTATTGAATGATTCAGTCGGAACGCATGGAGCACATTCGCGTCGATTGGGGTTTTTCAGTCGTTTGGCAATATTTTGGCATCCAAGACAATCGCAAACCATGTTTTTTTTCTCGCTAAAAATTTTATTTCTTCAAAATTGTGTCTCAAAAGAATACTTGATATGAAATAAAGTAGAAAGACAATCGGAAATACTTTGAATGTTTATTTCATTTCTATGGCAATGCGATGAAATTTGGCTGGGGAAGATATTTTGACATTTATAGCTACACAATGTTTACAGGCTGCACATTGAGCACATGGCAGCATTTGACTGTGTTGAAAGCCAATTGGACTTACATCAACAATTTTGCACTACATACGAAACGAACCGTTTTAACATGAAAATTGTGCAAATAGACATAAATAAAAATTAGGATGACATCGTGAAATGCAAAATACTCGGTGCCGTATAGACGTTCCAGTCGCACAATCACATCAATTCGTTTGCAATTTGAATGAACGTCTTCGCATCATGACTTTGATAACATTCACTGATTACAAGTTTTTGTTGTTAATTGCCCGTTTTAAACTGTCAATTGGTTCAATGGGCTGTTTCAAATCGCTTTCGGCAGCCGTAGTGTAAGGTTCTTTTGTTATTTTTTTGACTTCCTTTTTTTTGATTCGACCTTATCGAAAAAATGCAGCGAATTTCTGTTTTAAAGAGAATATCGTCGTTGTCACCGCTTCAACGTCGCAGTTACCACGATCATGTGCAAAAAAGATATTTGGCGACGATAAAAGAGGTTTTTCCGCACAAAACTGATTTTCCCAGTCGACACATTGGCCCTCGAAAAACTGAAGTTGTTGCCATGCTTGATTATATCGGATTTAAGGTTCGTTATTAGGCTAAGCTGCTCATTTAGCACATTTGATCCAATGTTCCAATAAAATCCATACTACAAAATTGTTGCGCATTATCAATTTTTGTCAATTTCTAGTCGCTAGACGAGCTAACAGATAAAGCAGTACCAAAGCATATTCAATTGGGGCGTGATCTTAAGCTCGATGAACCATTTAGTGAGTAAAAAAATCTAATATTTCATATTTTTATCGATGTAGATTTCATTTTAAAAATAGTAATAATGGCACAATGCAAAATATTTACGGCTTTCGATGTCAGAGACTATCATTTACGCATACGAAATAAGGTCAATATTTTTGTATTTGAAAGACCCCCAACGAAATTGATTAGGCGACCGTTTATCAATTGTTGTTTATTTCGATGAAAAACAACATCTTTAGCATGTGAAATGTGAAAAGGAATAATGATGCGAGAAGATTATTGATTACGAGCTTGGAAAAATGTTTGTTTGAATGATAACATCTACGAATTTTTCATTTCTCGATCGCGGAATTTTACAAACTATAACGAATTTTTTCTAGAGCTATGTGTATCCGCTGTATTCAAAACTATAATTTCCTAATTTTTTTAAAATAAGTTTGAGTCCTCTCGCTTATTTATACTGATGAGGTGTGTGAAGACTTACCGCTAATCAAAATTTAATTTAATGTTTTTTTAATTTTTCGTTCCTTTGATTAGATGAACATGAGCTGATTGATCGTGCACGTGAAATTGCACAGAAGAACAAAATATGGCGTTCATATATTGGGATGGGATATCATAGTTGCTATGTGCCGCATACAATTATGCGGAACATTTTTGAAAATCCAGGATGGTAAGCAATCTCGAATAAATGGTTTAATTTTTCTTTTTGTGATAAATAATTAATTAATCGACATCTTTAAAATCAGGACGACACAATACACACCGTATCAACCAGAAATTTCCCAAGGTCGTCTTGAATCACTGCTAAATTATCAAACTATGGTGTCCGAAATAACTGGTTTAGATGTGGCCAATGCATCTTTACTCGATGAAGCAACAGCTGCTGCTGAAGCAATGACTCTATGTACGCGCCACAATAAAAGAATGAAACATTACATTTCCGATCGCATTCATCCACAGACAATTGCATGCATTCGAACGCGTACAGATGCTTTGGGTTTGGAATTGGTCGTTGGTCCAATAGAAAAGTGCAATTTGGAGAGCCGTGAGATTTCTGGAATTTTGATTCAATATCCAGACACGTGCGGAAATGTTGAAGACTATTCGGAGATTGCAAAAAAAGCAAACAAAAATGGAGTAGGTTGAGTGAAAAATATGATTTTATGATTTAGGAGCAAAATTGACAAATATCAATATTTATAAGACTTTGGTAGTGGTCGCGACGGATCTTATGGCTTTGGCGATATTACAACCACCGGCTGAGTTTGGCGCTGATATTGCTATTGGCACGTCGCAACGATTTGGCGTCCCGCTAGGGTACGGTGGACCTCATGCAGGTGATCTATCTTTATTTTCTGCGTCAAATTTTGTATTTTATTGTTCGTTAAATGATCGCCCGCTGAACAACATGAAAACCCAAATTGATTCTAATTGAAATCCAAATTTTCTTGCAGGATTTTTCGCCTGCAAACAGACGCTAGTGCGATTGATGCCAGGTCGAATGGTTGGTGTGACACGTGACATGGACGGTTTCGATGCGTATCGTTTGGCATTGCAAACTCGTGAACAGCACATTCGTCGTGATAAGGCGACGAGTAACATTTGTACAGCCCAAGCACTGCTCGCCAACATGTCAGCGATGTACGCCGTTTATCACGGATCGGAGGGATTAAAAGAAATCGCAAACAAAATTCATAACTTCACATTGACACTTCACCATGGTTTGGTGGAAGCTGGACATAGGATATTGAATCGGGTCTTCTTTGATACGCTTCACATAAAACCAGTCAATTTAACCGTTGATGAGATAAAACAGGCAGCTGAAGGAAAAGAAATCAATTTGCGATACTTTGACGACGGCACCGTTGGCATTGCTCTTGATGAAACCGTCAAAACACAAGATTTAGAAGATTTGTTGGCAATATTCCGTTGCGAAGACCTAAAAACCACCCTCACTACTTTCGATTCGAACAAAAATTCGATTTCAAAATCAAGTTTCCGAAGGACGTCACCATTTTTAACACATCCAGTATTCAGCAGCCATCACAGCGAAACGAGAATGGTTCGGTATATGAAAAAATTGGAAAATAAGGATATTTCGTTAGTTCATTCGATGATCCCACTTGGATCCTGCACAATGAAATTGAATTCAACAACCGAAATGATTCCATGTTCGTATCGTCATTTCACCGATATTCATCCATTTGCACCAAACAGTCAAACCAAAGGCTATCAAACATTATTCCGTGAATTGGAACAGGATTTATGTGAAATCACTGGGTATGATTATGTGTCACTGCAGCCAAACAGTGGTGCTCAGGGTGAATATGCTGGATTGAGAGCCATCCGAGCGTATCATGAAGCAAGGAATGAAGCCCACCGAAATGTTTGCTTGATTCCAATCAGTGCGCACGGAACTAATCCAGCTTCCGCTCAAATGGCGGGCATGAAAATTGAAACAATTCGCGTGAAACCCTCTGATGGCAGCATTGATTTGATCCATTTGAAAGAAAAAGCAGAGGAACATAAATATGATTTATCGTGTTTGATGATCACCTACCCTTCGACCAATGGAACTTTTGATGAAACTGTTGTAGACATTTGCGATGTGATTCACAAATATGGCGGACAAGTCTATTTGGATGGTGATTTCTGATAATTTGTATTCGAAAAAAAAAAATCTACATGGAAATGACTGTATTTATTTTTTATTCGTTTCATCTCGAAAAGGTGCCAACATGAATGCTCAAGTTGGTTTGTGTCGTCCAGGCGATTACGGAAGCGATGTCTCACATTTAAATCTTCATAAAACATTCTGTATTCCACACGGAGGAGGTGGAAAAAGTTTATCAAGCATTATCATTTTATTCGGATATGTGATTACTTCTTTTTAACCATCAGGTGGTCCTGGCGTCGGACCGATTGGTGTTAAGAAACATTTGGCCCCATATTTGCCAACACATCCAGTCATCGATCCATTCGATCACATGGATGTGCCAAATAAGAGCTATGGCGTTATAAGTGCGGCTCCATTCGGCAGTGCTGCCATTCTCCCAATTTCATGGGCATATATTAAGATGATGGGCACAAGAGGACTGAAGCGTGCCACCCAAATTGCCATCCTCAATGCAAACTACATGTCAAAACGCTTGGGTGAACACTATAAAACTCTGTTCAAAGATTGTGGTGACGGTTTAGTCGCCCACGAATTTATCATTGATATTCGTGATTTGAAGGTATATGGATAAATTAAATTTCAATTATAGTATCTTCGAAAATTTAGAACAACATTCTATTAATCACATGATAATTTGTTTGAACTTAACTTTGAAAATTGTGTTTTAAAGAAAACTGCCAATGTTGAAGCTGTTGATGTTGCCAAACGTTTGATGGACTACGGTTTCCATTCGCCAACAATGTCTTGGCCCGTTGCCGGTACGCTGATGATCGAGCCAACCGAATCGGAGGATAAACAGGAGCTCGATCGGTTCTGCGATTCAATGATTTCAATTCGTCAAGAAATCCGTCAAATTGAAGAGGGAAATATGGACAAAGCCATGAATCCACTGAAAATGGCACCACATACTCAAGAACAAGTCGTTTCTGATGCATGGAATCGCCCATATTCGCGACAACAAGCTGCTTTCCCAGCGGTGATAAACTGACTTGAAGATTTCAAAATTAGCAAACTAAATTCAGAATATGTCTTTTAATGCGCACATTTTCTATCATTTTCACAGTCATTCGTGAAACCAGATTCAAAGATCTGGCCAACAGTTGGACGAATCGATGATGTATTTGGGGACAAACATTTGATCTGCACATGTCCGCCGATTTTGCCCGATTTCAACGCAGATTAAATTCAAACACTTCCATTAAATTTGAATGATATTATCAATTTTTTAAGTATTTCACATGTAATATTTGCTAGAAATGTAAACAAATTATAAGTGTTTTGTAAGTCATGTTTTTTTTATCTCATCAAAAAAATTAAATCTTGTAAGGTTTGAAAAAACACCTTTCAACAGAAAACGATATCGGGTAATACGTAAATAACTTGGTTGAGTTGGTGCTGTCGCGTCAATCACGCACACACAAAACGAAACATGGGCCTATTCACAGACATCAATTTCAATGTAAAGCTATATAGAACAACAAGCATACAATCGACGTGTAGGGAAAAAAATTTATACAGGGCGAACGAGAGTGCAGCCTAATTGAATTTATTTTTGGAATTTTTTGCTTTTGTCATTAAATGAAGTGGTAGTAAGCCTGTATGAAGAGTTAAAGCCAAAAGATCGCGTTCCATTCTGATAAAATTATATTTGCATACGACGAGAGATAAATAGAGTAAGAGAGAGGGAGCTCGATGAGTCAAAAAACTTTTCACGGCTATATTCATTTATTTAACTAAATGCCAAGGAATTAAATGTGAATTTGGTGTTGTTGAGTGTGCAATAAAAAACCGTATTTGCGATTTGTATATTAGTTTCGAAACGCTGTAATTTATTTATAGAGAGTTCGACATAATGAGCAGTAGTCGTAAGGAGAGTGAGCGTGCAAAATTCATACAAGAAAAATGTCAAACTCTTTTGACAGAAATGCTTCGCGATGAAGACAATAAATACTGTGTTGATTGTGATGCAAAAGGTAATAGAAATAAAGCAAAAAAAACATACACTTTTTCTCATTTGTAGATATATAAAATACTTGTCTGGATAATCGACGATAGCAAATACCCCAACAAAAGTACCCAAAACTATCAGAAATAGGACAACATATATATACTCCATTTCAAGTTTGTTGCTCATTTCTTATCAAATATTTGAGCGATGACGTTTCATTCAACACCGCCCCTTTTACATCGTCTTCTCTTGCTATATGTATGAGCACAGTGCTGATAGCAAATGTATTCACAAAAGAAAATTAAATGTTGGCTGGTATCTCAGTTCAGCCATCCGTTCCCTATTCCTCTTTTATCGAATGAAATATGCAGTTGAGCTTTTCTGTCATGCTCATATTCATGTAAATTTCAATTATTATCACAGTTCCAATTGAGCTCTCCATTTGACAAACCAATCAAATGTGCATTGCACAGTTGAATAAGTTGTTATGTCAGAAAAAATACTTAATAATAAGTCAAATTAACTCTTATTCATCCATTTCGTTGATGATAGGTCCAAGATGGGCTTCATGGAATCTAGGCGTGTTTTTGTGTATTCGCTGCGCAGGAATTCACCGCAATTTAGGCGTACATATATCACGTGTAAAATCGGTGAATTTGGATTCATGGACACCCGAACAAGTGGTGTCGTTGCAACAAATGGGCAATTCACGTGCACGTGCTGTTTATGAAGCACAGATGCCCGATGGTTTCCGACGACCACAAACCGATTCCGCCCTAGAAACATTCATTCGGGCCAAGTACGAGCAAAGGAAGTACGTTGCACGCGAATGGGTTCAACCGGCTCCAGTTAAAGTGAATTGGGATAAAGAGATAGATGAAGAAATGGAAAAGCTAAAACGCAAGAAGAAAGGTTTGCCAGTAACGAATGTCACAAACGGAAAACCCACTGAGACGTCAAAGTCATCCGCATCATTCAAATCGACACCCATACCAGCACCTTTACCCAAACCAACGGTAAATATTCAAAAATGATTTTGCTTAAGCTTATTCTGGTTTTTGCGAATTTGTTTTTGATTTGCCATCCTATTGTGATTTCAGACGAATTCAAGCAGCCCCAAAACATCATCACGTTCAACAACAAACAGTTCAACAACCGCCGCCGGCGCAAATATTGAAATTAAATGCAACGAAGCTAAATCATACAGTTTGGATCTTCTTGGTTTATCGACTCCGGTGAATGGGCCATCGGTATTAAATGAGACAAAAGCTATAAATGACAGTGCAAACGATATATTTGGCTATTTCATTAGTGAAGGTACGATAAATGGAAAAACTACCAATATAGTGCCATCAACATCCATCCCAACGAAAGAGTTATCCGCTGCACCAGCTGAGCAAACGCTGGCCCAGCAAGAACATGACTTTTTCAATCAAGTTCCAAGTGAAAGGGAAAAGGCGAAAATGACAAAAGACAGTATTTTGGCATTATACGCAACAGCACCAACAATAAATACCATTCCAGCAACAAATCAATTCATGCAAGGGATGCCAACGATGAATGCCCCTGATAATGGGTCACTATTTGGCATGCCGCCGATGCAATATCAACCGCAGCAGCAACCGGCATTTGGTATGCAGGCTGGCGGCGCCAATGCTGGTGTGAGCAATTTTGCGCAGTTCGGAATGATGCAACAGGGCCAACAAATGAATTTCCCACAATCAGACACAATGAATTCCGTGCCGAATCAATCAATGGGTTTCTCGAGTGTACCTCAAGCCAATCCATCGTTCAACCATATGATTGTGACCAAAAATAACTCCTTCCCCACTGGAAATCTTGCGCAAAACGCCAATAATGTCAATCAGCAATTTGGCAGCCTGAATCTAGGCAATGTTTGGCAATAAATTTATTGTGATCGAAATGTAACGCTCTCGTGTTTGTAGTTATCCGTTTCCATAAAACATTTTTTTAAATTTCAAGTAGAGAGAATGATAAGGAGAAAAAATGATGCATGTAAAACCAATGAGAAGAATTGAAAGTTTATGTACGAATTCATTGCGGTTTTTTACTAGAAAAAAAACGAGTGAAAAAGAATGTTATGTAACCGGTGCAATTTGAAGATG